>OZ020612.1:65658868-66211368 GCA_963971575.1 Liopterus haemorrhoidalis | reverse complement strand
GACAGACAGACAGACAGACAGACAGACAGACACACAGACGACAAAATGACGGTATAAGGGTTTTTTGGTCATACCTACAAAACCCGAAAAACCAGTATGTAAATTGTACCCACTAATCCAAGCTAGATTATACCTATAAGTTTTGTGAGTATTCTGTTTTTGTTTTTATATTATTTTGCATTATTTCTGTATTATTGATTCACTTTGTTGTTAACTATTAATTATTATTATTTTGTATCATTAATTATTATCACTTTCTTGTATATTTGTATAGAAATACTAGCAAAGTAGCTAATTATAATTATAAATAAATAAATAAATAAATAAATAAATAAATAAATAAATAAATAAATAAATAAATAAATAAATAAATAAATAAAGATGGCCTGCGTGAAGCACAAATAACTATCATTGCTTAGCGTCAAATAGTTTTACTAATTAACTAACTTACTAAATAAAAACTTGCATTGTAAAAAAACATTAAATAAGTAAGTTTTATGTCATATTTATAGTTAATTAAATTGAAGTTCATAAAATCTTAACAATCGATAATGAGTAGTAAAATATAATGTTTCATAATAATTTTCTAATTTTTAATGAAGAGCGTCACAAAAATTTTACACCCGAGCGACGGTAAGTCACTGGCCTTGATTGAATGTTTACGGAATTTAGTTTGTAGGAAAAATATTGTATACAACTCGTGTTTAAAATGTATTTTTGTATTCATGGTTCCTCATCACTAATCTGCGGTTCGTGGAAATAAAATTCCCACTCATTCAAAAATATAATATTTTACGTATTCGTTGTATAAATAACTATTTTCCATTCGAATGTTACCTAGTGATCTAGTCCTAATACCCTATAAATTAATGTGTTACACACCTCTTAAGGAGTGTCATAAAAATAATGACATTTACAAAGGGTGGGCGTTTCTGCCAAAAAAAAGCAAACCCACGTGCCCACTTATGTTTTTTATGTGTCTAAGTCCGCAAATATTAGTGTGTTAATATGTTAATTGCGGGAGCTGTCTAAATATTCAAATACTTATTAGTCTAGGATTTAAGTGGTGTATGAAAGAAAGTTTTGCGACAATTTTGGAAATTTTTTCGATCAGTAGGTCTTAACCCCAAGATCAGTTTATACCAAGTTATAGTACGTCCCGTACTTATGTCTTCGAAACATGAACCTTAACAAAGCGATATCGACAACACCTTATAGTTTTCAAAAATAAAATAATACGCAGAATCTTTGGTCCCATTCAAATTAATGGTGAATGGAGAATCCATAAGAACAAAGATATCCGAGAACTGTACTCAAGCCCAAAAATCACACAAAAACTGAGAGGCAGACGATTACAGCGGATTAGTCACGTTATGAGAATGACGGAGGACAGAATGGATAGGAAGATATGGGAAGGAAGATTGAATACCCGTCGACCAGTGGGAAGACCTCGCAAGAGATGGAGAGATCAGCTAACCGAAGATCAACAAGTATTGGTATACAGGGTACATGGCAAGACCTGACAATGATACAGGTATAAATATCTATCAATTTTTAGGGTTTTGTAGGTATGACCAAAAAACCCTTATACCGTCATTTTGTCGTCTGTCTGTCTGTCTGTCTGTCCGTCTGTCTGTCTGTCTGTCTGACTGTCTGTCTGTCTGTCTGTCTGTCTGTCTGTCTGTCTGTCTGTCTATCTGTCTGTCTGTCTATCTGTCTGTCTGTCTGTCTGTCTGTCTGTCTGTTTGTCTGTCTGTTCGGTAAAAATTTTAGCCAAACGGCTAAACCTAGAAACTTGAAATTTGGCTTGCTTATACACCTCTTTGGACCCGCACATAGGAAAAATACTAAAACATCTAAAAAACATATCCCCCTAAAAATATAAACAAATATATGCTCATCGATTAACGTTTAAAATTTTATTTTTGCAAAATAAATTATTTTGACGCGAATTTTGCCAAAATTGTGCAAAAAAAATGTTGCCCCACACCCTGTAGCCCAGATGGTTTAAATTAAAAATCTGAAAAAATTCTAAGTAATGTACATTGGTGTGAACCGGAATAGTACAACAGGAATTTTTGATCAGATTATGTTTTCGGAAAATATCACTTTTGTTGTATTTTTTTGGTTGACGATGTAATATACCTTATGTAACACAGTAAGTCAGTACGCTTTCATAGTGTAATGATTACCTTCTCGCGTTCAAATTTGTAAACTAGGGTTCGCTACCGGTCTGGACACAATTTTATTTTTTCTTTTTTTTTGCATTTGTATTTTGTATAAATTATTGTATAAATTCTAGTTATATTTTGGCAAATATTGCATTTAATTTTTAAAAGCGTAAATTTAATAACCAGTAGAAATTGTTGAAATTATAATTTAATTCTGTTTCAATGTATAAATCGGAGGGGCGGAGCTTATGACTTAAAACAACCAATGGAAACAACCAATTTCAAAATCTTAATGAACCTTGCTATATAAAAAAAATACTGCACATATTTAGAAACCTAAATAATGGTATTAGGCATTCGAATTAAAATTAACAAAAAAAATAGACTGCTATTTTTAGCATGATGTCTGTCGATCTGTCTGTCTGTCAGTCGGTCCGTGTGCAGAGCAAATTCGGCTAAAAGGATTTTTATGAAACTTCTTATTTAAGCTTTTGACATCAATGGCATGAGTTGATCAACTTTTGGTAAAAGTCGGTTAACTAGAAATGGGAGTTTACTCGTGTCGGTTTTAAGATTTTTGCAAATATTTCACAACAGAAATATTTCGAAAAAATTTATTTAACAAAAGTTGCTATAAAAGAAATAATAACTTTTATTTGTGACATTTTTTGATAAAGCAGCATAAATTAAACAAGTACTTTGTGATGGAGGTCGGTCCTGTGGTGGCCACAGCTGATTTTTTTAATTGATAAAACTATAGTTGTAGATAAAATATTGTTTTTGACTCGCATATAATGGCAATTTTACACTCGGATGATTACAACTTCATTCTAGTAAGATATAACCTCCATTATATGCTTGTTAAATAAAATACTATAACTTTACCGATCTTATCGATTAAAATTTTTTAGCATACAGGTTGTTTATACATGAAAGTTATAAAAATGATATACAGTCCCATGCGCAATATCTACCATAAATTATTATTAAATTATATCAGCTATTAGTCACAATGTTTAAATAAATTATGGGGAATTTTTAATCTTTTTTCATAGAAATTAAATACGTAGTGAGAGCAAAGTAATACGTAGCATCTTTGATAGCATCCAGATGGAAAAACTGCAACAACTGAAACTCCCTGGGAAAATATCAGAAGACCCAACCGAATCAAAACGGCCAAACACTGAATAGTGATCCTTTTTTAGACGCGTATTTTTTACGTGGCTTTGCTTACATAAGGTTGTGAAATTATTAAAAGAAATGAATAAATAAATAACAATTCAAATGAACAGTAGCAGTTGATTGGCCACTCTCTATTGGTAAATCGGGATATGTATGGAGGGGGGGGGGGGGGGTAAAAAATCAAAATTGTTTTACAGGGGCAGGGATAGACCAGGACCTATATTTTTATCGGAAAATTACTGATCTGACCGGCTCATTCTAACACTGCACGTCTGTATCTCTTTAAACAGGTGCTGACCAAAAACACCAAAAATTCATGTAATGATAAAAAAAAGAAGGTCCTCGCTTCCAAGATCTAGAACTCAAGTGAAGGAGTGAAAACTAAAGTGTGTCCCTTAAAAACACTAAAAACACGTGTTTCTTGTGTGCTTGGAAAAGAACTCAATCCTCTGAGCCCCCCCCCCCCATCCGGGTGCTTGACTGCTATGTACACATAACCCTTGTTTTGTACATATGGCGCGACCTTAAAATAAAAGAGTTGTATCTGATAACACTATGCAACAAATTAAAATTTTTTTTTCACTGGGTTTACAGTAAGTAATTATGATTCCCCAACTTAAAATCAATTGAGTTTTATAAATAAAATTGTCACATCACGTCAGGTTCCATAGAGAAAAGCATTTATTGTTTTTTTTTTTTTTTTAATTATATAATTTAGCGACACAAAACTTTATTTTTTATTAAAAAACTTATATTTTTTTGTGCGATTAGCTTTCCTCTCGTAGTCAGTTATCGCGGTATCCCTCTGGAGGCACCAACAGTAGTCTGCAAGCATGGCTGGTTCCCATCTACCTTGATAACGCTTCTCAAACTCTTCTTCCATAGAACTCGATGAACTTGATGAACTTGAAAATCGTTTTGATACTGGAATGTCTGGAGAATGGGGTAGCGGCATAGATGCTGATGGTACATTGGCATATTTCACTGAATGTTTTTATTTTTTAGAAAAACCCTTCTCATTTGTCAAACAGAAATAACAGTCTTCTATGTGGTTCTTGGGTTCACGCCACTGCATTGGTACACCAAAAGGCATCACTTTTATAGTACCATTGTACCTCAAGCAATGGAGAAATTAGCTTTTTTCACTTTTAGGAGTAAATTGACCACAAACATAACAAAATAAGACAAACGCGCGGCATTTTGTAGATTTATAACTAATCTAAATATTTTGATGACTTTTGTACACAGCAAAGATATATTTTTATGAATAGGCTCAAACAAGTTTTATCAAGAATAAACAAATTAAGATTTTACTTATCTATGTTTTGAGACGTGATATCTAAATATAAATTTGTTTTTTTTTTTGCTTACTAGGTATACCTAATACGAATTACTATTCTAAATATTGGTGAACTTTTTAGTGTTGCATAGTGTAATTTGACTATTTTGGGAAAATCTAGTTCAAACATCAATCTTGTACCTGCATGTTCTGAATCATACAATAATTTAAATAATATAGTAATTCATAAAGGCAAAAAAAAATAAAGGCAATTCATAAAGGAAATAGTCCACTGCAATGGAAACTTTTTATACAAAAATCTAATTTTTCTCAAAATTGTAGATAGAACCCTTTTATTTTAAGGTCGCGATTGTATATCCTTAATCTTATTATCCGACATTTTCTTATCTACGACAATGTTGATTAAAGGTATGGAATGTTAGGAAAGGGAGGAGTAAGAAACTAGGAAGAAACATCACAAAACATGGGGAAATAGCAGAAGATCCAACTTAATCTAAATATTCAAGCAATGTATTTAAAGCGTATGAGTATCGTACAGGCAATAAGTGTTATAAATATAATAACAAATGGTTTTGATTATTTAAGTGATATCATTGTAAAATTATTAGTATATAGTCAAATATTTTGATATTTTAATAAATATATAAATCGTCTAATGCCGTGCAACAATATCTTAACTAATTTTATCTGGTAATAGAGATTAATCACAATTTTTTTAATATTTTAATGGGCCAAATCAAAGTGATAATTTTTGGACCGGCACGTAAGCCCTACAGGATGTTATATTATTAGATTTAATACATGTGCGTCTACGTGGACAAACGCATGCAGCATTTAAGAGGCTCTTTCGAAATCTTTGTTTGAGAAGAAGATTCCACGCATAATTTTCAAGAATTTATTACTGTTGGAATAATAGCCATCGGATACTTCTTTGAATGTATATATGTGTGTGTATATATATATAATATTGGAAAAATAAATACTCTTAATTCTATAATTTAATCATATTTTTTTTTCTTGTTATATGCAGGTTTTATCCATAAATAATATATTGTGCACAAGTAATATTTCAGTTTATATTTGTCAATCATGGGTCGTAGTAAAACTGTTTCAAGTGAAATTAGAAACTTCATAATTTCTGGTTTTAAAGACGGACTGCTGCAAAATGTGGTTTCACAAAATTTAAATGTTCATAAATCTACTGTGTAGCGAATTATAAAACGATTTCGAGAAGAAGATACGTTTGAAGTTTCAAAAATTCCAGGACAGCCACGAAAAACTACAAAACGAACTGATAAAAAAATTATTTATTTATCTACCAATAACCCCTTTCTGTCATCGGAGGAAATTTTGGGCCTTTTGCCACAAATGGATCAAGAAAACATCTCAACAAGAACTATTCGCAGAAGATTAGTTAGTGATGGTCTTTTTAGTCGCCTTCCTGCTAAAAAACCACTTCTATCCAAAAAGAATGTGAAGGCCCGATTAAAATTTGCTAAAAATCATATTGACTGGACTGTGGATCAATGGAAAAAAGTTATTTTTAGTGATGAATCTAAGTTCAATTTGTTTAAAAGTGATGGTGTAAGTTACGTTAGGAGGCCTGCTAATAAAAGATTTGTTCAAAAATACACCTTGCCAACAGTTAAACATGGCGGAGGTGGTGTGATGGTATGGGGCTGTTTCTCGGGATATGGTATGGGTCCTCTATACCACATTGAAGGAATAATGGATCGATTTAAATATATAGACATCTTTTAAAATGTTATGGAACCTTATTCTGATGAGTTCATGTCTTTGAAACATATTTTTCAGCATGATAATGACACAAAACATTCTTCGGAGGTGGTTAAAAAATGGTTCGAGGGTTCAAAAATTAACGTAATGACTTGGCCGTCACAGTCACCCGATTTAAATCCAATAGAAAACCTTTGGGAGATTGTCGACAGAAAGATTAGAAACAAAACGCATTCAAATATTGAAGATTTGTTTAAAGCTTTGCAGGGTGCCTGGTCTAATATTGATAATGAAATGATAACGAAATTATTAGAATCAATGCCGAAAAGATGTCGGAAAGTTATAAATACTGGTGGTTACTATACAAAATATTAAAAATGATCTGTTAATAATAATTCATTTTCTTAATTAATAAAAACAAGATTTTTTTAGGAGTATTTGCTATCTTTATGCCCAGGTAAAAATAATAAATACTATAAAAAAAATAGAATTTACTATTAAAATTTAATTTTTTACTATAATATATGTAGAGGATTGTTAAAGGTAAGAATTAAATTTTTTAATTTTAAAAATATTGAATAGAATAAAAATAAAGGAGGATTATCAAAAGTTACTATCTTTATGGCCAATACTGTATATAATATTAAAACTACAAAAGTCAAACTAATAAAAAAGTCCTCCAAAACAGAGCCTCCAACTTTTTATATATAATATAAAGATATTTTCTCCAAGTTTATAGAAAAATGCTGTAATAGATAAATAATTTTTATAGTCAATTTTTGTACCATAAAATTATAGTCCGACCCTAATGTTTTTGAATGAATGTCTGAAAACAGCCATGTGGTAGACGGTAACATCACACATTAGCAGAATTGTCAGCTTAGATGAATTTCAGCTCAGCTCAATGATTCAGACACAGTAGGGAGTAATCATCCCTTGCACACCCTCACAGCATACACACACACCCTCTTCTGATTTTGTACAATACAGGAATAACAGATTCTCAATTTTACTTATTGGTATAGGCATTCGAGTAAACTTCGAACGAGGAGACAGAATGACAGAATGAAAAAAGTTTGCTCTGTTGCTCATTGGCATTATTCAAATAAGGTTGAAAATGTAACAAACCTGACAACTTGTAGATAACAAAGTTGAAAAGTCGTCTGCTTAGGTAATGCAAAGGTAGTAACTCTACTTCAGGTGCTAAACTTCCCGGGTTCGAATCCCGGTCTGTTTATTAAATTTTTATGTACGGTTATAATATTGCCTCGGTTAATGAATTCCCGCTTTAATGAACTATTTTATAATTCTGCTATCGAACAACCAATATCCATCTGTATGTCCATCAGCGTATCTCTCTTAGAACTAAGAAGAACTACCCATGGCGCATCAGTCCTTCTATTTCGCGAATTAGCCGTGGAAGATCAAAAAGAGTACAGACTGTGTTTAAGAATGATACCAGATGATTTTAATAGGCTATTAAATTTAATTAGTCCATTAATATAACGAACTGATACACTAATAAGGGATGCGATTTCAGCAAAAATAAAATTGGAATTAACGCTTTATTTCCTAGCCACAGGAAATAGTTATTGTAATCTACAACATCTTTTGCGTGTATCAAAGGCAGTTATTTCACAGATGATTTCAAAAATCATCAATTAATAAATCAATGTTACGTAATTTATGTAAATAAATTGTAACTTACCTGATATGTTTTTTTTAAATTTGTTATGACAGGTTACCGCTTGCCGCCAATTTGAAATGCCAATTTGAAATGCCAATAGTAAATACGTCGACGAGCTAGCTGCTATCCTAGCCCAATTACTAGAAGCTAGTACTCTACTAGTCACATTGTCAACTGTTTACACAGGGATAGTTACTAGCTCTTTTACTCTACCAATGTAAACCCGGCATTATGAAAAAAAGATTTTTTAAAAATTATTAGCGCGGGCTTTTTAAATCACAAATTCCCGCTACTTGTTTGACAAAGTAGTATGTATCTGGTGACAACTTTTACCCCAGAACATAGGAAAAAATCATTGAAATTTACATTTTTGCGATTGCTGCTCCACATATTAACTTACAAGTTTTGTAAGGGTATCAACCGAAAGAGATTTTTTACCCGCTTCTAATGATACTGAAAACGTTTGCAATCGATTTTGATATTTTCAGTTTTTTATTACTAAACGTGGGAAAATTCATAATGAATTTGTTTTTTAAATAATCACCCATCGCCATAAATTTGACAAGTAAAACGAACAATGCAATTTTACCTATCAATCGAAAGCTGTATCAAATATTCCTACACCTTTTAATTAATCAAATTATCATTAGATAATTTATTTTATTAATTTAAAACAATAAAAATTTTTTGATTAAAGTTAATTAAATTTAAAAGTAAATTTATTATTACTTATTTTTATTATAATAAATGTTCAAATAAGCCACCGTTTTGTAATAAACAATATCCCATTCTGTTATAAAAAGAATTACATTGGCTAGTTGCATATCTATGAGCCCTGTCCACTATCAGTTGGCCCAGCTACGAAATTTTTACTTATTGGTGTTCAATTAACAGAATGCGAATAGCTTATGAAATCTAGGTAATATTTTATTTTCAATTAAACATTTTAGAGATTTATGATTAATATTTACAACTGTTAAAGTAAATTAATAAGAAAAAAATAATATTTCCATTGGAAAGCCATTAAGTTGGAAACCTATTTCAGAAGTTACCAATGGGTAACGTCACCTTTCATTTTTATAACGGCATTAATTCTTCTAGGCATAGTATCTACAAGGTCTTGGTATTGTCGAGGAGTAAAATTATCCCATATTTCTTGAAGCTTTAGTCTTAATTCTGGAATTGTTCTAGCCGGTGTTATACGCAATCGTTTTTTCATTTCGTGCCAAAGTGTCACGATGGGGGATAAGTCTGGGCTACTTGAAACCCACTCTAAAAGTGGAATAGAATGATCACGGAACCATTTCAAAGATTTTATTTGACGTTTGTCAAACGGCTCCATCTTGTTGAAAAATAAAATCCTTCCCAGAGATTAATGCATGTTCCATAGCTGGCAACAGAGACTCCTCTAAAATACTTAAATATTTTGCTGTGTTAACAATGCCATCGATAAAGTGAAGTTTTCCTATACCTCATGCAGACATTGAACCCCACACCATGACAGATGCTGGAAATTTCACCTTCCTTTTCAAGCAATCGGGATGATATGCTTCATGTTTCTGACGAACAACTCTGCTCCGGTTGTCCCCTACACAGACTTCAAACCTAGACTCATCGCTCCATTGCACGCTGTTCCACTTTTCACAATTCCATATTTTATGTTCTCTTGCCCATTTCAACCTGTTTTTCTTTTGCTTAGACGTCAACAATGGTTTTTCCTTGGCCTAAGAAAGTTTTATAAATTTCTGTAAATATACATTAAAAAGTCCGATTAAAAAATATTACCTTATAGGTTCCAAATCCTAATTTTTTAGCTTCCTTATGACATGTAGACCTTGAAACACGTCTTCCAACAACATCGTTTCACAGTACACTCAATTGACTGTAGTTAGCACGTCTGTTATCCTTAATAATTCTTTTCAATGGACGTTTGTCATTGTCCGTCAGTGTAGTTTTCTTCACGTACTGGGGCTTTGGGGCAACTGAATCACTTGTTTTGTACAATTTTACAATATTTCTAATACTGTATCTTGACAAACCTGATAATTTTCCGATTTCGGAATTGGTTTTTCCTGTTCACAAGTTCACAATGATTAACCGAATTTTTTCATCAATAGCTTTGCCTCTGCCCATGTTTTAAAATTATTTAGACTTAACACTGTTAATACACCACAGTAAATAAACAAACTTTGTTTTCCAACGCATACAACGCATAGCTACCGCAAAAACCCAGTTATTTTATATACAGTACAAGAATACATCAACTCAAAAAATACGTTTGTTTTACAAATATTATTTTTATAATCAAAAATTAAATATTACGGAATAAATTTTGACCCCTTTGTTTCTAATATGATTATATTGTCAAAAAATGTACAAAGCAGCATTTACTTTTACTTATTATTTAATAATTTTTAAAGAAACTGAAAATTTCATAGCTGGGCCAACTGAAAGTGGACAGGGCTCGTATTGTAGAGTCAATATTTAATCAAAATAATTCGAGTATTGTAATTTTAAAAAGTTGTGCCGTTACATTTGCAACACTAGTTAGGTATATAATCTATTTAACATACTGATTAGTAATAAATAGTTGGATTTCCGGTTATCACTGTTTAATTGTTCAATAACCATTAAATAATTGAATTTATTTTCTTGATATCTGTTAAATTGTGTAAGCAAGCGATGCGTAGCGAGAAATGATTTTTTAATTTGCTATCTGGTAGTAATAAAATTAGTTAATAGAAATTAAATGGCGCCGAGGTTTTAGTTAGGCGTGCTCACTTTTTGCCTAGATGCCGTGAGAAGATCTCGTAAAATATCATGTATAAGATTAAAGTTTTTTTATAATTATTTATTACTGACAATGATTAGATATTATGCAAATCATACATTCTTAACTTAACCATTGATTAAATGGAAGATGTTCTTCCTTATTAAAATATTACTATTAATAACGGATTGAATATCATCATTTATATATCACTTGGACGAACGAAGCAAAATTTTACTTAAAATGATGAAGATGAAGCCCGTGGCTTCATCCGAAATCACATGAATCGGAAATTTCGCTGTGTTAAATATCAGGTCTCTTTCCAGGTATGCTATATATATTAGTGTTTTTCAACCACTGGATCGTGGAACAAATTAACAGGTCTCATGAAATATATAGCTAACAACCAGTTGCACCAGCTTTCCTTAAATTTTAAGCATTCCTTCGCAAAAATACGAATTACGTAATTTGTAATGAGCATAATACTATTTTTATCAACAATTTTCGGTGAGAAGAACTTGTATATAAAATTAGAAATATTTACGTGTCTAATAACTAAAAAATATTAATTTCTTAATGTTAATTTGCAATTTTTATCCACCGCTACATGTATAAGGGACGTATTGTGATCACACCCAGTAGTGGATATAAGGGGAAGCGAGGTCGGGTGACCGCATAGGGCGCCAGGCCAGGAGGGGCGGCGGACGCTCATTTTTAGGTCATCACTTGTATTTTAGAAGTGGGGACCTTTTTTTAAGGACATCACTTGTATTACATAGAGTAATTAATTTTTTTTTTATGGGGGCGGCAAAAAAAAAACTCTCCCCCTGGCGCCAGACTTGCTAAGGCCGGCTCTGATCTTTATTTTTAGTATGGCGTCTGCCTGTCTGCCTGTCTATCTATCTATCTATCTGTTTGTCTGTCTGTCTATATATCTATCTGTCTATCTGTCTGTGCCTCTATTTATCTGTCTGTTTGACTGTATGTCTGTCTATTTGTCCGTGAACACGTGTGGAGCGAATTTTTAAAGGTAGTTTTATGCAAACAGTGTCAAAAGCTTAAATATGTTTAAGCTTTTGACATCAATACCATCATTTGATTAACTTTTTGTAAAAATCGGTCAACCGGCAGTAGAAGTTTACTCGTGTCCTTTTTAAGTTTTTTGCGAATATTTCGTAACATAAATCTCGAAAGCAATGGTTTGAAGAAATTTTTTAGAACTATAGGGGGTATTTCATTTTTCATATTATTTACGAAAATAAAATAGGACTTTTTTACAGGGCTTCGAACCGTTATTTCCTTCGTTTCGGTTTTTGTTCCGGTTCAATTAAAAAAATAAATATCGGTTCGGTTCCGGCAAAAATAATGGTTTTTTTCAGTTTTCGGTCCAGTTCCGAGTGATACATTTTTAAATGCTTTTATTTGTATTAGAAATTTATTTTCTACTATAATTTAGAAGAACATTTTATTCCTTATTTTGTAATAATCGCATACCAAGGCCCCTGCCAGAGGGGTAGGGGTTCTGGGCGTTAATCCCCCCCCTCCGAAATAATAGAAGCGCAATTGTTTTTTAACTTATCAGTTAAAAAGAATACGATTTTTTTCTGCTCATCAATTTAAAAAATAATCTTAAATAAAATATATTTTATATTTACTCCCATAAACATTATCTGAACCGAAAAAAACGATATCTTTTTTCGGTTCAGTTCCGGTTTTCGTTCCGACAAAAATAACGGTTTTTTTCGGTTTTCGGTTTTCGGTTTTAAGCCTTGCTTTTTTATATGGTTAAATAGCAAAAAAAGTCCTATTCAAAATTATCATAACCTACTATAAGTTCCATATGAAAAATTAAAATTGATCCCGATAAATTGAAAACGGTACGCGATAAAACAAAAAAAAAAAAAATTGAGAGAATCTGTATATTCACTATGAAAAAGTGCCACTTAATTTTTGAAGTTATGAACAAAAACTAAAAACCGAAAAATTTACACTTTCGTTCACATCTATAACTATAAAATGATCTCTTAATGCGACAACTTTGGTCAAATTTACCCGACCTCGTATCTCTTACCGTTCTCGAGATTTCCATGCTTAACAAGTTATTTGGGACACCTGTATACTATGACTTTGATTTGACGTAATGTTTCTCGTTGTATGTTAGTTATTTATACTGTTTGCAAAAACTCTATTATTTCAATTAATCTTACGTATTACTATTACCAAGAAAGGTTATTAAAGAAATTATGAAATAAAATGACAAATAATAAAATTTGATAGAGATATGTAATAAAAAAAATAATCCAGCCCCGGGCTTTGCAGTCTGCCCGGGCCCCGGTAATTTGTACCGACTTCCCCCGTCTCTAGACGCCCCTGTTCATACAGGGTTGAATCGCCATTTTTTTACCTCTGCTCAGCAGTGTTTCCATATAATTAAAATGTTGTAGGCGAATTAAGTTTTGCATTTAAATGAAGTGTTCTTTTTCTGTTTTTTAATCACCATATTTAATATGCACTTCTCACAAGCATAACCTAAATTAATTTGAAAAAATAAAAAAGTTCAACCTGCTTCGAGTTTCAGTTCTACATGTTAGATCTTTTCCTAGAAACGCCTTTACGTGTTAATTCCTCCATTAATTATATCATTAAATATTGCGGTATATTTTTATTCCACAAGATAAAAATAATAAAAAAATATTAGATAAAATTTAAAGACTTGATATATATTACAGGTGTAGAAAAGATACAGGGCAGGTTTTTTCCTTGAGAAAAATACCACATTTCTAACGAATTTGAATTACATGTCTGTGTACCACGAGGCATATTGTAGCTAAATTTTCATTCTACAAATATGTTTGTAGGTATTTTGTTCTATTATGAAAATTGGTAACGTGGAAAAATATATTTTCAAGACACAGCAATCCAAACACCAACTTTTAACGGACGAAGGGGAGTTTCGTGAAAAGGATTTTGAGCACACCATATTTTGTGAAATATATATACCCCGAAAGAGTGAACCAGGCCCTTTCAGAAAAAAATAAAAATAAATTTAACAAATCATTATTATTAATTAAATTTTGTTTGAACCAGAGGCAATACACAATTCGCCTATTGTGATCTGCTGGCAGCAACTCATGTAAAGCAAGAATTTTGTATGGGAATAGCTTTAAATCTTTTTGACAATAGTATGGCAAGTTCCTAATGATTTTTGCTATATTACCACATATAACCAAATATTGAGATGTCCGATTTCGACATGTCACTTGCGGTTAAAACTCTACAGTTACCCTAAAACCAAAGAATGACTAATAAATATTAATAGCTATATTCTTTTTCCTTCTAGAAAAATTTCTTTCAACCCCTATTTCTATTTTTAACCACCCTTCTACATTCTTCTCGAGAATCTTATGCAATTTCCTACGCTGTTACCACACAATGTAATAAGTATATGAATATAATGAAATTTTCTGTTTTACGAGATAAACTCTCGTGGGGTGAATATTTACAGTGTATTTGCAAATTTAACGAGTTACTGAATAGACTCAGATTGAGGTATTTTTAGAGAATATGTCTGGCGTAAAATTTTATATAAATGAGGAAATAATGCACATATTTAAGCTGAAAAAAACTGGAAAGTAAATGTGATGAACGGTGCAGAATGACAAGAGAAACAATAATCCGACATCGGTCTGCTTATTTGTAAACTGTTCTGGTCTACTCAAGCATATTAATCTTAACCTTAGTAGCAATATATAAAGTTTGTTCAAGATAAGTATGAAATGACGTCACAGCTGTGAATGTGCTCTGTTGCTCGTTGTTATTTGTTTATAAATGTCAAACAAATTAGGTAATATCCAACCACTTCTAAAAAGAGATTAAAAACCTATATTTCCTAGGGAGTAAAAGGGCTAATGTGAATTATGTATAGAGCGGTGCTTTCCGACTGAAATTTATGGTTAAAATTCTACTGTGTATATAACATACAGTCTGTTCCAAACGGTTAGGCGGAACTAAATGGGAATTTCGTTCTTTTAGGTTGTCACGAGAAGAGACCTTGCTTGGGTTATTTAATTTTTCATGTTGGAATGTCAAAATTTAAAATTCCAACAATGAAACCATGGAAACGAATGCCGTATGTCAAAATTAAATTATTTTTTTTACGTATATAATGACAAAAAAATAAATAAATGGGAAATTTGTATTAAGAATGACACGAAAAAACAAAATATAAAGAAAATGACATTTTAAAATGATATTAACCTTAATCAAAAAATATTTATTGTGAGTATGATTTACAAAGCTTAAAGAAAACGGCTGAAAAGCACGATTTAAAAGATGAAAGTAACTAGATTGCAAAATCTAGTTCCGCCTAACCGTTTGAAACAGACTGTATGTTCAATATCGTACAAATCTAAATAAAATATAATTAGAATTTCACTGATTAAAAATCATTAAAATAATTAATAAAATATAAAACCAACTTTTGAGCATTTTTTTATAATAATATTTGATAGTGTTGTCAACGCCTGTCTATGTCAAATAATTTGTGCACAAATTGTTACTGCTCAGAGATACCGGAATATTGTAAATATATGAGCTCAAGTAAGGCTACTTCCAACAGGATGGCGCGACTGTCCATACCCCGCTCAAGAGACCATCAATTACAGTGAATTTTTTGACGGTCGACTAATTAGTTTACGTTCAAATCCACAATTTCCACTCACCAAATAGATCACCAAACTTGACTATTTTAGATTATTTCATATTCCCTTATCTGAACAGTGTGCTAATAACTCCTCAAATTCTTATAAATGCTTTTAATAGTATGAAAAGACGAGTAAATTCGTGTCTGCAGGAAAACGGTGGTCATTTTGAACAGCTTCTTTAGTTTTTTGTTTATTTTTCTGTACCTGTGAAATCAAAAAATTATAATTTCCAATTTTAATGATTACAAAAACTGTGCCTAAATGTTTGTAAATTGTTATATAAAGCTTGCAGTAGACATTATTTTATTTTTCCATAGCTAACCCTTATGTAATATCTTTTTGAACTCATGGTTTAATACAGGGGTCAAACTTTACAGACTAAAGAGCCAAATTCACCTATTACGTCACCTGGAAACATTTTAAAGAGCCATAATTTTGTTTTAATACATGACTTTTTTAGCATCATTTAATGTGTAGTACATAAATATGTTTTATATTGTCATTGGTATTACCGATACGTTCCATAAAAATGCATGAAAATTAAATGAAGTTTTGCGTGAATATTTTCGATTCCTTATAAACTTAATTTGAAGATCTATTCGAATATCCTCAAAAAGCCGCGGTTTACCAACCCCTGGTATAATGTAATAAAAATAGTAGTTTTCACTGTCAATCAATATTGATCATCTCGTATATTTAAGTGGTCATCAGCGTTATTTGATCATATGGTTCCCATAGATTTATCCATAGCTGTTGACTGTTAATTCCTCTAGTCCATAGTTTTCCTGCAGCTTATACGATATCTTATCTCCAGCTGTATAGCTGGAAACACGTTTATTAGTTCTACTTCTTCAATGGGGCTTTTTCTTCAACGAAGGATAATATTTATTTTTCCATTATTATGGTAAAAACTTGATGGTAATTTTTCAGAACGTTCCTGGCTTCATCTATCTTATTTCTATTTGCACTTTTCCCATTTTTCTGGTCAGATTGAGATCTAAAAGAGAGTATAAACAGCTATTTGAGGGAAACCGCAAGCTTTTATAACAGGAAACCCCAAATACCTCTCAGGGGGAAAATAAATTCAATGGACATTAAGATTGATATACTCAAGTAAAATCGATTTTAGAGTAACTGAGTTTTTTCGTCTATGATTAATATTTTAAGTTAGAAACTCTTTAGCATATCCACGTGTTTTTTTCACGTTTTATGACAAAACGAAACAACGGATTTAGTTTTTGTTCAACCTTCATTCACATCAGCTTATAGCATCATCTTCACTCAGAATCACCTTCGTCACAGAGAACTGATATAAACCTCAAGGTTTTTACAAAAGAAAAAAATATTTACTCATACTTTTTAGAAGTGATTCCAGTATGGCGCCATAGCAAAACAAGAAAATAACATTAAAATATCTTCTATATAAATTAAATTTGAAAACGTTACATTCACCACGTGGCTTTCATATACAGGGTGTATCGAGAAGAGGGAACAAATTTCTCGAAAACGCGATGTGTGAGCAAATAATAATAATAATAACATTAATAATAAATCTCTTTATTGGCAAGGTTCAGTTTACACTGTTTTACCCCTTAACCTTAAGGATATTTTACAATCGAGTACATACAATGTTTTAATGTTAACAAATAATAGTATTGTTTACTAAGTGCAATATGCAGTCTATTGGGACCATTTGCTGGCGGAGTCGCTTTTTGAATTGGGCAATTTTAAGAGTTTTAAGATTTTTCGGAAGTAGCAAGCTTCGTAACAAGGTTTGAAAACATTAAAAAAAGAAACAAAATATCTCTAAAATAAACTATTTGACTATTTAGAAAAAAAAACTATTACTTTATACAATTATTTTACAAAAAAAAAAAAAAATTACAAATGTTCGATCAAACCACCATTATTGTCCACACATTTTCTCATTCTAAAAATCCAAATGCCGGTCACCATGGCGTAGTGGTTAGTGTAGCGATGCACTGGCTTCTAGATCATGAGGGATCGGGTTTGAATCCCGGTTATGGCATGGATTTTTCAATAATAAATGCATCTACTGGATAATGGCCATACTAGCTAAGTCCAAAAATTTAAAAAAAAAAAAATCCAAATAAAAACTCTTCCATCGCCCTTATACGATACACTCTTGGATATCCCGGATTTCAAAGCTTGCTACGTTCAACTTTGTAAAACTTATGTTGATTATTATTTTGTAAATAAATGGTCGCCATTTTGAAATGGTTAACATAAAAATATGATTTTTTGGTGTCATTGTAAAGCTAATTTAATGTACTTTTAGGAAAAAAATATAAAATTATCGATTCCCTATGCTAGATCAAAAGTTGACATCATTTCCGGTGAAACCGGAAATGCCTCAGAATTCTTATTGTAACCTTTAGATGGGCCTTTTTGTCTAGTTTAACTTTTGTTCTGAAGATTTTTTGTATCTTTACAAGTAACGGAGATTTTCCGGGTGCCCCGTTTCAAACAAACACCCTGTATACATAATTGTTTATATTTATCTCGGAATGTGTTTTTTGAACTCTCAGTATTTTTCCTATATGTGGGTCAAAGAGTTGCATAAGCATGCCAAATTTCAACATTCTATGTTAAGCCGTTTGGCTGCAATTTATCCCGGACAGACAGACAGACAGACAGACAGACAGACAGACACATGAGTGACGAAAAGGTTTTTTGGTGGTCATACCTACAAAACACTAAAAACGACAAAAATAGAGAGAGAAATATAAGGAATAAAAGGAAAATGAAATGAAGAAATAGATGAAAGAAAGAGAAGAGAAGACGAGAACACGAAAGAAGGAATAGATGAGAGATCTAATTTACTAATAGGCACAGAGTGATGGAAAAAGGCTGTAAAGAGGTGAGTTACCATCAGATAGCACATATCAAAATAAAAACACATTAAAATATTCGCACATAAAACAATAAGTTCGATTCCTGGTTAAATAAAGATCTTACTTTAATTGGGACTTATTACTTAAATATTAGGTGCTAAAATTGGGTTTGATCACAAAACAAAAAGTTGACTGAACCTTATAAAACATTAAAATAAATCATAAGTTTCCTTTTTAAAAAACCAAAACATTTTTTCATTTCCGCTGAATTAAGCCGGGCTCTGACCTTAGAATACTTACATTTCTTAATTTGCTCACATTTAAAAAATAAGTTCAGAAATTTTTACCGTTGAAACTAAGAGTGAGGGGAAAATAAAAAATACAATTAATTATTCAGGAGATTCTTGAGAAAAAAATCCTTTGAAAAAAATTATAAAATTTATGAAATTAAGAGTGGAACATTAATATAATTTATGATAATTTATTTTGTAATTGAGACATTCACCTTTGATTTTAAAATTTATAAAGCGGTATACACTACTGATTTTGTATTAGGCATCGCTGATTTTTGTATTCAGTTTCGGCGATTTTCGCAGAAACTATATTTTATTAGATGAGTTAGCAATAAAATATCCATCAGCTCGTGCAGTGTTCAATGAACTTTTTTGGGATTTACCCCAAAATTTGTTTTTCTACCACCGTAGGTAAAGTAGGCACTTTCCTCACACATAACAGAGTCTAAAATGGCACTTTTAAGAACTAGTGCGTAAAGTGTTGTCATGATAACCAACTATCAATGCCAAAAAGTATCAAATGTACACTTTCATCTTATAAAATAATTAAAGTCAAGTGTAAATGAAAATACTTTTGTAAAATATATTAGTTTAATTGACTTAAAGCTAAATAATCATAATAATCGAGGAATATACTTAATAATTTTCTAATAAACAACAATTATTTATAGTTACCAATAACCAGCTGCCAAATTTAAAAAAATCATACATACCGGACAAATATTAGTTGTTCAGCTAACGTGAAGTTTATATTTTGTGTCCTAAATCTCTTCGTTGGAGCATAGGGACTTTACAAACTCGCGCCATCGGGTTCTGTGAAAAGCAGCCCTCTTCATCTGGCGCCAGGTAGTTCCGTGGACGTCAAGTTCTTTGTGTATTGTTCTCTTCCATGTGGATACACGCAGATTTCTACAATGGCTTCCCTGAGGGTTCCACTCTAATGCCATTCTGAAGAAGTCGTTTACTGCCTTCCGGAAGGTATGCCCAATCTATTTCCACTTTCTTGCCTGGATTTCCAGGATAGGTTTTGGTGCTGTCGATTCCCAAAGATGAGTATTGGGAATATGATCTGACCAAGTAATGCGAAAAATTCTGCGCAGATATCTGTTGGATTTCTCGGTGTTTATGGATAATTTCTTTAGTGACTCTCCAAGTTTCGCAGCCATACATCAGAAGAGATTTTAGATTTGTTTTAAATATGCGTACCTAAGTGTTGCGAGAGATCTTGTAGAATTTCCAGACTTCTTTCAACAAGCCGAATGCTTGTTGAGCTTTAAGTATTCTGTTGTTCACGTCCCTCGAAGTTCCTTCATCTCTCGTTATTGCACTACCGAGGTAGCAGAATTCTTCCACGTCTTCGCCGTTGATGGAACATCTTACGCATTACTTTGGTTTTACTTTATTTATGCTTAAACCAACTAAATTTTCCAAAGTACTTGTAATTATGTGACAGAAGGAATATATCGCAGTGGCGGCGCTAGCGGGGGGTCCGGGGGCCTCCCTAAAAGCTGCTCTGGCTCCCAGTTGCCCCCCTAGAATTGCTTGGAAAAAAATATTTTTTGAAGTCAGGACCTTTTTTTTAGGTCATTACTTGTATTTTCATATGTAAACGATAAAATAATATTTCCTGACCCCCCTAAATTTTACTCAAATTTTTTTGCCCCCCCCAGATTTTAAGAGCTAGCGCCGCCACTGCTATATCGTCTGCATAGCTCAAATCTTCCAAACGGTTTTGGAGGTCCCACTGTATACCTCTGTGGTCTGTGAGAGCATTATGAAGAACCCAGTCCAATACGGTATTAAATAATAGAGGAGATAGTAGGCAGTCTTGTTTAACTCCACTTTTGACAGCAATACTTTTACTTCTCATCCCATTATGCACAACTTGCGAATGTGAAATTTAAAATGACGTAAAATTAATAAAATATTCTTAACTTTATAAATTATAATCTTTGTGAAATAATTATTTTTATCACCGGGCGTACAGTAGGCATTTGACACACACATTACAGTGTCTAAAATTACACTTTTAAGCACTAGTAAATGTTGCCATAAATGCCAAAAAATTATCAAATGTCACTAGTTATTTCACAAATTAAGGTTATAATTTGTGAAGTAAAGAATTATTTATTAATTATCCTCATCGTAAACAACACGTGTACTCAACAATTAATATTTGTCCGGTATGCATGAATTTTAAAAATTAGGCAGCTGGTTATTGGTTACTATGACATCATAAGATGGCCGATCAGTAAATAATTGTTGTAATTTCTTGAACATATTGTGCTTATTATTAATTTATTGACTGATAATATTTTTACAACAATTATTTTACAATTATATACAAATTTCCTGCAAATTTTTTTATATATATATATTGTTAACAACTTAATTCAGATTGTTAGTGTTGAATAAGAAAGAACTATAGTGTTGTGCATCCACTTGAAACGAATCTTTTTAAATCAAGAAAATATTCATTTTATTTGCTATTCAAAATTTGTATTTTTTAAAGGAGCAAATAGCCTGAGATGTTATAAACCAACAAAATATTACTGTCCTGAAATGGATAAAAAAAAAATAATAATAAATAAAAATTCTCTTGGCAAGATTTTGTACAAACAAATATTTTTAAATGAGAGTTTGTTTTTCAAAAACACCTAAAAAAATTAAAAATATAATCAGCAATAAATAAAATCTGTAATTCTGTTTACAAACACTCAACATTTCATTGACAATGGCATTGGACGTATTTTCTACGTGCCGTCTGTAGTACAGACTCTCTATGATGGGGTGAATTCCCGTTCAATATAAAGCGGGGGGTAGAAAGGACGCTCTCGTTGCATCGGGACGTCGGACGTCTCTCAGTACAGCTTCCAAGCTGCTTCAGAACAGTCGCTATATATCATCCCTAAACAAAATACGTGTTTGTTATTTAAAAATTGTTGAATTTCAAGGTTCGTTGTTTGATTGGCTGTTTAAATCTCCGGTAAGTTTAAAGCTAAATATTGAATTTTTTAAAGTAATAATTTAAAAAAATATTTTTTAATTATTATATGATTATTATATGATATTCTATAAAATACTTAACCCTTCTCTTCTTCTACTTCTTCATGTGCCATTTACGCAACGACGGTTTTGCTAATAGCAATTATAATTTTTATAATAGTAATTATAAGAGCTATTATTAATTTTGTGTACGCTAAAAAATGAACGTAATACTGACCATATTGTTCTTAAATGTACACAGATTGAAAATATGGCAATAAAGCCTTGAAACAGGAGTCCTGGGCTCACCCCGGGCTCCGGGCTGTTGCGCTAACGATGATGATAATTATAATTTTTGACATCGCACTGCAAAGTAGGCTTATAGTTTTTAGGTCAAATCATTGCCGGAAATTATTTATGTTCGATGTTCTTCTCCTTCCCAAGATCTTGAATTCTGTAATTTTCCTTGAATTATAAATTGGAGAATCTGGAGTTTCTCTTTCTTAATAATACAAATGGCAGAAAATAAATCATATAATAAATAATTTTATATAAATGTTTTTTTTTATCTTGCAGTTATTTGTGAAATAGAATGTTGGTTACATGTTCGCCTCTTGCAGTCAGGTCATCAAGGGTGAAATTTGTAGTTAATAATATTGCCAACTTTAACAGCTTATTATTTGACATTGGCTTAATATTTTACTGTTCTGTTTTTTTTTTTGTTGGAAAGTTACACATCTCGCCCGTTTAAAGAAATCAATGTATGCTCTAAAAAATATAAAAAAAATTTAAATAATTAATTTTGTTGAAAATGGAACGGTTGGAAATTCGTACTATTATGAAGCATGAGTTCTTACGTGGAACTACGGCATCGCAGACCACGCGAAACATTAATAGTGTATTTGGCTCTAGTGTTACTACGCAGCAGACAATATCAAATTGGTTCGCCAAATTTCGTACAGGTAACTTTAAAAGCAAAAAAAAAATATGGATCATCGATCACAGCAGAAATATAGTGCAACCAACTGGACGAAATGGTGCAAAAACTTAAAGAAAAACAGCTTAGATTAGTCAACAGATCGACTCCTATCTTATTGCATAACGCTAGACCACACACTGCACAAATGACTGTGGAAAAACTACAGGAATTGGAGTTGGAACTTCTTCATCATCCTCCATGCTCACCAGACCTAGCCCATACTGACTATACTAGCGTCGGAGAATCAACACAGTTACGTCACACGACGTAAGAAACAATTGCATTGTTCCAAACAATACAGTCGTTTTTTACGTATTGTGACGTAACTGCGTTGATTCGCCGACGCTAGTATACCACTTCTTCCGCAATTTGGACAACTTTTTAATAGGAAACACTTTAATTCCGACAATGCTGTAAAACTGGCCTTCCAGGAATTCATTGATTCTCGTCCGCCAGGGTTTTATACCACCGGCCTGAACAACCTGCCACTTAAATGGCAAAAGTGTATAGACAATATGGGTGCATACATTGATGAATAAAATAATTCCTTACATTTGTAAGTTATCAACCAACTTTGCCTTTTTTTCTACAAATTTTATCCTTGACGACCTAATAAAATAATATTTACAAAAATTTCAGCAAAAAAAGGTCCTCACTTCCTACGACTCTGCCCAGGACCCCGGGCCCCAAAACCCCCGGGGCCCCGGGGATTTTCCCCAGTTACCCCACCCCTCTTGTCGGGCCTATATATGACTAATACGTGTTTGAATTTCCCGCTCATAGATTAATTTTATAAGTTGGTACAAACCGACGTACATGGGAAAAGTTCCAAAAGTAAATTAATGACTCACTGACAAAGCAATTTATTAATATCATACATTACCTATTGTTTATGTAGCTATTTTTGCTTGCCAATGAAATAATGTACAAAAGTAAAAATAGTCATTTCTGATAATAAATACATTAGAAATTGTCAATGTCAGACAACTGTCAATGTCAAATTGTATCCGTATCTACGTCAAATTCGTCATGTACAGCTAGGATATAAACAACTAGGAATGAAAATTACTAACACGGCTGAATTGAAACACCCATAAATCATTAAACGCTCTGTATAAACATGTCGTAAAATATGTTAACGTATTATTTGAATATTTCTACATATAACGATATAAATAATAAAGTTATGTGTAACGCACAAATATTTTTAATAAATCAGTATATTGTTTTCTAATATCTATTATTATGTTATTGAGCGATAAAATTCTTACAACATTTTTTTCTACTATTAAAAATATCTGATTAGATGTATAAATTTTTGCTTTTATTTCGTTTGCTGTTGTTGATCTACAAAAGTGACATATTTTTAATTGCAAATTCTATGCTGACTGTACTTTTTTGCTACTTATTTTTTACTAAAGTAAATATTTAAGTAAAATGGTACCGTTTTCTCAAAATGTGACCTACAGAGTGACCTTGTTAAATCATTCTACAAGACATCATTTCTTAGTTTGTATTATAACATCTAATTAAACATAGACATTAAGGTCATACTTTGAATATTTTACATATTATACGGATTTTCCATATCGTAAGAATTTTACGAAGTAAAATTTCGTAAAATTTCATTGAACTTTGCTATCTTACGTTTTCCTGTTGTGAATGTCTCTGATATTGTTGATCCATTGGGATTTTTGATTTTTGACGGTCGTAACAGCTATTAATTTAACATTGACGTAAAGAAATTTTGATAAAAATGTACCTGTTCTATGTATTTACTAGTAGTGAGATTCGAGGTAGACGCTAATTTTAGTTGGTCTAACTATGTTCCAGGTGTAATAGAAATAAAACGACTGCGTCCTTTTAGGGTTTTGTATGACTAAAAAACCCTTATAACGTCACTCATACGTCTGTCTGTCTGTCTAACTGCCTAACATTAGATATCTTCGAAAGTTTTGTTTCCGTTGATGACATCAAATCATCTGTACCGCTTTGATATGTTCCTTTTGCGCTAGCATTTATTAACCGACTTCAAACCGTCAATATCAAATATTGTCACAATTATGGTATGGTGTTATAATGTCTCAATTCCTTGAGCGGCCTTTAAGCCGTGTAGGTCAAGGTTGCTGACGTACGGTACTGAAATTTTACTTGATTCTTGCATCCAGATCATTCCAACAAACAACTTACTTTGCCCTCTGCACTATTTATGTTTTGGGAACCAGTTTTATGTCCCTTGATAAGTGTCCATTTTTAGGGTTTTATAGGTATGACACTAAAACCCTTATAACATCACTCATGTGCCTGTCTGTCTGTCTGATCGATAGAAATTGTAGCTAAACGGCTGAACATAAAAAGTTGAAGTTTGGCATACTTATACAACTCTTTGACCCACATTTAGGAAAACTATGGAGAGTTCAAAGAACCAGATCGTGAAAATAAATGTGCTTAATGAAAAATATATATATATGTTTTAAAAATTTTGTGTGGAGTATCAAATGGAACATCTTAATGCCAGGATAAACAAACAAATTTTTATTTTTGAAAATCATGTTTTTATGGGAAGACGCCAAAAATATTTTTCCTCCACCCTATTTTCAGAGGGGTTGATAAAAAACCGTTTTTTTTTTTTTGTTTTAATGAAATTTTTGTTGAATATTGGTGGAAAACGAAATAGTTCAACAGGAATTTTTGATTAGATCAGTTTTTGGAAAAATAACAATACTTGTTGTGCCGTTGAAAAAATTATATTAGTTATAGTTCGAAAATTTATTGTGGTATCAAAAGAACGCTCTTAAGACGTAGATTAAGAAACAAAAAGAAGTTTTTAAAAACTTGTTTATTTTAACACGATTTTAGCAAAAAAAAAAAAAACGAGGGTTGTAAAACTAAATATCAGAAAAAATCTGAGTAATGCACATTAATGTGAACAGGAAAAGTACCACAGGAATTTTTGATCTGAAAATTATTTCGAAAGTTATAGAATTGTTTGCAACTCTTCATTTAGTGAACTTGAAACACTTGAATGTAATCACAAAGTAAACAGGTTGATTGCTGATTCTCAGCAGTTGCGTTTGAAAAACGCAACCAGTCAGTCAACCTACTCAACAGTTGCGTTCATTAAACGTGCCTTTTGCCTCCAAGACTAATGTAAATTGGTGGGAAAAATATTTATATTCGTCCACTCATAGATCACGCTTTCTGACACCAGGCGCGCACCTAGGAGAATTACGGTTTGACCCCTCCCACAAGTACTCAAAAACACGTTTATAGAGAATACATTTTTCTTGTAATCGAACGTGAGCCCCATAAAGAAAATTTTAGCTTCTAAGTTCCCCTAAGAAAACATTTTAGCTTCTGACCCCCCCCCAGAAATAATTCTGAGCGCGCGCATGCCTGACATTACCATCGTTTTCTTTTTAACACCCCTGGAATGTAGTTAAGTTGAAAACTTTTGGTGCTTACTTCATATTTAGTTTTATTATTAATGTCATGTTCGACTTTTCCATACGTAAAAAAAAATGGAATTTTTTTAAAATGACGTCAAAATTCAAATATTACTCATACTTCTTCAAAAAAAAAAATCAATATTTATTTTATTAATTAATCAATTTCACATGCACTTTTTCGGGTTTGACATACAATTTTAAATTTTGTTAGTTAAATATTTGATTATTAAGTAGGTTTTATGTGCAGTTCTTTTGCACAGCTAAAACGCATATTATTTTCTCTGACTCAAATTCAATAACTAACACAATTACTGTAAACAGTAAAATAGAAAAACTAGCTAAGTTACTTGTTTTTTCAAAAAATGTTTTGATTATCATTTCTAATGAATGTAAAAGTATTTTCTCATAAGATTAGATCAGTTAGTGAGTGTTTGCGAGTCTTATAAGTTAGATCATTGAGTAAAATAGTTTATCCTAAAATTTGAAGTGAAAAAAATCTGGGTGACTTAATAAGTGGCTTACAACCTTTTAGAACCACAGAAAATATTGTATTTTTGAAATACTGGTAGGTTAGTTTAGATTATATCGTGTCTTAAAATTTTGAGATCATAAATAAATCAATTTTAGTTTTCGAAAAGAATCCCACAACCAATAAGAACATAGAGAAAATATAATTTATTTAGTTTAGTTTGGTAACATCAGTATTAATTTGATTAAATTAATTTATTTTTAAGTGTAGATAATGGTTATGCAATTGTTAAATGTGGTAGGCGTTGTACAAGTTTCGGATAGTAATAAAAAAACTAAATACAGCTGACCAGTTTCAAAATAAATTATTTCTTCTTCGGAGCTACAATAGGAGCAACATCTTCTGGACGAGTTAAGTTTTATTTTGAATATTCGTAACTCTTATAATTTACAAATAACAAGGAACGTAATATACAAATTCTTAATTTTATTATACACCTACAATATATTTCTGGAATATAGTGTGGTATTAGACAGGCGCGCACCCAGAAATTATTCTGGGGGGGGGCTTAGAAGACAAACAATTTTTACGGACCGCCAACATATATAAGAGAGGTATTGTGATCATACCCATTTTTACATTTCGAGATTTCGATGGATCTCCACGAACATAACGTTTCGACTATTTTTAGCATGATGTCTGTCGGTCTGTCTGTCTGTCTGTCTGTGTCGGTCTGTGTACACGTGCAGAGCAAATTCGACTAAAAGAATTTTTATGAAACTTCATATTTAAGCTTTTGACATCAATGGAACGAGTTGATCAACTTCTGGTAAAAATCGATTTTTGCGAATATTTCACAACACGAAATATTTCGAAAAAATTTATTTAACAAAAGTTGCTATAAAAGCAACTAAGAACTTTTATTTGAGACATTTTTTGATAAAGCAGCATAAATTAAACAAGTACTTTGTGATGGCAGTCGATCCTGTGGTGGCCACAGCTGATTTTTTTCTTAAAAAAATTCGATATTTTCATGATAAAAAATTAAGTCGGGCTGCAGATGGCCCTTTAGCTCAATTCCATCTTTAAAAGATAGTCGATGTTCGTGTTTAATGATGTAAAAACAGTCAAATCGAACAAAAAAAAATGCTTCTTGAAGGGGGGGGGGCAGCCTTTGAGCCCTTCCCCTGGGTACGTGTCTGGTATGAGATATAGAAAAAGAAAAATGTTAATAATGATATATATTTTTGAATAAACATGAATATTATTTCAAAGGTTCCACAAGAGTAAAAGGGTTGAGAAACATTGCTATAGATTACTAATTTTATTTCAGATTGTTAGTTTTGTATGAGGATCAATGGTGTTAACTCTAAACCACCATAGTGCGTTCACCATATCCGCTATGACTATTCAAATAATTCGTTTCTTACACCCACAACTTAAACAGTCCTTTTAAAATAAAAACTGATAATCACTTCTTGTGATCGCTGAAGACGGAAACAGATTGTTGAGCAGTTTCCGAAACGTCCGAATATATTTTAAATACTCATGAAGTATATCTTTTTGATACTAATGCTCATTATATTGTACTACTCTAGCCTAGTACTATCAGCAATGGCAAGCGTCCAAAATAACGGTGTTCGCATTAATATTGGACCATTGCAAAATAATTTCAAAGATTTTAGTCCTTTTAAAAATGAATAAAAGTACTTAATTTTAGTTTTATTGTTTTACGACTCTTACAAAGACTGCACTTAAGTATTTTAATAAGTTGCATTAAAAAATAGGATTTATCTAAGCGGATATAGCTTAAAATACCAGCAATTACTATAACCGCACTGTTATAATTTTTTATTAAGGTTGTTGAGGGTTAAACCTATCGTTAAAACTATTTTTAATCTTGTAACCAAAGGTAAGAATTGGTGTTCTTGTTGGGATGTATGATTTTTGTGACATTTCTGATAAAATTAGTAAAGTTTAAGGAATAAAGTGTGTAAGTATGCGAGTTATCGCGCGATGCATTCTTGGCAATTTCATCTTTACCCTAAGGCAGCTAGTCTCCTACCAATCAGATGTCCGAGTGCAACATTGCCTAACCTCAGCAACGGGGGGA
Source organism: Liopterus haemorrhoidalis (assembly GCA_963971575.1). Classification (NCBI taxonomy): domain Eukaryota; kingdom Metazoa; phylum Arthropoda; class Insecta; order Coleoptera; family Dytiscidae; genus Liopterus; species Liopterus haemorrhoidalis. Next base: position 66,182,675 of record OZ020612.1, on the reverse strand, counting down.
ACACCATACTCCGATACTATTTAAACGTACGCTTGCTTTTAACTCAGTGTCTAAGTTCATACAACCGCCGTGTGCTTTCGAACAGTGCTTCGTATAACGCTGAACACTTCTTGTGCGATTTTTAGTGTGTGTATACTACTCCGCCAACAGAGCGGATTTTGCCCTTTTTTTTTTTTAAAGGTAAGGTGCAGTGTAGTGTAGTGATAAGTGGTTGGTTCGCAGATTTTTTTTCCAGAAGATTTTTGGACATTGGAAGTGTTAACAGTGGATTTTGAAATGATTTTTGGAAACATTACATACTACCTAAAAAGACTTTAATACAATAATTTTACGAAGAATTAAAATACCAAATCAATAAAAATTGTTAGTCAAAATTTCATTCTTCATTTAAGGACATTTGTTATTTAAAAATTCATATAAATTAATTTTTTATCAATAAAAATTGTTAAATAAAATTCTTTATTTACGGATTTTATTATATTACAAATCCATTAAATTGTTTCGCTTAAATTTATAAAATTATTTTTGTCCAAATTTATAAAATTCATTAACTTTTTTAAAGGCAAAGGATGTTCCTTTTTGCTTTTATTGTTTTAAAGTTGGACAAAATTTGTGCAAAAATCCAAAATCCATTGTATTTTGAAAATCTGAGAACCAATTCACATTTAGATTATAAGTATTGGAAGTCTTGAAAGCAGATAAGCTTATTAAGTTGAGCTTAATTGAAAAAATAATTTCCAATAAGCTTCGATTATAGATAAAATGCGAATATAAAAACTAGAGAAAACTGAAATTTTATTATTGGACTTTTTATGTAATCGTTGCAAAAAAATTCGTCATTTGACGTGGATGTATATGTATCCCAGGATATTCGTTTCCTTTATACGCTTCCATTTAATCCTGCGAAGAACTGATCTCTGCCAGTGATCCTGGCGTTAATTAGGAAAATTGTTTTTTTTTTTTGTGATTTATTGAAAATATCTCCGTTTGAAGACGATGGATATATATATCTAAGATTATTTCATCTTATATATTTCGTGCTGTTTCCTGCTAATGATCCTGAAAATTTTAATCTTATACACCTTATTTTTGGTCTACTGATTATTTTCTTTTGCATGATATATCTCAAACTTTATGTTTTGACTACTTTGGCTTATTTGATAAGATAAAATAATTTTTGTATAAATTAAGTAAATCTTTTAAACCAAAAATGAATTTTCATTCTACTTAGAAATATGTGCATTGCCCATAAAATCATTCAGTCCACTTTCTACGCTTTTCGTCTTAAAAAAAAATCACTGCTTTTGCTTATCAATAGTGTTAGGGCGTACTTAGGCTCTGAACTAAATTTAATATGTCTTCATAAGCATAGTTTTTAAATGCAAAATTGAGTATCTTTTAAATCCATTTTTATCATCGATTTCCAAAAAATAAATTACATTAAATCGCAATGATATTGGTTTAACGAATGATATGAAATTTATTAATCTCATTAAAAATTTATCTCTGTGTAAGTTCATCCAATTTGTAAAGCTTTTTACTTTGCTTTGTTGACACATTTCAAGACAGTTACTTGTTTGGACAATTGTACCAACCATATTCACAATTTTAAGGAAGCGATATACACAATAATTAAACACATTAGAATATATTTGCCGCTTGATATGAATGTTTTTAACATGTTTCTTAAAAAGACTTCCCTCTTCACTTACTTATCAATAATGAAAAATGTCTTAAAATTTTATTAAAATCATTTTCGATAGAAATAAAATTATTTATATAAATATTAATTTGTTGAGTTAACGTGAAGGATGAGATAAAATTAAAAAATAATTTTTTACTTCACATATTATTTTATTATCACTAAATGTACATTTCGGCTACAAAATAGCTATCTTCAGTAGATGAATGAAAATACTTTTCATATAATTTCTAAAGTCTAAACAAATATGTCTCATCGAAATTTTTAATTTTGAGTGGGTTGTCAAATGAGACTTCTTAATGCGTGGATAAACCAACATATTTTAATTAATATCTTTTTTTTTGGGTTTTTCGCAAAAAATGTGTCCAAAAAATTTGTCCCCCAGCCTGTTTCCCAGGCGGGTTGATATAAAAATCTAAAAAGCTTACTAATGTACATTGATGGGAACCAAAATCAACAGAAATTTTAGAAGAGTTTTTCAAAAAATATAGTTCTTTTTGTATCGTTGAAAAAATATTTATTTTTAAACAATTTACTGTATGATATAAAAATAGCTTAAGACGTAGATTAAGGAACAAAAAAAAGTGTATTTATTTTAACAAGATTTTAACCAAAAAAAGTGTTACAAATTCCTTTTGGTGCACCTTTAACCCGGAGGGGTTATTCTAAAAATCTAAAAAAATCTGAATAATGCACATATTGTGTATCGGAATAGTAGTTTTTTAAAATTTCTTTATTTTAACCTAAAGCTGAATTTATTTACGTTCAGGTTCGGATTCAGGTTCAATGTGGTAATTTCGGTTCGGTTTCAGGTTCAGGTTCAATAACAAATTTTTTTAGGTTCAAGAACCTACATTTTTTCAGGTTCATGTTCGACTTCAATGAATATTTTAAATAAATTTATAAGTATACTCTATTTCACTTTGTAATACATAACTAAGAGGGAAACTTAATTTTTTATGTTGTATATTTATATTATCTTAGGGTGGTAATTCTAAGATGACACCTTTCAAAATATTCGAAAATTAATTGACATTAATGACAATCTTTCATTTGTTATTTTTGAATGAATATAACCTAAGAAAAATGAAGGCCATATTTACATTCTTCCTAAAGTCCATTTACAACACAACAATCACCAAAGTCAACAGATTTTGTAACGTATTTCAAAATAAAATATACTATTTGCTGTTCACTTTTCTAAGGACAAACCAGATCTAGTAATTTTGGTTACTTTTATAGTGTAATACGGACTTTAAATGCCAATTCAAAATATTCCTTACGCTGTAAAACCGACTTTAGATTTATTGGTTCTGATAATTAAAAAAGTGACATTTTTTATAATTTTTTAATACCAACATGACATAGTTTCAAAGGTGCAAACTATTGAAAATAAAATTTCGTCTTAGTTTGTTCTTATAAAAGTAAAGAGCTTATATGAAATAATAATTTTAAAATGTAATGTATACAATAATTACCATAATAAATAATAAGTAAACAATAATTTCCTGAACCTGTTAAAAATACATGGTTACCGGTTAATCATAAAAGTTTCGGGTTCAGGTTTTGGTTCACTGACCTTAAAATATAATGGTTCGGTTCAGGTTCACGAAAAATATAGATTTTTTTCGGGTTTTCGGTTCCGGTTCAGGTTCAGCTTCAGGTCCGTGATTTAACACGATTTTTGCCAAAAATTTGCTTAAAAAATCTTGTCCCGAAGTCTATAAAAAAATTAATCCAAAAATATGAAAAAATTCTGAGTAATGCATATTAATGTGAACTGTAACAGCTCGAAAAGAAATGTTTCAATTTTATTTCGGTAGTTAATGTACCCTCAATTTGTTATCATTTATTTATTATTATTATTATTATATTATTTATTTTACATCGGTCTTTGTTTCTGCAACGAGGCTAATCGCCGATGCCAGGGGGCGAGCTCCTGGACCTGGATGAGGGGTGAATGATTGTGAAAATGAGAGTAATGTAAACAAATTATTCTCGCCCGAATAATATCACACCGAAGCAGGCTCGAACCACCGGCCGCCCAGTCACGCCTGTTTCTAACAGTCTAAAACCGCATGACTTAAGGTGGCGCACAACTCTATAGTCCTCAATAGTTTCTTATACAAAACTAATAATCGGAAATAAAATTAATAACAATCTATATATTAAAATTTGCAGCGAATTTTTATCTATCTAATAGGATATTTTTAATTGTAGAAAAAACTGTTAGGTAGTTGTAAATAAGCAAATTGCATTATAGACGCCATCTTGTAAACCAATCGACGCATATTTGCGTACGATGCGGCAAATTGTACCTAAAGCTTCATTCTACAAATATGATTGTAGCTATTTTGTTGTATTGTGAAAATTATTTATAGTTATTGTACTTGGTAATCTATTTTTGCCGCTCTCTTGAATCTGCGGCGGTTTTCAAAATGGGTGTTACGGGTAAAAATGATTTATTTTTCGTGAAGAATACGTGTACCAAGTGGCATTCTATTATCTTTAAGTATAATATTTTTCGACGAAGGCTGTAAACTATAAGTAATCAAGTCGAAAAAAAAATTGACGTATTATTTGAACATTTCTACACAAAACTATGTAAAAATAAAAGTTATTCGAAACCCACAAATAGATTTTAAAAATTACAGAACAATATCGCTGATGTCTATTTTTAAGTTATTGAGCGATAATATTTTTACAATAAATGTTTCTACAATTAAAACTATCATATTAGATAAATACAAATTCGGTGCAAAATTTGATGTATAGGTTGATACTAATTTTATTTCAGATTGTTAGTTTTGTATAAGAACTAACTTAATGCGCTCGGCCACTTCGTTGGCCATTTATTTAATACCTACAAAACCCTGAAATGTGTGAAAATTCACACTTCACATTTTTATGATTAGCTATTAATCTACAGAGGATCAGATTATCTGATCTAAGATGGTTTATGCGGTCTTATAAGTTGTATTTTTGCTTGTATATAGTTCTTTTTGTAAATATAATTCTTATCTTTATTGATTTAGTGATTCATGATATGATCTCCGTTTATAAAATCCAGGAATAAATCTTAAATCTTATTTTATTTCATTGTAATAGTTGATTGAAATGCATATGTCATCTTGTCTAGTAATCCATCATTGACACCTGTTAGCTTCTGCATAAGTAACATGTCTTTGACATCTGCTACAAGATATCACTCAGGTATATCTACATTTTTACACGAAAGACGTCAGAAGATAGATTTAATCGTATGTAGATTTTTGAATTCTACATTAGTGTTCAAAGTTTTGACATTTGCGGATTAAAAGAAGAACTACATCAGTTTTTCTTAACTTCAGGTTTGCAGACTGGCGAAGAAATTAGACCGGTTTGCAAAAAATACTTTAATTCAATTATGTAATTATGTAATTAATTATTATACCTATCCTTGGTTGCATAAAAGTCTTAAAACTACATGTAAGTTTAAACTCGATGTAAAACACAAAACTGACTAGGTACGCAATGCGTTTTAATAAGTTTTAGCTTATATCTAGTTTTAAGAGTTTTATGCAACCGGGTCTTGCTACTGTTACCAACTTTTTATTGAAAATCCAAAAGATGCTTAAAGATATTTTAATTTTCTTTTAGTACAAATACAGTAGAACCTCGATTATCCGGATTAGGTTATGGATGAAGGTAGTGCGGATAACGAAAAATCCGGATAATCGAAAATAAAGTGAGAAATAGGAAAGAAAAATTACGTATATTAAGCATGAATCTTTTTTTATTGATATATATACGTTCAATAAACTGTGTAATTTTTTCACTTTGTTTTTTAGGGATTTGTAGGTATGACCAAAAAACCCTTATACCGTCATTTTGTCGTCTGTCTGTCTGTCTGTTCGGTAAAAATTGTAGCCAAACGGCTAAACCTAGAGAGTTGAAATTTGGCACGCTTATACAACTTTTTGACCCGCACATAGGAAAAATACTAAAACATCTAAAAAACATATCCCCCTAAAAATATAAACAAATATGTGGTCATCGAAAAAAAAAATATATTTTTTTAAATTCTGAGTAGGGTATCAAATGAAAGTGTATCCCTGTGTACGTGGATTAACGATCAAATTTTTATTTTTGCAAAATAAATTATTTTGAAGCGATTTTTGTCAAAATTGTGCAAAAAATTTTGTCCCATACCTTGTAGCCCAGATGGTTTAAACTAAAAATCTGAAAAAATTCTAAGTAATGTTGTAATCCGGTTCACACCAATGTTGGTGTGAACCGGAATAGTACAACAGGAATTTATGATCAGATTATGTTTTTGGAAAAAAAGCATTTTTTGTGATTTTTGGCTAATAATGTACACAAATTATAATAATAATCTTTATTATTATAACTTGTGTACATTATTAATAATGTACACAAGTTATAGCTTAGTAACACGCTACACTGGAACGTGTATGCTGGTGCAGTGGTTTTTGACGCTGATTTTTCACCCAAGTAACTCGATCCGCAAGGGATCGAACCCTGCGAGAAGAGACAATATTATTTTTTGTTTTTTTTTTTTTTTATTTTTATATTGTTTAAATTATTTTTTCAAAATTCTAGTTATATTTTGGCAAATGTTGCATTTAATTTTTAAAAGCGTAAATTTAATAACCAGTAGAAATTGTTTAAATTATAATTTAATTCTGTTTCAATGTACACGAAATCAGAGGGGTGGAACTTATAACAACCAATGTAAGACATAGGCGCAATTTTTAAAATTCTTAATGAACCTTGCTATATATAAAAAAAAAAAATACTGCACATATTTAGAAACCTAAATAATGGTATTAGGCGTTCGAATTAAAATTAACAAAAAAAATATTTTAATATAAAATTTGTTTTGGTATCCCAAATAATCATCATTCACTTACTAAATACCTGCAAAACCCTGAAATGTGTGAAAATTCACACTTCACATCAATTTTTTATATCCAATATTGTGGAAGTGCCGACGCCATATTTATCAGGCCAATAACGTCATGAGTCACATCAATTCAATGCACTGATGATATCTAATTTGCCTTTTCAAGATAGTACAACACGTTTTCTTTTCGATAACATATCGGTAATATTAAATAAAATATTTAAATCGCACGTCCAGACACGTCATGATGTGTTAACCGATACACAGCGGCGTAACACAGCGTAAAATAATTTTCTCGTTTAAAAGAATCCGGATAATCGAAAATTCGGATAATCGAGTCCGAATAATCGAGGTTCTACTGTACATAGATGAATCTTAAAAAATAAACACCAATTTCAAAATTAACATTTCTGGCCGTTAGAGAGAGCTAAAGTCTCTACGGTTACAAGTCAATAGAATTAGACTTTGTACAGAAAAACCCTCCGTAGCCTTCATCAAGGAGTGCTTCCCATTAGCGATTTAGGGTTTCTTTTTGCTAGCCATGTCCTGAAGCACGGACAAAAAATTGTAGTCCAGGTGGTTGAGGACAGAGCTGCTAGCTGGACAATCATCAGGAGAAATAAAGTCTGATACATTGTTTTAAGTCACTGCTGTGCAGCCTTCGCATTATGGACTGGTGCTGAATCTTGCTGGAAGCTCCAACGGTGACCAGCGAAGGATTTGTCAATTTTTTTAACTATCGATTTCAACACGGTTTACTAGTAGACTTTTCTGACGGTTTTATCATTTTCTCATAAAAATTAAGTTAAGTGTTTTGTTTGGGATTTGGTTCAAAATATGACTTAAAGCCATAAAATTATGTTAATTTTTAGGATTTATAAAACATTTCAAATTAATTTTTTCGTTAACAAAACAGTTTTTAAAAAGATAAGATTGTTTGATTGAATTCACATGATTCTTAATTTTTCTATTTGCATTGGTTACAAAATGATACAAAATTTTCAGTTTCGAACCATTAATCTTGTACTATTCTATGGAATCAATAATGGCCTATTCATTATTCAATTTTCAAAAATCGTTTAATTTTTAATCGATTTCGTAATATTAACTCTTAACGTCTTTATTTAATATACAAGTTTTATTGCTAATTTATAAACTTTTTATTTTATTTATAACACTTGTAAATAATAATATATCAAATAGTTATTAAGTCGTAAATGATTTTAATGATTTAGTAAAAAATGTATTAGGAAAAAAGAAATGTTTACAAATATTTTCATAACACAAAACGGAAACAGGTTGATAACAAATTTTTGAAGCTTTTAGCAATTTGATAAGACTAAGTGCTACATAGGTTATAGAAGACGATCAGTTAAGATATTTTTAACATCGCAAACCAGTATTTCTCAATCTTTTAATTGTTATTAAAAATTTGCGCCGAAAATATTAAGAAAAATATTTCGATAAAAAAATATCTTAAAAGTTTACTTTTATATTTTTAAACATTTATAAGACATAATTGATACGAAGAGTTGGGATAGAAGTTGACCACTTTTGTATGTAAAAATAAAAAACGCACATTATAAGACCCTGGATTTGATTGATGAACAATGGAAGTAAAAAAGAAACATAATTAAAGCTGCCAATGTTTCGTAATTTGCACTTGATCCTTTCTTTAAAACAAAGTTCCTGCCTAGATACCTCAAGATCAGGTTATACCAAACTACAGTACGTTCAAATACTAATGTATGGCTCCGAAACGTTGACGAAATCGACTACATCTCTTTACGAAAATAAGATATTACACCGAATCTTTGATTCCATTCAAATTAATGCTGAATGGAGAATCCGCAAGAACAAATATATTCGAGAACACTCAAGGCCGAGTATCATACAAGAACTGAGAGGTAGATGATTACGGTGTATAGGACACGTGATGTAGATGAAGGAAGACAGAATGGTGGATAGAGGCTAGAACAGAAGATATGAGAAGGAAAATTGAACTGACGACCAGTAGGAAGACCTCGAAAAAAAGTAGCAAAAACTAGCGAACGAAATTAGTAGCATAGAAATTAGTTGAAAAATGTACGTATGTCATGAAAATGTTTGTAAATGTATTTCATTGTAAATGAAATTCAAAGTATTTCTATGAGATAGGTAATATTTTGAAGATGACACTAACTCAATATTAAATGTTAAAACGACTTGCCATACACCACTTTTACTTAAACTCTGTCACAGGTGTATTCTGTAAGAAATACGTTAAAATTAGCGTCAGGTTAATATTTTTATTTTAACTCCATGTCTAACGTCATTATCCAAAAATGCTATTCTGTAAGAGCATTTGTTAAGGTAAGCGTTAATACAATATTTGTTAACGCGAGGCGCTAACTCACCCTGTAGAGAGGCTAATATTAACTACGCGCATGCGCTGTTACGTTGAATTTTAACAGGATTATTTATTTTGTCAAATGCCAAGAGAATGTTAACCTAATATTTCGGTGTTGAATTAAATATTCAGTGGCGAAATTTATTTTAAAAATGGAACAGAAATGTTTGGTCCTGTGATACTCATTATAACTGGTTTCCACAGTGTATTAAGTAAAAATATAACTTTATTCAACTTTTGTTTAGTCAATTTATATACTACATTGTATTATAACAGTTTATCTAATTTTTTAATAATATGTGAATTATATGTTCTATTTTTAAAAAGGTGTTCGGTAATATTAATTATTAAATTTGATTTATTACGCTATTTCTACTCTGGAATAACACTGTTGTGATCATTATCAATCTCATCAATTGTTTCTTCAAATAATACACCATTAAAATGTACTGCGATATTTTGAAACACGGCGGAGGCATAAGTGAAGTTTTGTAGCTTTCAGAGGATTATAATTTTAAGTACTGTGTCTCAACAAAAACCAAAACTGCTCTTCAATACTCCATTTACTTCCTTTCTATACAATAACTTGAACTTGCGTCTGGGTTACTTGTATAACAAAAATTATGAAGCGTCATTCTTATCTCTACTGTAAAGAATTCACTTTAAAAAGTAATAGAAAGTTGAGTAATATTCCTACCGTCTTGTGTTTTATTCATTTTTTTTTTAAATAACATGACATTTACTTAAATAGGATCAGCCATTTTTGCAAACTAAACACTAGCGTTAACTTTTAAAGCCACCGTTTCGGCAGGCGCTTATTGTAGAACGTTAACTGGCTGTTTTAACGCCGCCGCGCTATAATATTAACGCATATATGTTTAGCGAATAGCATTTAGGTTAAAAATTAACGTTAGTTTCTGACGCTAAGATTTTAACATCATGCTTAGAGAATAGACCCGTCATATAGTGAATACATTATTAATTCGAATTTCCTACAATACTGTCTTTGAAGTATGTAAATCGTTCTTAGTTCGTAGCGCCACTGTAGCACCACTAACCTTCTTCTGCATCGCATTTAGTGGGTTCGTAATATTAATCGTCTTCATCCAGAAAATACGTATTTATTCCATGTACACCATTGTTAATATCGATATTCTGCACACTATAAACTGAACATAAGAATGTCCAAAAAACGGTTCAGTAATTCTTTTTTAAATCTATGGACTAATTTAAATTTTGATGTGAAATTCCCGGATGTTTGAGAGTTAACGGTTCTTTACGATGACTTGAATATTTTATAGATTGTTCTTCATTAGATTGCGTTTCATAATATCATTTAACCAGTGTCAAAATTTTAATATTCCAATCGTAACTGTATTACCATTGAAATTACTTCACGATTTTGTAAAAATTTACATACTTACATAAGATATAGACTACTAGAAAAAAGTTTTAACTTAAAAGTAATATGCTGTTTTTAAGGCTAGCTCTCACGGTTACTGTAATGTATAATTTTATTGAATAGAAAGAAAGTTGCAAAAATTAATTTATGAATTAGGGTATGTACTTTATTAATAACTAGTTGAAATGCCCGTTGTCTCACCCAAGCTTTATCTCTCCCTTGCATTTCTACGTCAAACTGTGCTGCCTGAGCAATACTCTATTCATGCGAATTTCAGGTGCTCAGGAATCTCAAAACTCAGGAATCTCAGGCGCTGTTTTTAGGGTTTTGTAGGTTTGACCGAAAACCCCCTATACCAGCGTTTCCCAAAGTGAGGGCCGCGACCCGGCACCGGGTCGCAGAAAAATTTTGCCGGGTCGCGAAAAAAATTGTAAAAACAAAAAGTTTTTTTGTACATATTATTTTTTTTACGTCAGTTAATCACTAGAATAGTGTGTATTTGTGCTCTTTATTACTATACTATATTCTTTATTACTATACTATACTCTTTATTACTCTTTATTACTGCTTTAACCCTTTACTGCATCAATTTTTATTTTTGGCTGAAATAATTCATGAGCATTAGGAATTGGTTATTATTGATAGAAAAATTAATTAAAAAAATATATTTAATTATTATTTTTATGAAAAAATAATAATTAAAATAATAATTAACGGTTTGTGCCATACATGGAACATAATGATTCTACATTATGTTACAAAAGAAAATGATTCCATATTATTTACTCGTCAATTGCTAGGTATTCTTTATTAGGGATTAAAAGTAGTCGCCCTCGAATTTTTGAAAGAAAAGGTCTTATCTTCTAGTTGTCCTGTCTCAATAAATTCAGAGTTATCGTTGAAATGCAAATTCCGCTTGATATCCTCAAATCTATTGCAGCCCATTACTTGAGATACTGCAGGATCCATTGCTGTGTATGTGGCGTATATGACCATTCATGAAGTAACGTTCTGATTCAGTTTTAAAAGTAAAATAAAAAATAAAAATCGGAATGTGCCATATATGGCACACTATGCGGTAAAGGGTTAAAATAAAATTTGTTTTGTAAATAAATGTTTTGTTCATAAGGTGGGTCGCGAAAAATTTTAAAATCTCGTACCGGGTCGCGGTCAAAAAAGTTTGGGAACCGCTGCCCTATACCGTCATTTTGTCGTCTGTCTGTTCGGTAAAAATTGTAGCCAAACGGCTAAACCTAGAGAGTTGAAATTTAGCAAGTTTATACAACTCTTTGACCCGCACATAGGAAAAATACTAAAATATCTAAAAACCATATCCCACTAAAAATATAAACAAATATATGCTCTTCGAAACATTTTTTTTTTTTAATTCTGAGTAGGGTATCAAATGAAAGCTTTTAGTACGTGAATTTCCGATCAAATTTTTATTTTTGAAAAATAAATTATTTTGATGCGATTTTTACCAAAATTGTGCAAAAAAATGTCGCACACCTGTAGCCCAGATGGTTTAAACTAAAAATCTGAAAAAATTCTAAGTAATGTACATTTGTGTGAACCGGAATAGTACAACCGGAATTTTTGATCAGATTATGTTTTTGGAAAATAACGCATTTATTGTTTTTTTTTGTTGACGCATAAAAGTTATAGTTATGTAACACACTATATTAGAAGGCATATTCTGGTCTCATGGTTACCTTGCTCGTTTCCTACCCAGCATACTAGGGTTCGTTCCCGGGCAGAGGAGATAATTTTATTTTTTTCCATTTTTACTTTGTTTAAATTATTTAGTCAAAATTCTAGTTATATTTTGGTAAATGTTGCATTTATTTTTTAAGAGCGTATATTTAATTACCAATTGGAATTGTTGGAATTATATTTTCATTCCATGTGTCATACGAAACCAGAGGGGCGGAGCATATGACTTAAAACAACCAATGGAAGCCATAGGCGCAATTTTCTAAATCTTAAAGAACCTTGCTATATAAAAAAATAAATAATATAATAAAAAATAAATATAAAAAAAAAATACTGCACATATTTAGAAACCTAAATAATGGTATTATGTATTCGAATTAAAAGTAACAAAAAAAATATTATAACATAAAATTTGTTCTTAGATTAACAGACGATAAATTATTTTAAAAATATCATTTCATTTTGCCGTGATTACTACAAAGCAAAATTTGTCCTACACACTCAGTCGCCTTCACTTATTATATACCTGCGAAACCCTGAAATGTGTGAAAATTCACACTTCACATCAATTTTTGGGTTCATCGACATATTTGACACTTTTACAACATTTGGCAACACTGCTCCCATTTGCCATAAGAGCAATACTGCATTCTAACGTTTGAACGGACTATAGAAGAAACTGACATAGAAGAACCAAAACTCTAGGGCCCGGTTTCTGAGAGCTTAACCGAGTTTAACCATTTGACTAAACTGGGTTACAATATAACAATCCCATAAGTAACCATAGCAACCTAAGTTAACTAAGCTTTCAGAAACCAGCCTTAAAAAGTATTATTATACAAAACAGCAATTTTTTGAGAAATATAAAATATCATAATTGATAGGTAATGGGATTCAGACCAGTCAGAAAGTAAAAAAAAAATATTAATTTCGCTAACGTTTCGATTTAATTTAAATTTTCATCAGAGCTACAAAGATATATGGAATTAATAACATAGTAAGATTACATGTATAAGATATAATAATGTTCAAATTCAACTGGTCAAGTAGTTAAAACAAGCATTACAAAATTGACGGAATTTAAAATAGAACACAAAATAATTAAAATGTAAAAATGTATCAAATATAAGTTAAAGATTAAAAACCAAGTTAAATTTAAAATACCTTAGTTAATTAGTCACGATATAAAATAACAATTTAAATTCATATACCTCTGTAGCTCTGATGAAGATTTAAATTAAATCGAAACGTTAGCGAAGTTAATAAATTTTGTTTTATTTTCTGACTGGTCCGAATCCCATTATCTATCGACAATACTAACTTACGGGCGTAACTCATCTAATAAAATATCATATTTCAAAAATTGTTTCAAAATGAATATTGACCAAATTCCAATTGAGTTTTTAAAGATAATGTTACATTATGTTTGTGGTACATTGGAAATATTAAATGTATTGTGGACACACGCATGTTAAGTGATAGGTTAAATAGCGGCGTGCATTTGAGTCGTCGCTCTACCTGGCCAAGTGCCTTATTTGCACTATTGACCGTGGGAATACCGTATCGACACCTCACATATTGACATTACCTACAGATACTCCATACTTCTCTCATCATAACAACAGTCACACGATTTTTTCCCTCAATCACATTAATACTCCATTTTACATCTATTTTGGACCCAAGGCCGGATCATGGCATAGACAAATGAGACAAATGTCTAGGGCCCGGTTTTTTGAGGGGCCCGGTCCAACCGTCCACTCTGAAAAAAAAAAAAATGTAAAAAAAATAAAAGTTTTCTTTTATTTCACAAAATGCGGAAAATAATAAACATTTTACAGTAAAAAAATTGTGTACTACTAGATGGTCTTGTAGAGCTAATGCAGTTGAGGCAATTCGCTCTGGGTTCAACCAAATAAAAAATGCTCTACTAAGTAGAGTCTACTTGATATATCTCTAGATGAATCTCAGAAATGGTCTGTAAAAGTGGAATCACGAGAAATAGCAAACAAAATTAATAACTTAGAATTCATTTTATTAACAGTTATTTAGGATAAAATCCTTTCCAGAATAAATGCAAGCAGTAAATCCTTACAAGATCCTACTATGCCAATCTCGTTTGCGGCAAATATTTTTGACAATTTATTTAATTATGTTAATAGTTTAAGAAGTTTATTTCCCGAAATAGAAGCGAGGCATTAAACGCGTCAGAAATAAAAACTTACTTCGATTCAAAAAAAAGGTCCCGAAAAAGGAAAGGATTTTTTGATGAAGTTCATCATGATGAGGAAGACGTAAGTTCTTGTAGTCAGGGTCAAGAAGCCTTTAAACGAAATTGTTTTTAAGTGATTTGTGACAAAATAACTTTTGAACTAAAATTACGTAGCAAAAGTTACAAAGATATTGACAAAATTTTTATAATATTTCATACTTAGATGACGAGGTACCAATTAGATCTGAACATACCGCATTGCTAAAATAATGGTACAATGAAGATATAACCATTGTACTGAAGAATTGGACGAGGAACTGTTGCAATTTATGTTAATTTGTAAAAGCCAAAATTTAAAGTTACCATCTGATATGCTACAATTTATAAAGACACATTTCCAAATATAGAAATCTTATTGCGCATATATTTAACTTTTCCTGTATCAAATGCATCTGGTAGAAAGGTCGTTTTCAGTATTAAAAGATGTAAAAAATTATTTACGAAACTCGTTGAGCCAATCGAAATTAAGTTCTTTAGCTGTACTATATATCGAAACAAAACGCTTTGGACAATATCAATTATGATGAAATAATTGATAATTTTGTAAAATTAAAAGGGAGGAAAAATGATTTTTGAATTGTCGTTTTTCCCTATTGATTCTATTGGAATAAAAACTAAAATTAATTTTTTTTGTTTTGTATTGAAAATTCTTTTTTTAATAAAAAATTAACATATGCATTAGTTTTTTAGCTACCCCAGGAACATTATTTATTTATTTATTTATATTTTTTTCATTTGTTTTCTAATTTTTTGAAGAGAATTTTTTTTTCTATTTCTTTTGGGGCCCCGCAGGGAAAAAATGTCTAGTGCCCCAAAATAGGTTAATCCGGCCCTGTTTCTCCATTTTGCTCTGTTAAATATCAGGTTCAATTTGATGTAATTTGTTCAGTTTAATTATTATAAAATTAACATTGATATTGACCGTCAAAGTTTCACTAGTTGACCTCAACTCAAGTTTACGCTGAATGAGTTCGCATTACCGCATAAGAGAAAATCCCAGTTGTATAATTATTACCAAACTGTTACACATGTTTATATCAGTTATAAAATGTATAAACATTTATGTAAAAGTGTGATTTTGCACATATTTCAGGATTTCGTCGGTATCTATAGTTTGTTTTTACCAGTGGGGCAGCCAGGATTTTGTCTTGGGGAGGGCCGAATCAAATTTCGAGGGCACGCGGGTCGCATACGGCTCTGAACCTTATTTTTTATGGCCCCTGAAGCGGTAATCAAAATCACTTGAGCTTATTTAGGGGAAAAATATATTTAAAAATGTAAAATATACTCTCTTCCTCTTTTCTGTTTATAAAAAAATGTCAAGAAACCCTTCGGGATATTTAAAGTTCCGTCACTGCTTATCATTTTGTATGTAAAATAGACTACGACCCAAATCAGTTCGACACCCCTTCTGTTGGATATTGATTTTTATATCAAATAATAATTCCATTATTTGTTGATAAAAAAATGTAATTTTTAATCCATGTATCAGAAACTTTCACTTGATTTTTTCTTCGATAAATACATATTTGTTTATATTTTTTTGATATATTTTTGAAGTCTCAATATTTCTCTTACTTATGTTCAGTTCTCTAAATCAGCCGCTTGGCCACAATTTGTACAAAACGAACAGACTCATGTGACGGAATAAGGATTTCTTGATTATACCTACGAAAACCTACAAATGACATGTAATTGTGCATTTTCTGTTAATGTCAACACTAAACATAATCAAATAAAATATAGCTTATTATTATTGTAAAATATTTTGCTGTACGATTATGATAAAATTGTTAAATTTTCATTTCATTGGACGTTCATAGGGGGGCTTGTGCCCCCCCCCCTCCACCTGAATACGCCACTGTTGTTCAGTACAACTTATATCAGTCCTTTTTGTGTGTAAAACATTATAATTTCAAAAATACCTAAGAAGATATTGATATTCACATTTATCTACAAAATAAAACCAGATACCGATTTTAACACACCCCTGTGACCATATTTTTCCTCAAAATTTTAGGGTAAAATTTGTATGGTCTATTGTGTTTAACCCTAGTTTGTATTCCCATATAATATGTGCGGCACACTCGGTTGTTTTTAACAATATTTCGTTTCGAACTATTCATATTTTGTCGCTTTTGTTTTGCCGCTTCTGTGTGATAAAACAATAACTTTTTACAAATAATAAATTTTATTACTATCAGTCTTTTTGAGATAGAGTATAGTAGGTTTATCAACTGTCTAGAGACCAGTTGACGTCTTTTAGGGGTTTGATAGTATCCTAAATACCTTCCTGTCCAGAAGGCCCACAGTTACGTCACTGACCTGTTATTTATTATAGGCGCAAATAGCCTTTGTTGCTGTGCGCCAAAAAGTTTAACTAACTAACTGTTATTTATTATAGTTTGTGATATATGATGGTAATTGGCACCTTTACAGCTTACTATCTTCCTGTGTCTGTGCAAATATTCGAATATACTTTTATTCTAATTTATTTGTGTTTGTCTGTGCAAGGTTTCTTTTATTGTGTACAAATATAGATATACATTTATTTATTCTTTTACTTATTAAAAGTTCATAATATTATAGTCATTAAGATAGGCTGTGTGAGGCGCAAATAGCCATCATTGCTGTGCGCCAAAAATTACTAACAAACTAATAAACTGGACAGACGAGATTTCACTAATTTTTGTTTTAAATATTTTGAAATTGTCGTATTTTGAGCAAATTTTGCATGTAAAATCTCCACCTGTTGATGTGTTGTTCTGGTAAAATACTTATGATCGAGCTGGTTATTTTGAGTTCGTGTTCGCGACTTCGCATAACAATGACCCTATTGATGACGGAATCTGTGCACGTACCTCGTGAACAGACCAGAATTTCTAGTGCACTGAACCTACCTAAGAATTCGTTTCTCAGCTTTTTACATGGAATTACTTCACTTCATCGACTTTTTGCTCAAATATTTTTAACTTAAACTATAGTTCGGTTATGGCTTTAGTGGACAGTGCTAAAAGCAAACATTTATTGATAGATGGGTAAAATTTTATTTTAAAAAAATAAAAAATTAGTGTAGAATTAGAATTCCCATTCATATCTGTCCGGAACTTTTTGATAAGTCGTCTCCCAATCGCTGCTTAGTCTACCAATTTTATCAACAATGACGAGAATGAGAAAAAGCGTACAAACATAGATAAAGTAATGCTGGATATGATATTAGGAAGTAGACCACCAAACAGGGCCAATGGTGTCATCGTCCCTGTCCCAAATTGAACATATTGCGCCATTTTTACTAAATATTTTGCGCGGCCAAATCTTTGTACACCCCGCAGTCCCGGGATTGCGGGCATATATCTCTGCCCCTATCACCAGATGAAGGACGGACGATATTAAGATAATTCTCGGAAATTGGCTATTGGAATCTCAAGACGTAAAGATTTAGAGAAGTAATCTTCCAGCTTATGGAGATGACAATGATGATAGCTTTTCAAATTTAGGAGAGTATCTTGGTATTAATTCCTCCCTAAGTTTTTCGTATCTTCTATTGTTTTCTTTTTCTTTTTTTTTAAATTTATTTTACCAGTTCAGTACAAATAATACTATTCATGGTATAGTTATAAGAAATTTTGTTAGTTAAATGGACACGATTAACAGGAAAATTTAGAATATTTTATTGTTGTTAACTTTATTTAGCAAAAATTTGAATATAATAAGCAGTAGATTTCCAAAATAAACACCCGGCAAGGTCCCACCAACACTCCCATCACTCATGCCGACCACAACCCCGGAACCAACCACCCACAAACCTACAATACGTACGTACTGCATTGCAGGTCCGAAATGATCTAAGCCGAAGCCACAGCCAGCACAACCAACAAAAATATCAGCGAAATCCCACCGAACATCCCACCCAGATTCTTTTTCTTACGACTAGGAATGTAATTATGCTAGTTCAGCCTTTATTCGGTAGGGTTAGTTGGTATTTTTGGCGCAGAGCAACTGTAGCTATTTGCTCCTAACACAGCTCAATTTTATTTGGTAGATCCTTTGGTTCATTTCTTAGTTAGATGAAATCTTTGTGTTCATTGCTTGAACAATTATCCTGGAATTCTGGTCAATTTTTTTCTATAGGTCTAGTTTTGGATATAAATTGTTTTCAGTAATCCTTTGTAAATCTCCTGATGTCCTGTAATTATAAGAATGATTTTTGCTGATTTCTGCTGAGCCAACAACAGACAGTCTTCGGCTTTTCTAATATCGTCCATTATTGAAAATTTATAGAACAACGTATTATTATTTTTTCTTTTTCGTAAATAGGCCTAGACTTTTGCTGGATATATCACCATCATTGGTGCGACAGCCCGAGATGAGACTAGGCCTTCTGTTTCCAGGTTTTTTGAACATATTTTCAATCTGTGTGCATTTAGAAGTAATATAGTCCATAATGAGTATTCCATTTTTTAGCGTACACAGAAAGCACCTACAGTTTATAGCCGGTTGCGAACGGCTAAGTAGAACCCGTAATTTGTATAAATATTTTTTGCACAAATTATTTGAGATACACAGGAGTTAAATTCACGGACAAAAATCAGGTACAAACGTTTTAGCGCTTGCGACCACAGGTTTGCTTGATGATGATGATAGCTCTTCAAATTTAGGAGAGCATCTTGGCATTAATTCTACTAATTTTTCATAACTTCAATTGTTTTCTTCTTCTTACGACTAGGAATGCGTTCATGTTAGCCCAGCTTTTATTTGAAAGGGTTAATTAAAATATGGCGTACAGCTACTATAGCGATTTTCTCCTAACTCAGCCCAAGTTTATTCGGCAAAGAAAACTTTGTGCTCATTTTTTGAACGATCGTCCGGGGGATGTTTTTCAATAGGTCGTCTAATTTTGCAAATAAATTATTTTTAGCAATTCTCCTAGCTGATTTTTGCTATTTGCTATTGCACCAACAATTGTCAATTTCCGGCAATTCTATTATCGTCTGTCCATTGAATGAAATATCGGTTATTTAAATAACTATAACTTTGTTTCTAACAAACTTATGTAGTTGAAATTGAATATGTACTTCTGCCAACGAGTTGCAAGTTTATTTATGTCATTTGCACGAAAATGGGTTCTAGAGGCGATAAACTCAGAAAAGTTCTTTTCTGCAACAGTTTGGTTAGCATAAGAGTATATTATATTTTTGACGAAAATAACCACTGAATATGGTGGGTAAGGAAAAGTTTCATCGAATTTAACTTTTGTAGTATCGTATTTGAAACGAGTGACCACATGTAGCACAGTTGGCAAAAGTTTATAGAAGCAGAGGGTTCATATTTCGAGTAAATATGTTTATTAGAAACAAAGTTATAGTAATTTTAAGTTGGCATTTGATCTACGCAAGTTATTTTCTTTATCTTTTAACCGTTAAAATTTAACGTGTTCATAAAAACTTCTTTTCTTTCTACTCTAATTTCTGTTTAAAAATCAAATCTGACATCTTAATAAGTAATAATAGAGTTGGCAAGTGTTTAGTAAGACATTAATAAGCTAGACATCGTGTAGTTACATAAACCAAATACATAATAACTTGTACAATAATAAGGCCGCTGTAGCCTGAATGGTCAATATCAATGTCAGTACTTGCATAAGAACGGTGCCAATAAGTCATCAATAATAATTCCACACGGCTGCGACTGTATTAGTTAGTGTGTCTGTATGTGTGTGGCTATGTCTATGTGTGTGGTTGGGTTCTTATGTATGTGTGTGTATAGAAGCAGAACATAGCGTGAGTCCGGCATGGAGCAGTCGTTGACATTCACCATCGGGCTTGTCCGCGAACATGTTATCACAGAACGTGAGTAGGTGTCTGGACTGTATTCTGAACTGACCTCTCTCTACCACACACAAACACACACACACACATACACACTTACACACATGCCCAGTATACCTATAAACATAAGGAACACACACGAACAGTAAGTTCAGACGATGAGAATTTTTGAATATCTGGCAGCATGACCGCAAAAATTTTACAGGTGATATTTAAAGGATGCACATTCTAAACCCACCTATCTTAACATGTATTTTCTATTATTGTCATATCTATTAAATATGGTTATTTTAGTGTTATGGTTAGTAAACGGACAAAAAGAGTATTTCCAAGAAATTTGTTAAAAACATTTATATCGGCAAATATATTTTAATTTGTTTAGTTAAACATTATGTGTACATAGCTTCCTTAAAATTATGAATATGATACTGGTACAACTGTCCAATGTGTTGGATACAGTAACTTACAACCAGTGAACATTGCCGAATGTGCGTTTGCAGACGACATAGTAATATGCGCAAAAAATAAGGAAGACGGTAGCCTATCCTCTGGTTTTGCCCAATACCTATTACTCCGTTCTTCATTTCGGCATCTTAATCTGGCAATCCTTCTAACTCTGCCCCCTGCCTTTCCTCTCCTCTCTTTCAAATATTTAGGTATTCCTACCGTCCTTATCTCTCTATACCTTTGCACATTCCTTGAATTGTCTATTCTTACTGTTCTTTCCTGCTCCTGTACCTCCTTGTCTCTCCTCCTCAATTCTTCTACTATGTTTCTTCCTCCATTTCTCTTTCGCTCAGCTTCCCTTATGTCCATCCCACATCTCCAATAGTACTCTTTCCTTGTTTCTCCCCATTCCGACAGTTTACCCTTTTGTTCTTCCTTTATTCTTTCTTCCCAGCATTCTCTTAATATGTTCTTTCGTCCCTTCTGATTTTCTCCTCATACTTCGCTGCACTCGCCCCGGCTCCCACTCTCAGCTTTTCCCTCTTCATTTCCTCTCTCACTATGTATCCTGGTGTCGTTCTGTCTAATCCCATAATCCATCTCATGTATCCCTCTTGTACCCTTTCTACTATCTCCCATTCTTTCCATCCCCAGATCTCTACTCCGTACATGAGGATACTCTTCACTATCCCGTCAAATAATTTCATCCTCCACCTGATATCGTCGTCAAACCTCCTCTCAACTATGCTCCATAGCTTCCCCATAACCATTCTTGCTTTCTTCACCCTTTTTCAGAGCCCCTTACATCTCGGGGGCCTAATGTCACCTCAAGCTCTCCTACGGTCGTAGGTGAATTTTAATATTTTGTTGCCTGTCAAACAAAATTCAAACTTTATGAATATTAAAAATATGTAAGAGTACCCCTATAATTAAGCTGTCTAATTTTTGCAAGCATTTCACAACACTAAGTAATTTGCATTTGGAAAAGTAATATCAATTATGTATTTAAATTGTGTAGTTATTTAACGTTTTAATTATATACAAGAACAAAAGATTTGTCCTTAAAAGTGTCGTTCAGTCGGCTACCGGTAGATTCCCAAATAAATACGGTCAGGGTTACCTTTAAATAACTCTTTGACTTCGCTATTTTGGGATAAAAAATACCTTTTTATAAAAAACGAAGCTCTGTTTTATATTTGTTGGGATTTGTTGACTTTTTGCATATTTTACGCCAAATGCAGAGAATCATGAGTAACATTGAGACTTTTATTTTTCATTTTGTGATATTCGAGTTAACTTAAACTAAATCGAAATAGTTTATTTCACAAAAATGTGAATGAATAGTTAAAAAAAAAAAAAAAATACAATGTAACAAAATATCCATGTACGAGGTCTGTTCAAAAAGTATCGCGAATTTTGTGTTTTTTCAAAAATTATTTATTTATTCATGAATATCTATTTTATCCCCTTCAAAGTAATCCTCACCAGATAATGTACACTTGTGCCAACGTTTTTTCCAATCCTCGAAGCACTTGAAAAAATCATTTTTTGTGATCTTGTTCAGCTCCTCCTTCGATGCCGTCTTTATCTCCTCACTCGTAGCGTAGCGTCGTCCTTTCATGGGCTTCTTCAGTTTCGGGAACAAGAAAAAGTCACAAGGGGCCAGATCTGGGGAATACGGTGGCTGCGGCATTATTAGTGTGTTGTTTTTGGCCAAAAATTCGCGCACTAGCAACGATGTGTGGGCAGGTGTGACCCGTCTCATGCCCAAACATTGGTAAAAATCGAATGGCACGAGCCAATCGATATGTTTAGGTCCTCAGCAACTTCTCTAACGGTAATTCGACGATTGGCTAATACTATTTTCTTCACTTCATCAATGTTTTCGTCTGTTGTTGGCGCCCGGCACGCTCTTCGTCGTTCACATCTTCTCGGCCCTCTGAGAACATTTTGTACCACCGATAAACGTTGCTTCGGTCCAAGGTAGCTTCACCATATGCCACAGTCAACATTCGGAA
The DNA here is from genome assembly GCA_963971575.1 of Liopterus haemorrhoidalis. Lineage (NCBI taxonomy): Eukaryota > Metazoa > Arthropoda > Insecta > Coleoptera > Dytiscidae > Liopterus > Liopterus haemorrhoidalis. The sequence goes on along the minus strand of OZ020612.1, from coordinate 66,159,998 downwards.
TGCGTCCGCACACTTAATTTTGTTTTTCACACAAAATTTGATACAGATTCTTTGATCCATTTTTTGATATAGGCAAAAATCGAAGACGAGCCAAAACACGTGCAAGCAAAGCAACTGTCAAAAATTAACTGAACATTCAAAATGGCCGAGCTTGATGGCATAAGTGAGAGACATGAGTACCAACATAACGCCACAAAAAAATCGAAAATCGAATATACGTAACCCGCGGAAATTCAAAATTCGCGATACTTTTTGAACATACCTCGTATTTAAGTCAACTACTTATTTGTGTTGGGTGATAAGCTTGTCTTCAGTTTGAGAGATATGTGGGACTGTCAACATGAAATCTATAACGCAAATTTAATAAATATGTATAAAGAAATGCATACTGTAATATAATTTTTTCTACTCACCTATCAGAAAGCTATCGTTTTCTCTTGCCATAGCAAAGTGGAAAATTGGCGTTTGCTGAGAAGTGTTTTGTATCCAAGGCAACCCAATCGAAAAATACTTTCCGCTCTAACGCAGAAAGTATCTTTCGATTGGTCAATATAAATTAAATAATACTACACATTTAGGTTTATTTTTGTAATTAATTGTTATTTGACAATTATTTAAGGTATTAAAATTAATTCCTTCTTCGAACAAAGAGTTGACTGTTACACAATATACTATTATACTAGGGGCCTCAGCCCGGTTACGCCGATCTTTTCCCCTACGTTGTTAAAACTCGTCGCTTCGCGACTCGTTTTAATATAATAAGGCATTTTGTCGCACTTGTCGATTATAAAACTCGTCGCTCATCTTTTTTTAACACTATTTTATGAAAATTCCCCCTGCAAATGTCTTAAACTTTATCGTTAATTCACCTTAAATCCTTAATTAGTATTCTTCTGTCAAGAAACACGTTCAAAATGTGAAATCTCGTCCCATTTTAAAATGCAATAAATTTGACAGCTGTCTCCTTTTGAAACCTTGTAAGCATATTTTTGCTTCAATATGCTCAAATAATGGCCCAGATTCTTTGAAAAATGTTTTCTGATACATCAAAATATTATCTCGCACGTCCAAAAAGCTATCCTGAACCATTATTACCATTTAACACTTTGATTCTCGCCGTAAATATTCTGGACCGGCCGTCTTGTATTAAGAATATTTTTGAATTATCGTCTGATAAAACCTGTCCGTGCCGATCAATGCTGACTTTGATTAGACACGGATTCGAGGAAAAAATGCATGATTTTTATCAATAAAAATTAGTCAGTACCCCCTGTTGAAATAAAATTAAGCCTAAGCACTAAAAAGATATAGAAGTTGGATAGAACATACATACCACACTTGTACAATATAATAGTAGATATATTATTATCTTTCTCTTGACTTTTGCGGCAAGAGTTCTAACACTATTTTCTTTGTCGCTTCCTCTATCTCCTCGTCAGCCTCGCTGCTTACTTCATCTTCATACATTCTTATTTAACAAACGTACAAATACCAATGTATTTTAAAATAATTATTTTGACATTCGTTAAATTGTTTATGAACATCGTAGCAACGACAAGCCACCTATTATGTATATAAATATAACATACATAATGATTTATATTTCTTATTTTTTGATTTTTTTTAAAATAGGTGTTCGTAGAAAAAATAGTATGTATGACACGCTTAGAAAGTACATTTGCCGATTTCGAAAGATTGCGATTTTGAAAAATATCTTTCACAATCGGTAAATGCATACTTTCTGCGCTTGTTACACAATATACTATTACACGATTTGATAATTGGGTTATGCCTTTGTCGCCTTTATATTGTTGAGGCCAATAGAATTTTGTTAGAGTGTGACGTTCGCAAAAAAAAAACAAAAATGCACTCATAAGTTTTTTTTTGCTGTCCAATTTCCGGTGTCTCATTAAAAAAAATTGCCTGGTGGTTTAAAATTAAGAAATAGTATCAATATGTCCATTTACAAATACGCTCGACCTGGTCTGCAAAAAAATATCTAACTTATTTCTACACCTAATATTTATTTTAAAATAATTTTAATTTTAATGCAGAAGCCAATGCAGAATACATGTTTTATGTCACTTTTTACTAACCTTTGACTTAACCTAAATCTAAAATCTGAGCATTCTAGCTCATGTCTAAAAGTGACCCACACAATGACATACTTAAAGTCAAGTGTCGAGTTTAACAGAAGGTGTCAAATTTCCTTGTCCACATTCACTTGTCTAGAACTGCCTAAACGACCTGCCCAAGTGCTTCCGTTAATGTCCATAAAGATAAAATCAACACTTACCAAAATAACTACGGAAAATATATTTGATAAATGGGGATATTAGAAAAAATCAGATGACAAAAAATGTTTAAAAAGTAAATGTATAAAGCAACGGTGGCCAACTAGTCGATCACTGCGTAATTTTATTTATTTATTTATTTATTTATTTATTTAACCAGTAACTATACAGATTTGTACAGTAGTGCACGAGTCCAGTTACGTAGTACTAGGGACAAAATACAATGCAATTATATTAACAATAATAAAGAAATACTAATAAAGAATAAAATAAAGAATAAAACAATAAGATACAATATAACTAGTCTAATTTATTTTTATATTAACAGAAAAATTGTCGTAAAAGATATCTACATCTCTATCAGAGACTTGCTTGTTTCCTAGACTGAGCATTTTGTTCAGTGGTGACATAGCTTCTGAAATTTTGAGAAAGTGATAATTTTTAGTGTTTTGTAGGTATGATCAAAAAAACCCTTATACCGTCATTTTGTCGTCTGTCTGTCTGTCTGTCTGTCTGTTCGGTAAACATTGTAGCCAAACGGCTAATAGATAGTTGATATTTGGCATGCTTATACAACTCTTTGACCCGCACGTAGGAAAAATACTAAAACATCTAAAAAACAAATATGTGCCCATCGAAAAAAAAAAATATTTTTTTAAATTCTGAGTAGGGTATCAAATGAAAGCCCTTACGTGGATTAACGATCAAAATTTTATTTTTGCAAAATAAATTATTTAAATACGGTTTTTGCCGAAATTGTGCAAATAAAATTTTGTCCCACACCCTGTAGCCCAGATGGTTTAAACTAAAAATCTGAAATTGAAAGTAATGTACATTGGTGTGAACCGGAATAGTACAACAGGAATTTTTGATCAGATTATGTTTTCGGAAAATAACGCATTTTTTGTGTTTTTTGGTTGACGATGCATAAAAGTTATACTCATATAACACGTTAAGTTGTTAAGCGTATCGTGGTCTAGTGGCTACGTTGCGCGCTGACTACACAGATTTCTTATTCACTACACAGGTTCGTTCCTTGCTTGAGGAGTCAATTTTATTTTATTTATTTTTTTATTTTTCAATTTATTTTGTTTCAATTAATTTGTGAAAATTCTAGTTATATTTTAGCAAATTTAGAATTTAATTTTTAAGAGCGTAAATTATATATTTTAATGGAATTATATATTCATTCTATGTGTCATTTATAGGAAACCAGAGGAGCGGAGCGTATGATTTAAGATAACCAATGAAAGCCATAGGCGCAATTTTCAAAATATTAATGAAGCTTGTTATATATAAAAAAAAAAATACTGCACATATTTAGAAACCTAAATAATGGTATCAGGTATTCGAATTAAAATTAACAAAAAAATATTTTAACATAAAATTTGTTTTTAAAGCTCTTAAACAGATGATAAATTATATTAAAAAGATTGTTCATTTTGCCGTGGTTACTACAAAGCAAAATTTGTCCTACACACTCAGACGCCTTCACTTATTATATACCTGCGAAAATCTGCAATGTGTAAAAATTCACACTTCACATCAATTTTTAATTCAAAATCTTATGTCAGGGACTCGAATATTTAAATTTTGAAGAAGTTCTGGGGCATCTAGTTTATTATTAAATAATTTAAACGCGAAATTCAAAGTCTGGATGTTGCTCCATTCTAATGTTTGAAATTTCTTGCTATTATTGAGAGCTATGTTTTTTAACTTTGCATAAGAGATACGAAAAGGATATGTTCCGGTTAATTGCTGGGTCAAGTTTCTTACAAATCTCTTTTGTACTTTTTCTATTTGATTTTTGTGGGATATTGTTTTTGGCTCCAAATTGTATTCGGGTACTCTAATTTAGGTCGAACTAGTGCACAGTATAGTAACCAAGTTGTAGATATCCTAAAACTACAACTGTTTCTTAGTATAAATCTTAAAGTTTTTGGGCACTATTCACTTTTTGAGTGGACCACTAAACTTGCATATAAGAATTTGTCTTCTCAATGAAGTTGCTGTATCATAAAATCTGTTTTATTTTATTTAATCTGTATATGACCAGGGCCTCTGCAAAAATACTTTATTTGACTGTTTCGAAATGAGTTTTAGAACAGATGATTTTAAATATATCTATATTCTTAATATCAATTTTGTGTTGAGTGGAAACTGCGGTATAATTCAGTTGAATCTGATATGGTGAGCTCAGGTGGTTGAATAGGTATCTGTAGTCTACAGCCGTTGCAGACACCGTTTCGATAGAGAATGGTTTTCAACCGCTAGTTCTGCAATGCAACGGTAAGACCAGATCTAAAGACAGACCACATTCAGAATCTAACTAACGTCTAATGGCATTCCCGGTTAATGTATTCCAACAGACATTACTGACATTCATATTAAACTTAATTCAATTACCTTTTCCGACCTGGGAATCAATAAAAAAGGTTTAATCGAAAATTTACTTGCTAAGGAGGTTAAAAATTGACCTGTATTTTATTTATTTATTTTTCTGAATGTAGTTGAAGAGTTACTTCAAAGAGATTTTATATGCATCATAGTAAGCATGTTAGCCTGTGCCATAAATAATTGCAACTTGACTATATCAATACTGTCAATTTTATTAACGATGTTTCAAATTAGGTTGCACAACTTGTAATTATTAAATTTCTTTTCAATGAACATGTAAAAGCTACCGAGAATCATCAGGGACTTCAAAAACAGTTTGAAGAAGAGTGTATCTCTCAGATCAGTCTTTTAATGATACAAATTCAAGATGGCTGTAAATGAGTGTTAGATTAGTCCAATTCTGCTCATCCAGCGTCTTCTGTGAATCCTGGTAACATTTAAAAAGTTGACCAGTTCATCCGAAGAAATAAACAAATGGCTGGTATTTTAAACATTAGTTCATTCGAAAAGCAATTTTACTATAATGATGGATGCAGGGCAAAATTGGCTGCTTCATCAACCAAAATAATTTTTTTGCCGGGAATACGGAAGTTACCAGAGCGATGGGACTAGTGAATTTTAAAGGGGGATTACTTTAAAAAATTATGTATATATCTAGCCTTTCCATAAATACAGTCACGTCCAATACTATAACTGTAAGTTTTCAGTGAAATTCCAGATGCTTAAAATACTTTTTTCTTGTAGTACTGTGAGATTATAATGTCTGCAGGATTCTAAATGAAAAATGCCAGTGTTAGAGTTTTTAAATGATTTTGTATTTTAAGAGATATGAGATGTGCACTACTCGAAGATGTACCGATAACTGTCTAATGTTGTTAACTTAGGGGCTGAGTAACCGTAGCGGCTAAATGGTGTATGCTCCTTTGGGATATATGGTTTCTAGGAAAGAAAATCACGAAACGTGCCTTCTTGTAAGATATAAAAACTTAAAATAAATGAGTTAAATGAATAGGCTTATAAAAATAGTTTGAAACATTCTAGACTCGGCAGAGATATGTAATAATAAATTATATTGGATGGGTCATAAACCAATGCCGCCACAGTACATAATATATAGATGCATTTTAAACAAGAAACATCAGTATTCAAACCACTTCTGGCTCTTAAGTTTCTGTGGCCACACGTCAATAGAATTACGAAGAGTTTCTATAGAAAAACTCTTCCCTTCCTTCATCAGGGAGCGCTTTAAACTAGCAATTTAGGGTGACACTTCTTGCAGGCCATATCCCAAAGTACAAAAAATTTGTAGTCCAGGGGGTTGAGGTCAGAGCTGCTAGATGACCAATTAAAAGAAGAAATAAAGTCTTCTGCTGTGCAGTCTTCGCATTATAGGCGAAGCTGAAAGCTCGAGTGGTAACCAGCGAAGAGGAAGTTGTTCAGTTCTTTAACTATTGACCTCAACACGGTTTTCTAATAGTCTTTGATCCACGATTTTACCATTTTCTCGTAAAAAAGAAGCCAAGTGGTACTGTCATAGCTGTCACCCATCAAACCATAACTAAAGCAGGGTAATGGCCCCTCTGGATCGTCGGCGCTTTCTCACAAGCTTTTTGTGAACTTGTAGCATACACCATGCCAATCTGGCGGGTTAAAGCCTTCTCAGTATTAAACATCTTTTCAAGAAACCCGTAATTCTGTTGATAAGTGGCTGCAAAGACTTAAAAACTGTGTAAATGAGGGTGTGAGGGTGTTAATTTTAAAATTTGTTTGGTGATTCTTATTTAAAATGCATCTATGTATTATGTACTAAAAGAAAATTAAAATATCTTTGAGTATCTTGTGGAATAACATTGAAAACTTTGTGATTTATGGTAAGACTAGATATAATGTTATTTAAAAATTTGTTTCGACTGGACAAGAATAAAATGCAGGTCAAATTTGATCCCTCGTATAATAGTGAAATAGTTAATAAGAGTGGAAAAATCAATTTGTCCCAAGAGACAGATTATCTGGCGTATGTATCACGTAGTAGTACATTATTATACATGTAAGTCTAGTAATAATGAACGGGTGGATGAATTTTCTTTCTGTATTATTTTAATAGTTGTCCGCTGTTTATAGTCTAAACAACAATCAGGAGTCCATTGACTTCATATTAGCAATAGCGCAGAACACAAGTTCGACGCGAAAAAACTTAATGAATCATCAAGGATAACTGGTGTACCTACAAGAATGACGTAAAAACTCGTTTGCTACAAACACTAAACGGGAACATTGTGACGATTCTGTGACGACGAATATTGTGGGAATATGACCTTGTTTCATTTTTCAATTCGAAATTCGATTTAAAATTTATTCAACTCGAGATAAATGAATCATCACTAAACGTCAATGGAAAACTTGAAGCAGTTAAGTGGATTTTTGAGATCTAAACGTTTTCTGGAAAACATTACCACCTTTTATCCAAGAATTTAATATTATGAAGAAGTTGGCAGATCTTCATTTGTAGCAAGATATTTTCATGGAACAACAATGATCATTTTACTTCTTAAGATACTTTTACAATATCTTTTCATTCTTATCATATGTACTATCCTTGTAATGCGCAAGTGGTAGCCTACGGGCTAAAGTGGCATTTATTATTATTTTTTTTTTTTTGTGGCTTTGACGTAAGAAATTTGATGTGATTTGGCAAACTAGTTTATTGCAACCATCAAATCAAAAACGAAACCCATCTCTGTTTCCTTCCCAAACTTGACACACCTACAATATAAGGTCCCTGTAATAGGATGACACTATTCGCGACTCAAACTAAAGTGCGGAACAGAATGCAACGAGTTCTACGACGCGTTGACGGCGTTTGGACGGCGCTATCTGTCAGTGCGAAGTTAAAATCGAACTGTACTACGCAAGTGCACAGAATCAACAACGTCTGAACGGCGTTCCAGGCCGTTGATATTGACTGTTCGTCAACTTCCTACTTTTGACACCGTTGAACGTTGACGTAGAACATCACACACAAGTCTTCATCATACATTATAATTTTAATAAAAGAAAGCGCACGTATAAACATAGATATAGGTTGTCACTTGGTACTTTGACGGCGTTAAAAATTATTGCATTGTGTGTAGGCGAAAATTCAACGCCAAAACATCCAACGCAAATGACGGCGTGCTGACGGCGCGCCGCTAGCGCGCTGTGCATTCTGTTACAGGCTTAACGTTGGCGGCGCTGCGTACGACAATTGATGGCCGACGAGAAGCGTTTTTTCTTAATATTTATCTGTTCAAACAATATTTCGGCAAAAAAGCACTCTATTTAAGTCACTATATTTAAAAATACGTCTTGATTCACATAAACTGCAGCACAACATACTACAAATATTATACAAATATACGCTTCTGTTTAATTTACCAAGCCGCCACAAGATGTCTCACTGTTATTTGGAGTCGCGAATTACTACAAAAATCTTAAAAACAAAACATTAAATAACATATAATAACAAAACATTAAATAACATCAAACAATAAATTTAACTAACACAAGATGATATCAATATTATGGTTATCTGTCATTTAATCAACGCAGTTGGTCATTTTGCGTCATAACTTCAAACTTAGTGGCGAAAAAATAACTAAATCGATTTTTTTGCATGTGAATTATAGATTATTGCACTTTACTCTTTTATTTTACTAAAACATTCCTTTTGAAGTCATATTTAGTTTGTGTTCGATAGTCATTTTGAAGATTTACAAATTTTAAAAGTGTTTATTTATTGTAGGGACATTTGTATTGGTATAGCTAAATAAAACGATGTTTAGATTTGACATTTTATAATACGCTCTAATGTGTTTTGATACTTGTGTTCACATATCTAACTTATAGTAATTTCTAAAAACCTTTTTTATTTAATTTGTTGTTTATTTAGCAGTTTTGTGTTTAGTTATATATTTTCTTATAGATATCTTATAGATTTCCATTTGATATTGTGTGTAGTGCATAGCTTTTTAGGTTAAATTCAAAGTATTTCTATTTTCTTTTCATTGATCATATGTTTGGATCACATCAGCCCTTTTTAGGACTACTTAGCCTATTATAATAGTTTATTTGTTTCTATTCTGTTCTTATTCTTATATTTTCATTTCATTACAATACAAGTGACAGCGTACGAATATTACATTCGTTAAATGGATGCTACGTAGACGTATTAAATATGACGTCAGAAAAACATGTGACGTTTCCAGTGACACAACTGCACTGATTCGCCGGCTACCCTATAGTAGAATTATACTAAAATCAACCCAAAATGCGTTCACATCATGAACACCCGCTAATTTGGTTTTGCTAATTATTGAATTTTTTTGTTTCAGGTGCGTATCTAAAGTTGGTAATACTTATTTGGTGTCTGTGCTGAAAAGATTGGTAAGAAAATAATAAATACAACAGGATTAATGTTAAGTGGGAATGGACCCACGCTTTGAGTTTAAATGTATATTCAGCGCGAAAATTGTAAAAAAATTTCTTCCAAAAAAACTTTAATAAGAAAATCATTCTTTGATTATTAAATCTTTGTGTCATAACCTAGATTCGATCACGTTTTGAGGTTTTCTTAAAATCGTTTTTTGTTATGTACAAAAATATTTAGTGGGCGAAACAGTTATATGACATAATTTTACATTTTGATTAATTCCAAACATACTTAAGGTAATTTTAAATATTAGGACACAGCTGACTCAGTACAGTAATCTTATGTCATTATTTATTTTACGACTTGATCTAGTGAACAGTACCGTATATAATTCATCTGTCCCACATAATTTGTTTGTATAAAATTAAGAAAAATGTTTGGTTTTTCCATTATGACAAAGTTTGAAAGGTATTTCACGGACATTGGCTCTAAAAGATTGAGTCACCAAGGGAGTTGTAGATCTATCCCTTCACTTCTTCTGTATTAAAAGATGTTTCCAATACAGTAGCAATACAGTAGGGATCAGAACTATAGCTCAGTGAGACTGTTTATGGCCTGATAATAATTTCTGAAGCGAATTGTTTAAACAATTTCGGGAACACAGATTTATTACTGTATTAGAAATTACGATTGTATTATTTCAGTTAATATCCAAGTATTATTCCAATTTTTTCAAATGTAAGATTAACCCGTCTGGGTAATTATTTATAGTTCTTTTATGGTTTAAATTGATTTATGAACCCATTTTGGTTTTAAGATAACATACATTTTTTTGATAATGTTGACCCTGGGAATCTTAAAGAATATCGGCGACTAAGGCGTTACTTACGGTCAAGAGCATCCACAACCGGACTTGTGCATAATATATGCATAAATCAACATACTTTTTGCTCTTTTTATTAACTGCTGTAAGATATAATCGCTTACGGTGAATATAGCCTTAATTATTTACTTATCAATATTATGGAAAGTGAATTTTGTAATTGACCTCTTTGGCATTGCAAGTGCATCGGTCACAAATGAACCAGTCTGTCAACTTCTCAATGAAGCCTTATTATGAAACAAAATAAAAAAAATATATATGCAACGCTGCATTATATAAAGAAGAAAAAAAGGATATTTTTAAAATCATGCTTTTATTATATATTTGTATAGTATGAGGAAAGTATTGATTTGAGGTGAACTTTTTTTATACAGCAACAACAATAACAAAACAAAGTTAATAAAACAAATATTATTTTTCGAAATAAGACATACTTATCCCAACGTTTGGACAACTGGAGAGAGTGGCTTCCAAGCACTCTTTTTGGACCCCTTAAAGAGCATTTTGGAGACGAAAATTGTAAAACGGATGTACGTTCAAAAGGTATCGCGAATTTTGTGTTTTTTCAAAAATTATTTATTTATTCATGAATATCTATTTTGTCCCGTTCAAAGTAATCCCCACCAGATATGACACTTGTGCCAACGTTTTTTCCAATACTCGAAGCACTTAAAAAAATCATTTTTTGTGATCTTGTTCAGCTCCTCCTTCGATGCCGTCTTTATCTCCTCACTCGTAGCGTAGCGTCGTCTTTTCATGGGCCTCTTCAGTTTCGGGAACAAGAAAAAGTCACAGGGGGCCAGATCTGGGGAATACGGTGGCTGCGGTATTATTAGTGTGTTGTTTTTGGCCAAAAATTCGCGCACAAGCAACGATGTGTGATGTGCGACCCGTCTCATGCCCAAATCATTGGTAAAAATCGAATGGCACGAGCCAATCGATATGTTTAGGTCCTCAGCAACTTCTCTAACGGTGATTCGACGATTGGCCAATACTATTTTCTTCACTTCATCAATGTTTTCGTCTGTTGTTGACGTGCTCGGGCGTCCGGCACGCTCTTCGTCGTTCACATCTTCTCGGCTCTCTGAGAACATTTTGTACCACCGATAAACGTTGCTTCGGTCCAAGGTAGCTTCACCATATGCCACAGTCAACATTCGGAATGCATCCGCGCACTTAATTTTGTTTTTCACACAAAATTTGATACAGATTCTTTGATCCATTTTTTGGTATAGGCAAAAATCAAAGACGAGCCAAAACACGTGCAAGCAAAGCAACTGTCAAAAATTAACTGAACATTCAAAATGGCCGAACTTGTCGGCATAAGTGAGAGACATGAGTACCAACATAACACCACATCAAAAGAGGTTTACCTTCAGATAAACCTCTAGGTAACTATCTGACAGATAAGGTTATGTGATAACTTTCTGTACTGAATAAATGTCCCGTCTTTCAATACAAATTTATCTATCGGATAGATATCTAACGGATAATGAGACTGACGTATTGAATTCACTGATTGGTATTGACATTTATTCAGTAGATGAAGTTCTAGATAACCTTATCTGTCAGATACCTAGAGATTTAAGTAAAATAATGTAAACCTAATTTTGTTTATGCAAAACGTGATTTATCCAAATTTAAATAATCGATTTTTCGTACTTTTGCTCATTAAAATTTTAATGACATTTTAGTTTGGATTCAAAGTTTGGGACCTTAAAAATAAGTAGGTCGAAAAATTAGTTTCTCAACTTTTTGCAAACAAGATTATAATGTTTTTTGCAATCATCTCAAAATTGAAATACAAATCACGTTTTGAATGTTACCACCTCATATATTTGCCGCTTGATATGAATGTTTTTAACATATTTTAAAAGAGAATAATTATGTCCGTTCCTTAATCATTAACAATTAATAGAAATACTTATTAGAATCCTAATTACTCTGTGAGTATGACTGGTGTTATGCACTAGAAAAAACTAATTTGTTGAGACGAATAAACTGAGCACGAAATGCTATAAAACCGCTAATAAATTACAGAAGCACAATCTCATATATTTAATGGTCTATTACAAGTAGCCACTACTGCTGCAAATAATTATTTTCCCTAATAAGCCTTCCATTAATACGACGTTTAGCATACGGAATAATTTTTTCGAAAGAGGCAAATTTAAATTTGATTAAGTAATGTATAGATAGTGAAGTTGATGTAAAAAAACTTGTATCCTGCACCATTATAAGCTAAAGCTAAATATAGTCTGTTATTTATGTACAGCTAATTCATATGATATATAGTTGCATCCAGCATAAGATTAATATGTATTATAAGAGATATTTCACAAATTATATACCGGATTATTTTCTTCTTTTATCTATGCTAATAAGAAATGTTGTGAAATCTTCTTTTTAACCTGTTATTTTTAGACGATGGGTAATTATTTTGCTTCCTTTAGAGTCAATGGTTTCTCACAAGAAAATGGTGGCAGATGTAAGGATATAAACTAAAGTTAAACTCAAATAGTCGTAGTTGCTATGCACGAAAATTTTAACTAACTACAAGGTGTCTCAAATTTTATATTTATTTAGCTTACTGCGTGAACGCAACGTATCCGAGGGGCGCGGTGGTTATGTCAATCGGTAGCCTGGCTCTTGGGATTTTAGTCGCTATGGAGCGTTTCTCGGGAGCAGACCGCGCGTTATGCGTGCAAGAGTTTTACAAAAACGGTGATTCGGCGACTGTAGCGCGTAGAAAATTCTGCAGTATTCGAGGTTTTCGCTACTTAAATGATGCGCCAAGCATTCCTCTCATTCGACATTGGGTTAAAAAGTTTGAAGAGATTGGTACAACGCTGGATAAATCAAAATCCGGGCGACCTAGGTCATCAAGAACGGTAGAAAACGTGGAGAATGTTAATCAGTCTGTTCGTGACGACCCGAACCTTTCAATTCGGAAGCGCGCAAGTGCTTTAAATGTGCATAGATTATCATTACATCGCATTATGCACAAAGACCTAAAGCTGCACCCCTACAAAATTCAATTGGTGCAAGAATTAAAGCCCCAAGATGCCACTCAGAGGCTTAATTTCGTAAATCAGGTGATTGAGCGATTTTCAACGTTTACCAACATTTTGTTTTCGGATGAAGCTCATTTTCATCTTAATGGCCACGTAAATAAGCAGAACTGCCGCTACTGGAGTGCAACGAATCCGAAACGCAAACATCAGAAACCCCTACATTCGCCTAAAGTGACCGTATGGGCTGCGATGTCGGCGCGAGGAATTATCGGCCCTTACTTTTTTGAAGACGAAAGGGGGCGTGCAGTTACAGTGAATTCAGAGCGTTATGTGGAGATGTTAGACAACTTCTTGGTACCTGAACTGCAAAACTTTCCTGGCTATAACCAAAGAACATGGTTCCAACAGGACGGAGCAACTTCACACACGTCCAATATGTCTCTGTCACGTGTTCGTGAAATTTTCTCAGGCAAATTGATCTCCCGGAGAGGTGACATAAATTGGCCTCCACGCAGTCCAGATTTAACCCCTATGGACTTTCTCCTATGGGGTTATCTTAAATCTAAAGTTTACGCCAATAAACCGACTTCACTGGCGCATTTGAAAGAAAATATCCGTCACGAAATGGCAGCCATCCCTGAGTCCACCTGCCGAGACGTCATAAGTAATTTTACTGTTCGATTAAATGAGTGCCGAGAACGCGAGGGTCTACATTTAGACGATATTATTTTTAAGAAATAAATCCCCAAAAAGTGTATTTTAATAATTAATAAACATTTTTTCTATATACGGCTTACTTTTTTTTTAATCGATCCACTAAATATAAAATTTCTTTTGAGACACCTTGTAGTTTTAACGAAAATTTTAGTAAGAACATTTAGCGTACAGTAAGTGCGCACCAAGGGAGGGGGGCCCATGAAGGGGGTGCTGATCAAAAGCACTTCACCTTCCAAAATACAAGTGTTAACCTAAAAAAAAGTTCCTCGCTTCCAAAATACAAGATGACAAAAAAAAAAATCATGAGCTCTAGAATTGAAGTGTGTTCCTTAAAAACAGGTGCTTTTTAGAGTCCGGGAGGGGGGGGGGGCAAGTCCCTGAGACCCCCTGGGTGCGCACTTGTGTAGATCAAATCGTCGCGCGAATTATTAGTAACTGCCAATCATTCTTAAAAATTTTCCACCCAAAAATTTTGCCGCCCGAGTGCGATTACCGCTTGCACCCTCGGGTTGCAACGGCTTTGGAGTCCACTCACTACTTATTCTTTCAGATGATCCCTCCTCCATCTTTACACTGGTCGACAGATGTTCAGTCTCCTTTCCCAAATTTTCTTTGATAACTTGTTCGCATAGTACGTATCGATATTGATGTTGTCTGTCACTTAATTCTTCCTGTTTTAGCATATTCCCATGGGTAAATTTTGTTCAAAATATAATAACTGGTATTTTAGTAATTGTTAATAATTATTAGAGGAGTAAGTAGCTGTACTTTTTCTTATTTTCAACATTTCTCATAAAAAATTACATAATTACAAAAGATTTTTTAACAAGCAAAAATTTTGCTGAACTAATTTTCTGAGAAGTGGTCATAATTACTATTTATGTAAATTTTAATGGAGGTAGAAGTTCCTTTTTGAAAAAAAGCGACTGTTTTGTGATGTTATGTTTTTAAGAGTTTTAACAGACATAAATAAAAGCTTGGCGAGACTGCATGACGGAATTTTCTCAAGGCTTGTACGTTCTGCTTTCGTTAGATTCACTGTCAAGTGCAGACCAGTGGCTCGACAAAACACTTTTACTTTCAAACTTACATCATTTTTACTTAGAAAAATAACATTTCACATTATGTAAATATTGAAAATTATATCAGAATATGCTTCGCTCCAAGTTCACCGAACTCGAAGCATATTTATATTTGTTTTTGCCGGTTGCTATGGCGTAGTGGTCAGCTCATTTGACTGCTAACCGTGGGGACTCGGATTCGAATCCTGGTGATGGCATGGATGTTTGTATTTGTCATAAAATTAATAAAGTATTCAAAATAAAAATAACAGAGTAGCTGGCTAAAGGTCCATATATATTAGGACTAAAGAGCCAAAATCATTTGTTTTTATCAAATTTTCATTAAAATAAATAAACTTATATGTAGGGTGACCAGACGTACTCTTTTAGAGTATTATAATTATTACTTTTTAAGTAATATCCTCTATACTCTTACTTTTTATAAAAAAAAAACTTATATATACTCTTTTTTACTCGTCACTTGTTTTTTGTAGAGAATGAGGACCTTTAATTTTTTTGCTCATCATTTCTATTTTGGGAGTGAGGACCTTTTTTTTGCTCATCACTTCTATTTTGGGAGTGAGGACCTTTTTTTTGCTCATCACTTCTATTTTTGGAGTGAGGGTCTTTTTTTTAGTATACTCTTTTTCTGTAAAAAAAATCTGATCAGCCTACTTATATGCGTTGAAAACATATCATTGTTTCATTTTTCCAAATCCAGATTGGGTCTTTGTGGACTTGTAGACTTGAACCTTCAATTCGAGGAGCTGACAGAATATCTACCCAGTAAACAAAGTACACATTTCCCCCTCTTTACGAACATAACTCGTTCAAAAGCATTCTTAAGCCGAAAATTCTTATCTCAAATACGTAATAGACCATATTAGTGTGTCGTCACATACATGTGCTACCATCTGAGAGCGGATTCCTTTGGAAGTTTTTGACTGGTTTAAAATACATGTGACATTACTTGTGTTACCTTAATTTTATGAATATCTTCAATTTTGGAGCAAGAAATATGTATTTTTGATAAGTATATACTAATATATACAGTCCAGATACTTTATATTATAGAATAATGATTTTATAAATATATAAATAAGGATTCAAAGATATATTTATAGGTTATGTTTTTAAATAATATGAAAATCGAAATATCTTTAGTATTTATTTAATTAACACTAAGTAATCATTAATATTTTGTTTTAGAATGCATAATGGTGTATTGTTTTACTCCAAATTGTAACCAACACATTCTTAATTGCAAATTTTTTCGTTTTTTGACAGATGAAAATGAAAAACAATAATGGATAAAATAAAGACATATTGTTCATTCAAACCATTTAGATATGACATACATACTTATTGCTATGTTACTTGCCATAATAACGATTAGTAAAGTAAATGTTTCAAAATTAACCTGCAAAATAATATTGTTCTGCTAAAATAATGACATATTAAATTATAATGTATAAAATAAGAATTTTAATAAATAAATATTGACTTGTAGTTTTGATGTGAAGCATTTTACTTTTAAAACTTAATTTATACAATTTAACAAAAAAACAACATGCTAAATTCAAATAAAAGGAATGCAACCGCGTGGCGGCAGCACTGTAGCCCATTTTGTGACGTAGTTACTAATATGGTCTATTACAATTAAATTTTGTGGCGGGAAGCACGAATTACTAAGGTTACCAAGTGATGGAGAAATATAATAGGAAAATAGTAGGTTTTGTTGTTTTTTATAAAACATATACAGGTGAATTTTTAGTTAGGACCTTAATTTTACTTTTATTTAATTCGCGCCATGCTCATCGAAATACTCAAAAGAACATCAGTTATACAGTGCTCATCAAAATACCCAAAAGAACATCAGTTGGAATACATTGTAACAGAGCAAAGAGAATGAGAATGAAAAAGGAAGCCGATACGACCTCATAAAGAGAGAATCATCTGCTGAATCTTCCTAGAAGGATTCGCACCAAACCAGTCCTGAACCCATTCGTATATGGACCCAATTTAAGCAGACTATAACTATTTTTGCGGTAGCAAAACAGCAGTAGTACAGCCAGTCTGTAATAAAAGAAAGTACGGCCAAAGAGTGATTACAATAAATGACTGAAAGAATTTTTGTTTAAAAAATAAAACATACGCAGGATGATGGAAGGAGACCGAAAAGGAATCATATAACGGGTGTTTTTTTTAGAGGTATAGAACTTTAAATTGCAATAAAACAACGATGGATTATTCGATTGACATGAATTTTTTTTTATTCGAAAGATAATCTTGTGGCATTACATTAAATCATACCAACAAGACGGCGCAACATGTCACGCAGCTCGTGCCACAATCGATTTATTGAAAGACACGTTTGGTGACCGCCTAATTTCACGTTTTGGACCTGTGAATTGGCCTCCAAGATCTTGTGATTTAACACCGCTGGACTTCTTTCTGTGGGGCTATGTAAAGTCATTGGTCTATGCGGATAAGCCACAAACGCTTGACCATTTGGAAGACAACATTCGCCGTGTTATTGCCGATATACGGCCACAAATGTTGGAAAAAGTCATCGAAAATTGGACGTCCAGATTGGACTACATCCGAGCCAGCCGTGGCGGTCATATGCCAGAAATCATATTTAAAATGTAACGCCACAAGATTATCTTTCGAATAAAAAAAAAATCATGTCAATCGAATAATCCATCGTTGTTTTATTGCAATTTAAAGTTCTATACCTCTAAAAAAAACACCCATTACTACCTGATATTTCAGACATTACAGTGGATAGTAATAGGAGTCGTATTAACGATATTCGAATCCTTCGGCACTTTTATAAATAAGGCCCCTCTTTTACGAAAAATGGTATCAAAAAAATTTAGAATGTGGCCCGGACAACCCGAGACCCTTGGCCCGAGCCGGTTAAGCCCAATCCTTAAAAGGACGTTGGTTAAAACACGTGGTAACGATGAAAAATAAAAAAATGTTTTCGATAACTAAAAGAGTAAATAAATTTATATAAAAAATAAAACTAATAATATATTAGTTTAACTGTATATTTAATTCACTATAATTTAATTTTATAACAACATTTAAAAGATTTTTTGAGAACGTTGTTGACATTAGCTTCCATTTAATACTTGTAATGATAGTACTTTGAGAATCCTAGCTCTTAAAATCACATTAAATCCCTCAATAAAGTGAGTTGTAGCACTTCCTCTAGATCAAAAAACAAAAACTAAACAATAAAAGGCCGTTGTCGGTGTGCAGAACTATCAGCCTGATTGAGTATCATTGAGTTAGAAGATGGAGATCAACGACCGCTTTGCCGTGAAATTTCTATTAAAATCTTTAACTTCCGGTTGGAAAAAACTTTAGAAGCAACATTAATTAAACTACGCTGGGAAGAACGAGGAAAGAAAACTGTCAGACACAACAATACAATGAATGAATATGAAGAACGGAGATTAAGGGTAATAAGGGGCACTATACTTTAAACCAGTGGCGGAGAAAATTTACATTTGGAACAAATATGTATATTTCGAAAATAATTAAGCATTATTAAAGAGAATATAATTAAGTGCAAAAATGTTAAAGAAAATTATCCAAACACTACATGGCAGCTGGGAAGATCTCATTCAACTCTACAATACCGCTGGGAAATCTACGTAGAGGACAATCATTCCAGATATGTTCCACCATTTGAGAAAGCACTCCATAATCACATTCTGGGGAAGAAGATATACCCCACTATAGACAAAAAGTCGTTGAATCTACCGTGGCCAGTTCTTATGAGACTGAGTTGTTTCCACCAGGAATGGGTAGTCAGTTTCAGGAGTCGAAAGTCGAGGAGTCGAACCTTTTTGGAGGAGTCGGGAGTCGGAGCCGAGAATCGGAAAATCTATCGACTCTTTAATTTAATTTTTATCAAGGGTGAAAGCAAACTGAAAACGGAATCAAATTAACGATATTACCAGAATTTTTTAAAGAACGGAAACCGGAACTACATTTTATTTTTTTGTTCAAGAACAAAAACGAATTAAAAATATTTAATACTGGTTTTAATCGAGTTCCTTAATATTTCCAGTTTATAATTTGATTAATACTACTCGTATTAACAAATTAATACGATGAGACAGTAAAGAGTTGTTTTTACACATATCCATTTTATCTTTTTCTGTATACTCTGTTTATCAGGTTTAAAAGAAACTAAACGGGATTTTTTTCTCAAGTTGTAACGAGTTCCGTGATTATTATTTGTAATATCTTTGAAATTATTTTGCAATGGTCCAATATTAATGCGGACACCGTTATTTTTGACGTTTGCCATTGCTGTTAGTACTAGGCTAGAATAGGGTGACCATTTTCTTAAGAAGGCAATACGGGACGGAGCAATAAAAAAGGTCCTCATCTCCCAAATCCAAGTGAACAGCAAAAAAAAGGTCCTCACCTCCCAAAATCCAAGTTAAGAGCAAAAAAAAGGTCCTCACCTCCCAAATCCAAGTGAAGAGCAAAAAAAGGTCCTCACATCCCAAATCTAAGTAAAGAGCAAAAAAAAGTCCTCATTTCCTCAAATACAAGTTACAAAATGCGAGACAAAATGTTAAAATGCGGGACTTTTGCGGGACGCATCTTAATGCGGGACAAAATGTTAGAATGCGGGACGAATGGTCACCCTAGGCTAGAATAGTACAATATAATGAGTATTAGTATCAAAAATGTATAATACTTCATGAGTATATAAAATATATTCGGACGTTTCGGACTGGTAGAAGGTTATATTTTAGTTTAGCACCACGAAAATAGATTTCCGGCTTTATTTTTTTCGATGGGAATACAGTAACTGCCAAAGCGATGGGACAAGTGCCTTTTAAAGGGGAATTGTTACTTACTGTTATGTCGTTTGACATTAATTAAGGAATGTTCTATCAATATAAATGTTTATTACTACTTTATGAACATGAATGACAGTCCAATAAAAAATATATTATAGTTTAGTAGTATAGCTAGGCACGTTCTGGCTCACTTCAAGGCCATCGCTAGCTTAGGATGGTGTTGGACCCCTGCGTTCTACCCAAACTCCGCCCCTAGCCTAGAATCACACCCCAAACTCCACCCCAAGCCTAGAATCAGAATCATACTTCTCCAAGTGACCACTTAATAAAACTAATTTACTTGCTGCTAAAATATTCTATAGCCGGTTGGCATTTGTAATAGTAAAACTAAACGATTTCGTTGATTCCGACAGCGGCTTCAACACCTTATTTTCCGTATCAGATACGAACCAAACGTTAAGAAAATGTTGCACACAGTTTTATACGATTTATAGGGGAAAAGTTTGGAAATATTGGATTTTGCGGAATCTTTCTGTGCTGACTGTTGCGGTTGTTGGCTGTCCTAGTCGTGCGCGGTAAAATAGGTGCACGTGACCGTGAACCTATAGAATAAAAAACTTTCTGCATAACCAACGACTCGCACCGCAATATAGCTTTGAAAGAACGTTTATATGAATACTTAAAACAGCTAAAAACTACTAAAGATCAATATAAAACTAACTACCAATATTTAGAACCTTAAAAATCGCTTGCAGAAGAGGATGCTATACATATACCGTATTTTCGGACCATAAGACGCACCCCAAATTCATGAGATAATTTTTAGAAAAAATATTTATTATTACTATAACTTGTACCAGCAACATTCTGCTCATTTTCACTTTCTGTACTATCACTCGTCTCGTTAATGTCACTCTTCGTATTATTTTCGTCTGAACTATTGTCAATCTCTTCAAAAACCAAGTCATCTTCGATACCATCCAATGCGTTGCTTATACCGTATTTTTTAAAAGACTTTATATTAGTCTTTTCTTTTACAGCTTCCAATGAATTTTTTAGCCAGATACTTCTGAAATTGTCTGTTTCATACGCCTGTTGCTAACATCGTGATTTGGCTTTATCATCCGTTTGTTCCACTCTTCCCGCATAAAATTATTAAATGGTTTATTAATCGACACAGCAAAGGGTGGTTGACTTGTAAGGCCTCCAGAAATGACAGCTAATTCTGTATTCATTTCTATTATATTTTCTTGGTTGATTCTATTTTATGCGCTCTGAATTGATTCCATACTAACATCACACACTTTTTAAACGTACCTATACATTCGGACCATAAGACGCACCCCAATTTTAAGACGATTTTTCTGCGTAAAAAGTGCTTATGGTCCGAAAAATACGGTACGTTTAATATCCTCTAGGATAGGCTGACCAGACGTACTCTTTTTTAGAGTAGTATACTCTTCACTCTTACTTTTCATAAAAAAACTCTCAATATACTCTTTTTTGCTCATCATTTGTATTTGTAGAGTAAGGACCTTTTTTTGCTCATCACTTGAATTTCTAGAGTGAGGACCTTTTTTTTGCGCTCATCACTTGTCTTTCTAGAATGAGGACTTTTGCTACAGCTCTAGCTACGAAGCATACTTTATTTCTGTAAAAAAATCTAGTCAGGCCTACTCTAGGACTTATAAAACATATATGGGCTGACCCGAACTCGAATCGGAATAAATACAGGCTCACGGGCTTGAGCTCCCTCCAACCAGAACACTCAAAAAACACACTTTTAAGGGTCACATTTTTCTTTTAATTGAATGTGAGCTCGCTACCAATAAAAAAAAATAGCTATCGAGTCCCACTAAGAAAAGCTTGGCTTCTGAGTACCTCCCCCTAAGAAAAAATCAAGGTGAGCGCCTTCTTTCTACTATCATTTTATTGGCAAATAACATTTTACGTCAGACTTTGAGTTTTTCATAGATATTCCAAAGTATTTTACTAAAAATTACCATCGGTATTTGGTTTGGACAATGTATTTGGTTGGTTTTAAGACTGTGCTACCAGTATAAAATTGTATGTTTCCAAGATGACCTGTTTTGTCTTTTCCTTCGTGACCAATTTCTAGACTTCTGGTACTATACACTCATTATTTCAATGATTGTTAATTATTTTTTGACTTAAAAAAGAGATTGATAACTCACCTTTAGTGTTTACTTTCCTCTGTATAAAAATAGTTATTTTTTTATTAATGAATATTCATATTTAGAATAAATTAAAATTTATAAATATAACAGTACCTCTGAATTGTACTGCATGTAGAGTAGTATCCGGTAATTCTTTCCGGTTTTTTCAGTTTAAGATTAATATTTGAATACTTCTTGCAAACAATTCTCATAATGGGTTGCAGTTTGTCGGTTTACATACGTAAACAAATTAACTGTTAGGCGCTAATAGCCGTTGTTACGTTGGGATTTGTACCTACGTACCTGTGCTCTTTTATATATACCATGAGTTCAAAAAGATATTACAAAACGGTTGGCTATGAAAAAATAAAATAATGTCTACTGCAACAACGATAGTGATGACAGTTAATTAATTCTAAAGCTTGCTGTTGTCATTACTTTTATTTTCCATAGCCAACCCTTATGTAATTTGAAAGGTGCGGCCATATGCCGTAATACAGGTGAGCATCGCATGGGAGCATCCCAATTGGACACTTTTTTTTAGGAGAAGTGATAAAAGAGAAGGGCACCAATTTGATTTTTACAAAAGGGCTATATGCAGGGTGTTTGTTTGAAACGGGGCACCTCGAATAACTCCTTTATTTTAAGAGATACAAAAAATTCTTCAGAATAAAATTTAAACTAGACAAAAAGGCCCATCTAAAAGTTACTATAAGAATTCTGAGGCACTTCCGGTTTCACCGGAAATGATGTCAACTTTTGATCTAGCATAGGGAATCGATAATTTTATATTTTTTTCCTAAAAGTACATTAAATTAGCTTTAAAATGACACCAAAAAGTCATATTTTTATGTTAACCATTTCAAAATGGCGACCATTTATTTACAAAATAATAATCAACATAAGTTTTACAAAGTTGAACGTAGCAAGCTTTGAAAACAATAAAAAAAGAAGTTTTTATTAAGAATGAGAAAATGTGTGGACAATAATGGTGGTTTTTGTAAATAAATGGTCGCCATTTTGAAATGGTTAACATAAAAATATGATTTTTTGGTGTCATTGTAAAGCTAATTTAATGTACTTTTAGGAAAAAAATATAAAATTATCAATTCCCTATGCTAGATCAAAAGTTGACATCATTTCCGGTGAAACCGGAAGTGCCACAGAATTCTTATAGTTACCTTTAGATGGGCCTTTTTGTCTAGTTTAACTTTTGTTCTGAAGATTTTTTGTATCTTTACAAATAAAGTAGATTTTCGGGGTGCCCTGTTTCAAACAAACACCCTGTATATACCAGGGCTAGCTCTAAGTGCGCGGTATTACCCCACTTTCCTTAACATCTTTTCTCCTCGCAACCTGGATAATATTTTATTCTATAAACAATCAAATTACGTCTGATAATATGGCCAGAGATTGTTTTTATGCTGGTAATTAATTCTCTCTTCGATCTTGAGGACATTTTGGAATCTTTTCTGTCCAATATATTCACAGAATCTTACATTGTAGTCACATTTCAAATCCTATTTGTATCAGTGATGCCTACTGAATTGTATTAAACGATTTTCACGAACTTCATGGTTGAAGTAACAAAATTCTTCATTCTGGCTCATTAAACAAAAGATGCAAATTCCAGAGATGATTCACCATTTTGTTCTTATTCTTTTTGATTCTTTGACCTTCCAGTAAAGCACGATTATAAAAAAAATATTAAAATAAAAAAAGTGTTTGTAACAATGGTCACGGAAAGAGGAACATTGTTTTGCATTGCTTGTTATATGAAATGATTTTTAGTATTCTGCTTACAACGCGGGCGGTCGACCATTCAACCATGACTTTACAAATCAGGATTAGAACATACGAACAAATTAAAATACACTAAACACTTGCAAGTATATTAGAAAAAAAAAATTCTTAAAAGGTAATGTTCGACTTTTCATTCTTCCATTCCGAAAGAGTATCATTATCATCAACGGCTCTACCTACCAAGTTGTATAACCGCCTTCTTGACAGCACGTTTCCATCTGCTTCTATCCTGTACCACGACTCACCTAAACGAAGTAATTAAAATCTTTATAAGATTTAAAATAGATTCATATAAAATCTGAAACGGTCAAGGGGATATGTTAAAGTAGAAATTAATATCAAAAATGCAATCCTTCGTGGAGAAACTCTTTTCGACAATGTCACCATTACTGTCTAGTATACACTGTGTGTACTGTTGTCTAGCCCAGTGGTTCCCAAACTTTTCGGTTCCCGGCGCCCTTAATGTATCAAAAATTTTCTGCGGCGCCCCAACTCAGAACATTGGTCTAACTCAGGGCTTCTTAAACTTTTTCATATAGCGACCCCCTTCAAGCCTAGGAAATTTTAAACGACCCACCATGTAATGAAATTAATATTGACCGTAGACGTAGGTGTAATATCGCGACATTGTAGAATCTACCTTGTAGATTCTAAAAAATTATTTATTATTACCCAAAAGTAGTAGATCTTTGCGACCCCCCTTCAGTAGCCTCGCGACCCCCCGGGGGGTCGGGACCCACAGTTTAAGAAGCCCTGGTCTAACTAACGCAATTGGAGGAATATTGGAATATTTCCGCGGTGCACAGTTTGGGAACTGTTGATATAGATAAGAAGTAAGTATTAATTTATAAAGATAGTTAAAAAAACAGGATAACATTTCATCGGCTCTGAGCCTTATTGTAAATTGTTTTTTTTTTTTAATTTTTTTGCTGCAAATTTCAGAATTTTAGACCTTAACTCAAAAGTGACCATATATTTGTGATCTATGGCTAAAAATATATAAGTATATCAATCTACCAAGAAAATTTAAAAAAAAAAATTCTACTAAAATTTTGAAACATAGGTCAAAAAGTTTTTGACTTCAATTTAGCTAAAATATTGTTTGAAGCTAATTTTGGGCTGAGGATTCTGAAATAAAAATTTAAAAAATCCATGCTTTCCTAGTTTTTGAGTTAGAGCCGATTTGGGTTAGTTTATCGCCAATAATTCCAAATTTTTTCCCAGATTCAAAATGGACCAAGTTTTGTTGATCTATGACCAAAAATACATATTTATACTAGTTTTGTAGGTATGACCAAAAAACCCTTATACCGTCATTTTGTCGTCTGTCTGTCTCTCTGTCCGGTCAAAATTGTAGCCAAACGGCTAAACCTAGAGAGTTGAAATTTGGCATGCTTATACAACTCTTTAACCCGCACATAGGAAAAATTTTAAAACATCTAAAAAAAATATTAACAAATATGAGCTCATCGAAAAAAAAAATATATTTTTTTAAAATTCTGAGTAGGGTATCAAATGAAAGCCTAAAAAAATTTTATTTTTGCAAAATAAATTATTTTAACGCGTATTTTGCTAAAATTGTGCAAAAAAAATTTGTCTCACAACCTGTAGCCCAGATGGTTTAAATTAAAAATCTGTAAAAATTCTAAGTAATGTACATTGGTGTGAACCGGAATAGTACAACAGGAATTTTTGATCGGATTATGTTTTTGGAAAATAACGCATTTTTTGTGTTTTTAACTAAAATATGTTAAGTATTTAATTCGCTATGTAACACAGTAACTAAGTAAGCGCCCTTAGCGTAGTGCGTAGTGTCATCGCTTAGTAATTTGCAAACTACAGTTCGATTCCTGTCAATTTTAATTTGTTTTTTTTTGCATTTTTATTTTGTTTAAATTATTTTGTCAATTTTCTAGTAATATTTTGGTAAATGTTGCATTTAATTTTTTAAAGCGTAAATTTAATAACCAGTGGGAAGTGTTGAAATTATAATTTAATTCTATGTTTGAATTTATACGAAATCAGAGAGCGGGGTTTATGATTTAAGCAACCAATGGAAGCCATAGGCGCAATTTTCAAAATCTTAATGAACCTTGCTATATAAAAAAAATACTGCACATATTTAGAAACTTAAATAATGGTATTAGGCATTCGAATTAAAATTCATAAAAAAAATATTTTGACATAAAATTTGTTTTGGCATCCCAAATAATCATCATTCAGTTAATAAATACCTACGAAATCCTGAAATGTGTGAAAATTCACACTTCACATCAATTTTTTTATGAATTTTATATTTAAATAATATATTTTTTTTTCTAAGATACGAATTGGTAATTGGTTCCGAAATCCAGAGGGGGCAATTGACACATCTTGCCCCCCCTTGCGGGCGCCTATGGTGTGCCATTTTGTAGTTTCCAATTTCCTATTCACTTCGTTTTGTTATTTTCCTATAATCCCAATTGAGGGTTTGTGAATAAAGCTTAAAATCAACATTGATCGTACCCAAGTAAAAAGAGATGGATTAGAAGAGTAATTTTATAAAATATGTTAATCTTGTGATGGTTGTGAGTTAAAAAATGAAAATGTGAAAGAAACAGTGTTCTTGACATTGTGTTTAATTTTGTTTTGTTCCGGTAGAGTGCTCTCTCAATTATTTAGTGCGAACGGAGGAGCACATCAGAACATAGTCTCTCCCACAAGTTAATTTTGAAAAATTCTCCGTTAATGTTGTAGGTTCTCACCATACATGGGGTCATCCACTTTTTGCTAGATAACCATTTGAGTACATCCTGTAACTACTATATAACTGTACTGCATCTCGTACCTTCGGCAAGCAGTACCACAGTTTCAGTACCCGTGCAACCGGACAACTTGCATGTGCTTAAACTCAATTTATTTACCATCTTTCAACATCCCAGATAACTAGAAAAGTTTTTACTCGCGATCAGGGCTGCCAAGAGAAAATTTCGGGCGCGTGACTCTCTTGTAGCCGGGGTCCCTCATAACAAATCTCATAAGAAAATTATGAGAATTGTGCGAATATGAAAAATAAATAAATGTTGATAATTGATATATATATATTGAATAAATCACAATAAAATAATATTCCTGATAACGGGGCGCCGGTCTTAATATGTTTATACATATAACCAGGGATGGGGAGTCGACAGAAAAATTATCGACTCCCGACTCTCGACTCCGGAGTCGGTATTTTCGAAAATCGACTCCGACACCGACTCCGACTCCCGACTCCTTTCACTGGTAAATTGTAAAGTCTATTCCAAATGTTTAAGCGGAACTAAATGGAATTTTTATTTTCTTAATTCATCACGAGTTCACTTTTTAACTATCAAAGTGGGCTTTTGTTAAACAAAATGATACAAAGCTTCATTCAATCCTTAAAAGTTAGTAGATTTCGATATCTAATTCCGCTTAAACCAAAGAACCAGACTATACTTACATTAAATATCTTGGGTTTGGGTGAGCTGTTTTTATAAAATGTCATTTTCATTTCATCTTGACTATTGAGTCATTTTTAATACAAATTTTCAAATATATTAGTTTTAAAAAAAATTGTTTTGTATTTTATATAAAGTCTGTTCCTTTGGTTTAGGCGGAACTAGATTTTCGGTTAGTCTGATTTTCGGTTAGTCTGTTCCAAACGATTAGGCGGAACTAACCGAAAATCTAGTTCCGCCTAATCGTTTGGAACAGACTATACTTTATTTTTCATAACATGTCACTTTTTTCTTTTGACATATAAATTTTAGCTGCCAACATGAAACATAAAATAATCACAAAGCCCGTTACAACTTGAGAAAATAAAAATCCAGTTTAGTTTCGTTTTAACATAATAAACAAAGTATACAGAAAAAGAAAAATTAGATATGACTAAAATTTAATTAAATTTTTAACTGGAAAGCATGAAGGAAACCGGAATTGAATATTTTTAATTTCATTTTCGTTCATGAACAGAGAAAAAATGTCGTTCCTGTTTCCGTACTTTAAAAAATTTTGGTAGTATGGTATTTTACTTTCGTTTTCGGATTGTTCTCATCCTTGATAAATATGTAATCAAAGAGTCGGGAGTCGATAACTTTTTCCGACTCCCGACTCCGACTCCGACTCCTCCAAAAAGCTTCGACTCCTCGACTCCCGACTCCCGACTCCGACTCCGACTCCCCATCCCTGCATATAACACCGATAACAGAGCGGCTGGGCTTTAAAGATTAATTTGTTTGTTTTTTTTTATCTATGCAATACAGACGATTCCGCTTAATTGGTCCACCGTTTAACTGGGGCAGCCGCTTATTTGGGCCAAAACTCAAAGAACAGAAACCAAACCAAGGAACCAACAGTAAATTTACATGTTTAATTGGGACAACATTCAGCTTAATTGGGACAGTAAATTTAAGATCACAGTACATATTATGTTACACATATTCTCAAGAGAAAATATGTACAAAGAATTTAATATTACAGCGTTATTTTATGCAGGCAGGAAATGAAGGGAGCCCTACATCCGAACTGAATACCTGTGCTGATTTTGTAGAAGTGAAATGTTACAAAAACAAAAGACAGACTTGACGCATTTTTGCATTGAATTAAATTGTATGTACCTATTTATTATTTTATTTTGGAATTTATTATTATTTTTTCTTAAAAGTTTATATTTTTTGGTTATATGTAATTTATAGTTTTGTCCAAGAGTTTAAAAAATAAAATTATTGAAAGAAAAATATGCATTGTTTAATTTTATGTGAAATTCGCTTAATTGGGGCAGCCGCTTAATTGGGTAAAAATGCCTAAGTCCCGATGTGTCCCAATTAAGCGGAATAGACTGTACTTATTATTAGAGGCCGGACAAAAAAAGTTTTTAATTGTCTATTAGTTCCTAATTAGATTTGCCAGTGGTGTGTCAATTTATTCGTTAAAATCATACGTTTTATATTTATATTAATAACTAAAAAACTAAAAGTATAAATTAATTTAAAAAAAATACAGAAAAACAAAATATATATATAAAAAAAAATAAGGCATAAGAGCCTTTTTGTGGAATTTCCTGGAACGGCTGCGGAGTCCCTGAGAAGTGCACGCGGAGCAGTAAGGGCTCTGCGGAGCACAGGTTGGGAACCGCTGATATAGATGATAGATAAGACTTTTTTTTACTTTTTTTGCCGAAAATGTCAAAATTTTAGACCGTAACTCAAAACTAACCATATATTTGTGATCTAATGCTAAAAATATATAAGTATACCAATTTTCAAACAAAAATCAAAAAAAATATTCTTCCAAAATTTTGAAAATTTTGGTCAAAATTTTTTTTAGGCTAAAAAATATAGTTTTAGGCTAATTTTAGGGTGAGGATTATGAAAAAAATATTTAAAAAATTCATGCTTGCCCAGTTTTTGAGTTAGAGCTGATTTAGGTCAGTTTTTTGCCCATAATTCCCAAACTTTTGCCCAAACTTCAAAATGGACCAAATTTTCTTGATCTCTGACCAAAAATGCATATTTGTACCAATTTTCAATAAAATTGGAGACAAAAATTTTTTACTTCAAAATCACGATTTTTTTAAGGTCTACCCCTTACAATTTTTTCGATTATTGGCCATTTTCAAGGATTTTGGATTACTGCCCCTACAAAACTTAATAATATGTTTATTTAAGCCCAGTTATTTTCTTAGACTAAACAGTGTAGTAGAATTTTAAAATTGCAAGCCGCATATTTATATCCCTAACCATTTTTAGGGTTTTGTAGGTATGACCAAAAAACCCTTATACCGTCATTTTGTCGTCTGTCTGTCTGTCTGTCTGTCTGTCTGTCTGTCTGTCTGTCTGTCTGTCTGTCTGTTCGGTAAAAATTGTAGCCAAACGGCTAAACCTAGAGAGTTGAAATTTGGCATGCTTATACAACTCTTTGACCCGCATATAGGAAAAATACTAAAACATCTAAAAATCATATCCCCCTAAAAATATAAACAAATATGTGCTCATCGAAAAAAAAAATATTTTTTTATAATTTTGAATAGGGTATCAAATGAAAGCCCTTGGTACGTGGATTAACGATCAAATTTTTATTTTTGCAAAATAAATTATTTTGAAGCGATTTTTGCCAAAATTGTGCAAAAAATTTTTTGTCCCACACCCTGTAGCCCAGATGGTTTAAACTAAAAATCTGAAAAAATTCTAAGTAATGTACATTGGTGTGAACCGGAATAGTTCAACAGGAATTTTTGATCAGATTATGTTTTTGGAAAAAAACGCATTTTTTGTGATTTTTTGCTAATAATGTACACAAGTTATAGCTTTGTAACACGCCACACTGGAACGTGTCTGCTGGTCTTGTGGTATTAGACGTTGATTTTTCACCGAAGTAACCCGACCCGAAAGGGATCGAACCCTATGAGAAGAGACTATATTTTTTTTTGTTTTTTTTTTTTAATTTTTATATTGTTTAAATTATTTTTTCAAAATTCTAGTTATATTTTGGCAAATGTTGCATTTAATTTTTAAAAGCGTAAATTTAATAGCCAGTGGAAATTGTTTAAATTATAATTTAATTCTGTTTCAATGTACACGAAATCAGAGGGGCGGAACTTATAACAACCATAGGCGCAATTTTTAAAATTCTTAATGAACCTTGCTATATAAAAAAAAATACTGCACATATTTAGAAACCTAAATAATGGTATTAGGCGTTCGAATTAAAATTAACAAAAAAAATATTTTAATATAAAATTTGTTTTCGCATCCAAAATAATCATCATTCACTTACTAAATACCTGCAAAACCCTGAAATGTGTGAAAATTCACACTTCACATCAATTTTTTAGTTAGCAATTTTCAAAATTTTCAAAAAATATGTAAAAAAATGAAAAAACTTCAAAAAGAAATTTTGTTTCAAAATCTGGTTACAAGTAAATTAGGACCTCAAGATTTCAAAAATTTCAACCGCAGGTCTTTATTGCATTTAGTCATAAAGTCATAAACCGGCTAGAGCAGTGGCGAATTAAGTGGCTTGGGGGCCCTGGGCGGTAAAATTAAAATGGGCTCTCTATTATTTTAAATAGAATGGAAATATTTGTATATAGACTTCGGTAGGCCCCACGGCTTCGTGGGCCCCGGGCGGCCGCCCAGTCCGCCCATCGCTTAATTCGCCTCTGAGTTTAGCATTATTGTTTAAACATAAATAATACTCGTCTGTTAAACATAAATTTTATCTTTGATTTACAGATATAAGGTATTTAAATATGTGTGCAAAGAAATACTTGTCATAAATTGAATTATGAGTAATAACAAAAACGTCTACGTACATCTGGTCAACTAAAATGACTAGCAATTACGCTAGGCCATAAAATAAATGACATACAAACTAATGCAAATTTTCTAATGGTGTTACGTCATTTAAAATCATTAAAGAGAAATATCTTGTATGCTAATATGTGAATGAATGTAGTATTTTAAAAATTTTACGTTTACGATTTTCGCCTACGCTGTGAACTTCAACTGTGGGATAATAACCTTGACAATGATCTTGCAATTATGTTTATTTAATTTGTTTTTTTATTAAAAATAAAAAATGTTTATCTTAAAATCTAGGAAGTTGCATAATACAACAATTTGCATGTATTTAAATCAGGTTGTTCTGCATTTAACACAATTTAAACACCTCACAACTGGCCTTGAGAGCGCAGAAGAAACACCCAGCTTACAGTACCAAAAGTACCAGATTCGAATCCCGGAAAAGGCATGGATATTTGTACAGGATTATTTTAATAGTATATTCAAAAAATATGAAAAATAGAACTTGTTATATTTTCAAAATAAATTGATCAATTTTTTCGTCAATAAATTATTCAATTTATTGGTGAAATTTCAACACTTTACACACATCAATAAATTGAAGTTAAACTTTTTCAATTTATTGATCAATAAATTGAACCGTGTAAAACCCACTTAACTAAGGTGACCATACGACCAGAATTGGACAGGACAGTCCCGAATTTCAGCCTTGCGTCCCGAATTTTTTCAGAGGCAATATTTGTCACGGATTCGGGTTTTTTTGTCTCAAATTGTCCAGAATTTTAGAAAAGATACTTATTTTCAATATTTATTTTTAATATATTCCAACTTAAATTATTTTTACAAAACTTGAGAAAAAAAATCAACCGAAAGGGTATTTTCCTTGATGAATAGCTTTTGGACAAGTGACAAGACTCAACTTGATGTAGACACATTAAAAGCAATATTACTGATTAAATTATAAAGAAAACTGTGCGGATTTTTAGAAAATGCTTCAAAGCAAAAAAGACCTACTCAAAAAGTTTGTGTTCGGAAAAATATAAAAAGTTTTCTACTAAGTAATTTTAATGAGTAAATTTTGAATTCAATTAAAAAAATACTATGATTTTAATAATGTTCCTTGTAACAATATAAGTTAATTATTTGTGATTGGAAAATTTTATTTATTATAAATTATTATTATTTATTGTATATAATATGTATTTAAAAAAATTAAACAATTATATTTGAAGAATCAACCCCCCTCCGTCTATGAGCTACCGTCCCAAATTATGAACTATAACTAAATCCAAAAAGATTTTGTTAGTTTATGAGTTTGCCGAGGTAATGACGTTGAGTTTTTATTTTTAAAATTATTTTTCAGTTTTTAGCGTTACTTAGAAGACAAAAAAAATTAATTCCCCCTAAACAAACCTAAAAATGAGTATATTTGTGATTGTTAAATAAAAAAAAAACATAAAAAAAAAATATTTCAACGTCGTTACCTCGGCAAACTCATAAACTAACAAAATCTTTTTGGATTTTTGATTTCAGATGATCCAGTGACGAGTTATACTGGTCACCACAAAATCTAATTTTTTTCCCGGAGTCTGAGAAGATTTGCCACAGCTGGCTCATTTCGCCATATTTTGCCTTCAAAATTTTTTTGTATCTTCTTCAAAACATACTTTATATATGTACTTAGTTTGAAAATGAATAAATTTAACCATAGATTTGAAAAAAAATCACAAAAATATGGTTAAAATGTGGTTATCAGACCCCCCCCCCCTTAACTCACTTACTAGATACTTACGAAATTCTGGAGGGTGCTAATTTTCACACTTCTCATGAATTTTCTTATTAAATTATAACATCACTTTGGCAATTTATTTAATATTCTAATATTGGTAATAAAATTCTATTGGCGTGTTCGTATGAAGACAGTTTCATAAACACATTACAGTATTAAAATATGTAAATATAAGCAGACTCTAATCCTAGTTATAAAATCAAACATGTAATCTGGCGCTGTTTAAAATAACTCCGTTTAGTGTGAGAGTAATCTATTTTTGGAACAAGTGTAAGGTGTAATATAACAGATAATATATGAACGCCCACCTCACCAATATAATAAGATGTTTTGGTTCTAAATTACAGATCCATTACATCATCATTCAATTAATTTATTAGAGTTTTAGATATGTTTAAACATGATATGTGGACATTTCACTTCCAGCGCATAACAGTAGATTTATCCATAATTATTACCTTTAAGTTTTGTAATAATTTGGATAACACTAGTGGGCTATGGAGTGCAGTGGTGGACGGTAGGAATAAAGTTACTTATTGAGAACCAGTGATGGGCGTTTACACGTAAACTTTAATTGTTTACGTTTACGTGTAAACTTATGTAAACAATTGGTAAACTTGTCAACAAAGTAAACAATGTAAACTTTGTAAACTGTCAAATAATGAGGTTAGTGTTAGTTATTTAATACGAATAATAGAGAGTTAATGAACAAGTATATTCAGTTCAAAACCATAAATTTATTTAAAAAATGGTGGGAAGAAACGGAAGGAATAGCTATGAAGAACTAGGTTTTGTTTTAATTACGAATTAAGAAAATGAAAGAAAATATAGGGCGTTATGCAAAATTTGCAATAAATGTTTTCGTTATTAAAAAATATAGGCTGATTTTCTTAAAAGAGAAATTTAATGTATTTTGTTATTAAAAAAATTAGACTGAATTTTTTAAAGAAAAAAGTGTTTTTTATATTCATATTTACTAATTTGTATGTAACACCTGTATAATGGTGCAAATTCGATTTTTATTAATATGTATATTGGCTTGTCCTAATTTTATATACTTACTTTTTCATTTAAAATCGTTTCATTAAAATTTTATTATTTTTAAAAATGTATTGAAAATGAGGTTCTGTAATTCAAAACAAGTGCGCATGTCTAAATCATTGTTTACATTGTTTACGTTGTTTACATTGTTTACAAGAGTTTTTGTGTTTACTTTACATCAATTGTTTACGCGTCAACAATGAGGTAACTTACGCGCCCATCACTGTTGAGAACTGACACGCTCGGATACGCAGTCTGGTGGTCAAATATTGTACTACGCGACTGTAGTACTGTTTGAAATTATTACATATGTTCTAGTGTTGATTTTTTGTTAGAATTTCGATAGATACATTTTCATAAAATAAAAATGTATGCTTAAATTAACCTGTTCACTGTTAGCATATTGACAGCTGAATACTAGATACGACAGCCATATTGCCTTGAAGTACAGCGCCGCCAACGGTAATGTCACTTCTCAATTAAAGTCACTGGATTATACAAAGTAGCGCAAGCCTTTGAAGAAGCCGACAGACCCCAGGGATTTAATAAATAAATGCATTAAGTAGGCTACGAAATTAAAAAAATAGATAATTAAAACAAATAAACAAATTATTAAACAAGTTTCTACTGATGTAAGTAAATTATTTAATTGTTAATTGTTTCTAGTTGTTATTTAAGTATTAAAATAATATTATTAACACTCTTTCATTGTTTTGTTATCTATTTTTTTAAAATTCGCAGCCTACTTAATTCATTTATTTATTTATTATTTGAGCCTTAATTTTAAATCAAAATGACATTTATGTGGAATGGTTGTATTTTTCATTTGTGTTTCTCAAATTATGTAAAAACATTTAAGATATTCCATTTTTATTTTCATAGATAATCAAATATCTCCCGTATTTGATGGTCAATTGTGTTTTTACATATTGACCATTATACCATGAGTTCAAAAAGAAATTACATAAGGGTTGGCTGTGGAAATATAAAATAATTTCTATTGCAAGCTTTATATAACAATTGATTAGAAACTATTTAATAGAAACTCATGAAAACAAACGTCAACATCTTTAAGTTGGTAATGTAAAAATTTTCAAAAAATCGATAATGAAATTGATATGTGTAAAGTGATCCTTTTATTTTCAAGGTTACCAATAAATTTTTCAATTAATTAAATTAACAAAATACTTGATCAATTTATTGATTAATAAACTGAACTGTGTAAAACCAACTTAAGGCTAAAATTGTATAAGTATATCAATTTTCCAACAAATTTCATTTTTTTTTCCCTAAAATTTTGAAATTTTGGTCAAAAATATTTTGACTCCGATTGTAGCCAAAATATAGTTTTAAGCTAATTTTGGGGTGAGGATAGTGAAAAAAATATTTAAAAAATTCATGCTTGCCTAGTTTTTGAGCTAGAGCCGATTTGGATCGGTTTTTTGCCTATAATTCCAAAACTTTTGCTCAAACTTCAAAATGGACCAAATTTTGTTGATCTATGCCCAAAAATACATATTTGTACCAATTTTCAATATAATCGGAGATAAAAAATTTTTACTTAAAAATCGAAAAAATCGTAAGATTTTTTCGAAATAGAATTTTAAAAATCCAAACCGCAGATTTCTATCCTTAATCATTTTTTAGTTAGAATTTTAGTTAGAAAGAGGACAGGCGAATGACTATTCGTCAAATCTGAGAGCTGAGTCCTTTTGAAGTTTAAAATACATGGGACATTACTTTTGTTACCTTAATTTTATAAATATTTTCAATTTTGGAGCAAAAAATATGTATTTTTGATAAATATATACTAATATATACAGTCCTGACACTTTATATTATAGAATAATGATTTTATAAATATATAAATAAGGATTCGAAGATATATTTATAGGTTACGTTTTTAAATAATATGAAAATCGGAATATCTTTAGTATTTATTTAATTAACACTAAGTAATCATTAATAATTTGTTTTAGAATGCATATTGGTGTATTGTTTTGCTCCAAATTGTAACAATTACATCTACATTATTGATTGCAATTTTTTTTGTTTTTTGACAGATGAAAATTAAAAACTATAATGGAAAATTAAAAACAACATATTATTCCTTTAAACCATTTAGATATGGCACACACACTTATTGCTATGTTACTTGCCTTAATAATGATTATTAACGTAAATTTTTCAAAATTAACCTGCAAAATAATATTGTACTGCAAAAATAATGACATTAAATTATAATGTATAAAATAAGAATTTTAATAAATAAATATTGACTTGTAGTTTTGATGTGAAGCACTCTCTTACTTTGAAAACTTAATTTATATTTCCAAAATACAATTTAACAAAAAAACAACATGCTAAATTCAAATAAAAGGAATCCAACCGCGAGACGGCAGCACTGAATCCCATTTTGTGACGTAGTTACTAATATGGTCTATTAGTGTGCGCCTAGGGATAGGTACAAGACAAGTTCATGACATCTTGCATGACTGTTTGGACGTTAGCAAGGTTTCGCCGCGCTGGGTGCCAAGGCTGTTGGGACCAGAACAGAAACTGAATAGGTCTGAAACTTTGAGAACGGCTTAAAAAAAATAGTTTATCGTTGGGATAAATGTACTCAGTTAAATGGAGATTATGTTGAAAAACTACATTGCAATATTGACGAAAATTAACAAAATAATAAAAATTATAGCTAAATTCCCAGAACTTTAGAAACATCCCTCGTATATCTAATCCTGTATTTCATGATTATTACCTTCAAACACAGGTAAATCCTTTATGTACCGTGTAGAGAATTTGAAGAACAGTGAAGATAGTTAATTAATTGACAGTTAAAGCTTGCAGTAAAAATTATTTTATTTTTCCACAGCCAACCCTTCTGTAATTTCTTTTTGAACGCATGGTATATGATACAGTATCAAGCAACTTTTATTACGCCGGGTTTATTCTTAGGGGGGAGCTTATAAGGCTTATTGGGGGGGGGGGGGGTTAATCTTATGATTAACTTGTGATTTGAGCTCTCCGTGAACTATTCAAACATCTTTGAACCTTCTGCGTCTTTGGGGATTCCTTAACAGCCGCTTTAAACTAAATCTGAATGTGTCTGATAGTTTAGACATTTTATTTCTTTATATTTTTATTGCACAAAAAATTCTCTACAGCCAAAATAGAATACATTGTTTCAATTCTTTTCTCATCTAAAATGTCTTGAACTATTTTCGCTAAAGGCATCTCTAGCAAAAAATATGTTACATTAAAAGAAAAGTTACCTTGTTAAAACACTGTTATTCAATTTTTAAGCACCTTTTTAGTCGCGATATTTGCATAAGATTAATTTTTTTATATTAATTCCACGAATGGAATTCTGACCTCTGCAAATGTGCTTATAAAAATACTGTTAGATATTTTTTGCAATCTTTTAAAACGAGTTTTAGTTTAAAATTTTAAATTTACTACATGAAATTTCAGTTTCAGATTAGGTACTGTTAGATTTTTTAACATTAAAAAATTTACATAAAGTTTCTCGGAGATAAAATTAGAAAAAAAATTAATTAAAACATGTCAAGATCAAATTTGTTTTTGATTTTTCGAAAAATTGCGAACCAAACTGGTTTTGTGACCTATAGGCTATACCAACCGTTTAAACGGATTTTTTAAGTACTCACGAGAATATAACGAAATGGACATTGAAGAAAAATGAATTCCTAGCAAGAAACGGCACATCAAAGAAAAATATCGAAGGGAGAAGAAGAGCTGGGCTAGAAACAGTGCTAATGGTAACGAGATAAAGATGTGTAGAAACAAGAGCAATGGAGTAGAATAACCAAGTCCTGATACAATCAGCTCTATCATTACATTGCATGCTAAGAAGTTCCCAGGCCCAACAAACAGCAAAAAATTATTGCTATAGTAAAGGAGACTTTAGTTGACAGATGACGGTTAATTAAAGCATATGGTTCAATGGGAGAGAACTATAGCAATAAAATTTCCATTTTTGAATAGAGCCATTGATTTGTTCAGAGACAAAGCTAGAAATAGAGAAAGAGATACAAGAATGCATCGAATACGTGGAACCTTTTCCACTACACCATTAGCGACCGCCCTCGAGCTGAATGCGCGTGTATACAAAGAGACATACGTTGACGTTACCATATTATAATATAACAAAAAAAGACAAAAACTATGAACGTACGTTACAGTAAGAAGCAGAAATACGTTCTTGACATCCCAGCAAACATTTTTATACGGGCCAGTACTGGTAAAGCACATACTCCCCGGCATTGAAAGTAATGGGCCAGTACCCTGGTGTCCCCGGGGCCGTTACTGGCCCATTGATGTATCAGTTGCTGGCCCAGCAACGGTAAAGTGCAAAATAATCGCATTAGTTGCAAGATTTATTTCTGATGGTTTTAAGTAAAAAGTATGAGTGAAGAAGAGTGCTTATAAAATGCTGGTAAAGTACTTCGTATAGGCGGAATGCGAAATACAAATGTGAAGTACATTATTAATACTGGCGTTGCACTTACTTTTGGTGCCAGTAATTTACCAGCATAAAAGCAGTTTGCCAGCATTCGGCCGTTAGTTGAATGTTTGCTGGGATCTTACATAAAACTGTGTGAAATAGATATATATTTCTTTATCGGTTCTCAATCGATCAATCTGTCAAGTAAATTCTCCTTTACTATATATTTAGATACGGAAATGAAGAGATGGCAAACTGCTTCTGGACGAAGAGGAATAAATGTTACAATTTATGTAGATTTTAAGCCGAAAAGCAATAATTAAACAATTTTACTACTACTTTAAAAGTACTCACGAGCCCACTTTTTAACGATTTGGACTTTTCTTAAACAAAATAGTCAAAATCCATTATTATTTTTTTCGGACCATAAGACGCATCGGACGATAAGACGCACCCCAAATTTATGACTTAATTTTTAGAATGAATATTTATTATTGCAATAACTTGTACCAGCAACATTCTGTTCATCTTCACTGTCTGTACTGTCACTCGTCTCGTTAATGTCATTGTTCGTATTATTTTCGTCTGAACTATTGTAGTCAATCTCTTCAAAAACCAAGTCATCTTCTATCCAATGCGTTGCTTATACCGAATTTCTTAAAAGACTTTATAATCGTCTTTTCTTTTACAGCTTCCCATGATTTTTTTACCCAGGACAATTTTTGAAATTGTCGTCTGTTTCATCCGTTGCTGTATCATCGCGATTTGGCTTTATCATTCGTTTGTTCCACTCTTCCCGCATAAAATTATTAAATGGTTTATTAATCGACCCAAGGGTTGTCGTTGACTTGTAAGGCCTACATAAATTACTAATTCTGTATTCATTTAATTATATTTTCTTGGTTGATTCTGTTTTATGCGCTCCGAATTGATTCCACACTAATATCGCACACTTTTGAAACAACGCACCTGTATCTTTGGATCATAAGACGCACTCCAATTGTGAGTCGATTTTTGGGTGTAAAAAAGTGCGTCTTATGGTCCGAAAAATACGGTATTATAAAATTAACGCAACCTGGAGAAATTATTTCAAAATCCGGAAACCGGAGATAACGGGGTGAAAACCGAAGACTTCGGGTCAAAACCTGGGGATTAGTTACCCTTCTTTTATCATGTGACCCTTGACCCCCCTTATATCATGTATTTTGGTCAATGGATGTTTAGTGTTTCATTTCTAAAATGAAGTATTTTTAAATTTGTAAGCTACAGAGCTAATGCCTATACCTCATAAAATCGAAATACATATTTTCATGTTCAAGTTTGGATAAGTGCCATCAGATGTCTGTTGAATTTATTACATCAACAGGTATCGATGCCAACTGATAACATCTTAGATATCTCTGTATTTAAATTTCCAAATCAGTGATTCCCAAAGTGGATTTCGCTATAAAAGTTGCCCGATATGAGTGAATAATAATAGTATATTGTTGTACATATTGTACTATTTAATACTTCAAAAGCTAAAAATCTATTTACTTGCGATAAATTCTGTTTAATTTATCTACTTGATGGTATAGTTTCTCCCTGGATGAAAAGCGAATTCAATAAGGTTTAAATTTAATAAAAAGGTACACAGTTTTGTGGTGTACTGCTTATGTGAACGCGAGTTGTTGAGTAAAGACGATCTTTCTAAGTAGCTATTATATTATTTGTAATAATAAATCGTCCTAATAATTGTTGGGAATTGTGTTAAGAGACTTTATATAACTGTTGTTCTGTTTCAATTACATATTAAGAGGCTGATTATGCATTGAAAATAATAAATGAGATTCTACGTTTCCTTTTTGTTATTGTAATAACAGAAATCAACATTAATAGAGCTACATCAAATAATTCAATCTAGAAATATAGTAAAATAATTGCATCCAGAATTTTTCTCATTGACTCGGAATCCAGATTTTTTTCCTGGGAAAGCTCAAGTTCAATTTTAGGAAAAATGTGTTCTGTATATAATTATAGTGTTTGAGGGGGGTCAAGCCCATGACTCCCCTCATGGTATGCATCTATTAATATGGTAATTTACTTTTAAATGTTATTTATAAAGTGGATCCAGTAACAATAACTATTTTTGTTCAGTTGATACTTCGTTAATATAATTCCTGTTTTTATTTTGGAAGCCAAATATATTTGTATTGTTCCAAATAATTTTGTCAATGAAAAAGTAAACAAAAATAACTCATCCAGTTAACGAACTTATTTTTATTTCTGAATCCTAGTAATGTAGACCATTAACACATAATAATAAAACGAGCTAACCCAAATAATCCTTATAAATTTTTTGTCAGTCAGCAAAAGATTGTGCTACCGACAACAAGTAAAATTGTGATATTATGAATTTATAAAATGGAATATTAAAGAAATAAGGTAATTGTGTTAGTTAGTTAAGTATTAATAACGCTACCATATAGGTAAAGTAATGTAAGTTTTGTTTTTACCTGGTATTTGAATAAATTGGACCAATCTATAGTTTCGAACCGCATACTATGACGTCCAATAGATTAAAATTAATTTGACTGTTTAATTTTTACGTATTATTGCCTACAGCAGCGTTGGCGGACCTTTTTCCCCAGGCGTGTCAAAATTGAATTTGAAATTTTGTAGATTCGAATCGCGGGTCAAATATATAACGCATAAATCAGCCGCTTTAGGATGTAAATATTTGTGTGGAATTCCCTGCTAATCTTGTTAATTCTAGTTGAGCTAGCGGCCTTGTATTTGACGTGTATAATACAGGTATATAACAGGTAATAGTTGAATGCCATCTCGCTATTATTATTATATAAGTCTATTATTATATATATTAGTATTATATATGTAAGAAGAGAGATAGAGAACAAGAACGAGAGAGAAAGAGGAAGAGAGAGAGAGAGAAAGATAAGATAAGTGGGTGTTATATTTTTAAAATTTTTACTTATTGTTGTTGTTTAATCTTGGACATTTTTTTTTGCTCTTAAGGTCACAATATATTAATTTGTTTATTTAAATATTATTAATCTCTGTTTACTCATGTGGAACATTTTTTTTTTATAATGTTTTCATTCATTCTTAGTATTGTGATTCATTGTTTTGTGAGAAAGAAACTAATCAGCATTTTACAATTTTAAACTTGAAAAATAATGAAATCAGTCGACCATACATCCATACGTCATTAAAAATAATTATACATTATTTTTAATTAAAATTATAATTTAAATAATAGGGGGTAGAAAGTAATTAGCACATATTTAATTCAAGAAAACAAAAACTAGCAATTTTAACTTTAGAAACAGTAGCTTGAAATACTGCGTGATTAATAATGATTGTCTTGGCCGCTTTATTGCAATAGTTTTTCTACCGCTTACCAATAATGGTGAGCTAGACTGAATGCATAGACGTGCGTGATACATGTCGACTACGCGCATGCAATATATCCTAAGTGACATAGACATAGTTTGTCAGAAAACAACAAAAATTGTTTTACTTACATACCAATTAATTTATTCTATTATTTTATTTTTCAAGTTTATAATATTTTGCTCATAAAAATAGGCTGTAATGGGTGCAAATAGTTAAAGTTGCTGTGCTAAAAAAATCTAACCATCTGTTAGTCTTTTTAT
Source organism: Liopterus haemorrhoidalis (assembly GCA_963971575.1). Lineage (NCBI taxonomy): Eukaryota > Metazoa > Arthropoda > Insecta > Coleoptera > Dytiscidae > Liopterus > Liopterus haemorrhoidalis. The sequence goes on along the minus strand of OZ020612.1, from coordinate 66,118,148 downwards.
GTTACTTTTTTGTTAATTACAAAATTTAATTTTTCATTTTACCCTTCTCAACAATGATAAATTTCTGTTGAGGGGTGTAATGAAGTTAACCCGGCAATCGATGCATCACTTTCGGTTAAACTGATTATACTCCCCTAACTACATCGACCAAACTAAGGCTCAGAAAACCATTAGTATCTTAGCTGCTAGAATTTAGAACGGTGATATATTGTTACTCTAAGTGCAAAGTGAGTTAGTTGGTGTAACAACTCGTAATATTTTTCACAAAAGAAAAGACGTTGACATTTGAATAAACTGTTAAAGTGATGTGGAGTAAATAGCAATTGAATTGTGAAAGAAATGTGTTAAGAATAATCGGAAGTAGTGAAAGGATAAAGATAATGAAGTGTACTATACAAAACAATAATGTACAGGTAGTTGTAAACAATAATTCAATAGACACTAAATTAAAATTCGAATAATTTGTAGTAGCTAAACATCTGTAAAAATTATTTTATCATTATAATCCAGTGTTTTCAAAAGAGTTATCAGGTAACACTGCCCAACAAAATATTTTTTTTATCTTGGTACCGGAAAAGTAAGAACTGATTTTGGATATTTTTGATGTGCTGATTCCAAAAATACCTGACTCTTTTTCGTAGCAGGTAGCAGCTCTAGTTTTTGAGATACAGACTAATTTTAGTTTTTTATCTAAAAACGGTAAACTTCCTCCTTGGACAGCAAAGTGGATATACAAAATATCCTTGTTTTTGGGACAGCAGAGCTAAGGATCAGCACTGGGTTAACAGAAATTGGGTGATTTCCATTAAGAAATGTCATAATTCAAGAAAAACAAAACGTTGTCAACGAACCTTTGGTTGCGAGAGACAAAATTATATTTAGACCTTTGCATATCAAGTTTGGGCTTATGTAGCAATTTTTGAAGGTTTTAAATCGAGATGGACTTTGTGTAGGCTACTTGACACGTAAATTTCCTGGGATTAACTCGAAGCTGTATTGAAAAACTGAAAGCCAGAATTTTATATGGTCCTCAGATAAGGCAACCTACTGAAGATCTACAATCCAATCCAACCCCATCAATGAATGAGATTGAATCTAATTCTTGGTGTTCATTTATTCAAGTAGTACAACATTTTCTTGGAAATCATAAGGCAGAGAATTAGTGGAAAATATGCTTTCCAACTTTAATATTCTCGTATACCCTGTTTCTTTGGTTTAAACGGTGATCATTTTGTTTAGCAAAATCCAACTTCAAACCTAAAAAAGAGATCTCATAAAAATTTAGAAAAATGAAAATTCCAGTTAGTTCTGCTTAAAAGTTTGCTGAAGCCACGGGGCGAGCTCCTACACCTGGATGAGGGATGAATCATTGTGAAAATGGGAGTAATGTAAACATATTATTCTCGCCGGAATAAAATCACCAAAGGAGAATCGAACCAGCAAACTCACAATTCAGACTGGTTTCACCAGTCCGAACTGCTCGGCCACTCCGTTGGCATGATATGCATTAAAAATAAATCCTTTTCAATGTTTAAACTCTTCACATATGAAGTTTAAGAAAAATCTCTCAATTTGTCTTTAGTTAAGCTCAAAGAATTTTAATAACTCGTAAACTTCAAATATCATGAGAATAATTTTATTTGTGTTACGTTTTTATTAGATCTTTTATTTTTAGATCAACGTGGCAGATATTTAGAACATTATTGTTCTCTTTTAAGTTGGTATATGTTCAGACAAGATGGTATAAAAAGCGCCGATTTCAGAGGTTACAAGCATTGTTTTAATTCTAATTTCAATATTCTGTCATGATTCAGATAGGACATCAGTCCGCAAGACGTGTTTGTTGTTTCCAGTAACGGTCGGTATAGACTTGAGTCTAGCGACAAGTGCAGACAGATTGACAATAAGCACTTTGTCGACCTGAATTGGAATTGTAATTGACCTCAGCCACAGTGTAGATAGGTGTTTATCTAATAACATTGTCTTTGAACATGTTCCCGGGACATTTTCGTAGGATTATATCGCTGCAGTGTTACAATTACAATTACAATTACAATTTATTGTATGATCGTATAACTCTTGATTGGAATCTTCGCTTTTTGACAAAATTTTTGTGAGATTTTGTTGCTTGTAATTAGCCAAATTTTATAATTTTATTTTTGTTTTTCAGATACTTGGAGGGGAGAAAACGCCGTGATGGCGTTACATCCCATACTGAGGCTCAGTCCAGGCCTCGTTTTGCTCGTTTACACACTAGCACTAGCCAGCACAACCTCAGCAGGTAAGCTTCGCTTAGTGATAAGAGAAATTATAATACATCAAAAGGTTTCTTGCGTTGAAGAATTTTTTGTTTTGATTTTGCCCAAAGTATGGTTTTAAGCTAATTTTGAAGTAAAGATTGTGAAAAAAACATTTCAAAAATGCCCCACTTTTTGAGTTATAGCCACTTTGAGTCAGTTTCCTTAATTTAAAAATATATAACTGAAATAATTTTAGGCTAAATTTGAGATCACAAATTTTTGCTACAAAATTAAGATCTTTAAAGGCTACCCTTACGATTTTTTAGATTTTTATCCATTTTCACTTTATTTTGTTTATCAACCTATACAAAAAATTGTAGCGAGTTGAATTAAGCCCCAGATTTTTCTTAAGCTAATCCAGATATAGAGAATGCAAAAATTGAAACCGTTGGTGTCTATAAAATTGTTTTGTTGTGGAGTTTCTTCAAAATTAGTTACTACCCAGCAAACATTTTTATCCGGACCAGTACTGGTAAAGCACATACTCGCCGGCATTGAAAGTAATGGGCCAGTGCTGGCATTTCGTACTGGGCCAGTACCCCGGTGTCCCGTGGCCCTTAGCTGGTCCATTGATGTATCAGTTGCTGGCCCAGCAACGGTAAAGTGCATTGAAAGTAATGGGCCAGTGCTGGCATTTCGCACTGGGCCAGTGCTGGCATTTCGCATTGGTCCAGTGCTGGCATTTTGCACTGGGCCAGTACCCCGGTGTCCCCGTGGCCGTTAGCTGGCCCAGCAACGGTAAAGTGCAAAATAATCGCATTAGTTGCAAGATTTATTTCTGACAGACTAGTGCTTATATTATACCCACTCTCTAGTGTTTCAAATGTAATATATGTGTACTTACCCAGTATTAAAATAAATTAATGGTTAGGTGCAAAATAAATACTCATTTGGCCATTTTCACCATCGTTGAATAAATTTATTTAACAAGTAAAGTTGACAATATCGCATCGGTTTTAAACTATTAATGAAGAAATTAACATTGCTGTCAATAGAATGATGCGATATTGTTAACTTAAGTTGTTAAATAAATTTATTCAACGATGGTAAAACTAGCCGATTGTAAATTGAATTAACAGTTATAATTTATTGATTTATTTATAAATATTAAATAAATATAATTTCAGGAATAACAGGAATTAGTTTCTTTAATTTATTAATTTAATGAAGAATTTTAAGAAAATGGTTTTCTGCCATTTCGGTCAAACCAATTTCATCCTAAAGATAAGGGGTGACTAATAATTTTCGCCAATATTCGTCTTGTATTATCTACCACATCTTTTCCCCCTGACTTGAAGAGTGCCAACCTAAAGAAATCATACTTGTTAAAATAAATTCAATAAACAAATTTTATAAGCATTAATGCTATAAGCTGTTCACTTTTGTAAGAACAAACTAGATCTGGTTATTTTGGTGATTTTTATAGTGTATTACTGACTTTTAGAAACTTGGTTATATTGTAAAAAAAGCTTTACAGTTTTGGATTAAGTTTGTATTATTTTAGGTTAGTATTATATTTACAAAATATTTAAGATGTCACTATTCAAAATGAAATATGACAAATTATATTTTTTAAATGACATATTTATAATCTTGTATCAGATTTATTAATAATTGAAAATTTTATTACATGAAAAAACTATGATTGAACTAAACTAAAAATTAAACAATTTAATATGAAATAGTTTGTGTAAACTACGTCCTTAAATCTAACAAAACACACACAAATCACAATAAAAAACTGTATAATGGTCACAATCAATAACTATTCAAATACACATCTTTAAAAACTATTCACCAACACGTCCGAACTTATACTAACAGAATATCACTTGTACCGACCCTCGAAGGCCACGCCATTAGGGTGTTTTATGACTAAGAACGGTCAGACTTTTCAAATTATTACATTCAAAAAAAGTTATAAACATAAGCACTGGCCCGCTAGAAATAACCTTGGATTAATACAAATAAGGAATGCTTATAAAATGCTGGTAAAGTACTTCGTATAGGCAGAGTGCGAAATACAAATGTGAAGTACATTATTAATACTGGCGTTGCACTTACTTCTGGTGCCAGCAATGTACCAGCGTAAAAGCAGTTTGCCGGCGTTCGGCCGTTAGTTCAATGTTTGCTGGGTAATCTAAAATAAATAAATTAGTTACTAAATTAGGCACTAATCTGGACTCTAAAAACTCAAAAATCCAACCATCTTTTTTAGTGTTTGAGATATTTTCATTTAAGTTACGAAAATTTCCTTTTGGAAAAACAGTTATTAATCAAAACATATGTAGGATATTAAGGCTGTAATTTTTTTATATTATAAAAATGGCATAATAATTTCAAAACTTTAAACCAATCGTCTTTATCTCAAACCGTTTTTGAATTATAACTGTTTGGTTTGCTCAAAATTGTTGAACAAATACTTTTGCAGAATAATTCAAATTAATGGCAGAACAAAGATTCTAAAAGAGTTCTTTAGAAGTAAAATTGCTCCTGTTAGATCTTCTATCCACTAGTCTCTCCATTTATTGCGAGGTTTAACTAATAGATAGAAAGAAAAGATTTCGTTATTGACAAAGCTGGTCCACGATTTAAACACTAATCAGAACTTGAAAAAATAAATAAAATCTGTTCAATAGTTCCAAAGATACAATGATATTTGCGCGCGCGGTTAATACAAAATCAATTTTTAGGTTTATATTTAATGCATTTTCTTGGAATTATTAATGACAACATATATGAAAAACTTTCTACACGATTTATACAGTAAGAATTGAAAGAATTTATAATATCAGTTCAGTAAATCCAAAGTTACAACAGTTTTTACTAGTAACATAATCTTGGGTCAGTTTAAATCGCTCTCCCGTACTCATATGTCTGTTAACATGGTTGTAGATGAACAAGATGCCATTTACTATCCAGTATCTGTATTAATAAGTCCCAGGGTCAAACCCTGAAGATAACTGGCGTTGATTTGCGGAGTCATGCTTCTCACATGGACAATTATGTCACGTGTTTGTATGCCGGTTCTAGCAACAACCTTTACCTAGTAACGCACCTGATAGTAAAACTAAAGACATGGTTTATAAAGAGGCTCGCAGATAAGTAATCCTGTTCAGTTTAATCCTAGCCTTTCACATGTTTATAGTATTGTTTTTTTTTTTTTCGTTCACCTGATTCCGGGAAGATGTAACTTCCAAAAAAATGTAGGTCAATAACAACAAATTATTCCCGAGCGAAGAAGAGTTAGTCTTTAATTTAAATATGTGAAATTTTATACACATATATCACTTTTTCTTGGAGAGGCATTTTCGTTTGCCTTTACATAAAAGTCGCTCTTGTTCATAATAGCAAACAGGGGTTTAGTTTGTACATTTAAATATTTGATTTTAGAAAATGTCATCTTTAGTGACATCTTTTTTTCTCTAAACTCTGCACTTGTTTTACAACAGTAAAAAACTGACCACGATTATAAATCTTGAAATGATAAATATTGTATTTAACATCAGCAATCCAAAGAATTTTTCGTTGTAAATAATACTTGGATTAATTTGATATGTCATCATAAACTGGTTTATAATTACTACAATCTGAAATATGTCTTCTTTAGCAATACGTTACGCACTTCATCTTAAGGAAGGTCATTTAAATCCTTCAAGCTATTAAGTAATTATCCTTACTTATTAATTACTAATTTCACCGTTTACTTCAATATTAACTTTTAAGTCAAATCGATTTTGCAGAAAGTTATTCGTACATATCCGGTGCAATTTTTTCTATTTAGTTAAATTTAACAAAATTTCCTCATCCCTTCCTAACAAAAGAAGTCGTCCATTTTACTGAATCCATAAGTCCATACATTGGATCCAAATAAAACTTCTGGTCCGATGTTTTCTACAGAATTATTTAAAATATTTAGTAAAATTAAGTAAAATAGCCTTGACTATTAACTATCAGGTGATTGCAAAAGTGTGTGCCCGTATAATAATGACTGTATCCGTGATTTGGTGAATAGTAATCAACGGATTTCGACTGAAGAGATTGCTGAGAAGTTAAATGTTGACAAATCGACAGCATTTTGCCATTTAAAAAACTTTGCTATACTTCGAAACTCGATATATGGGTTCCGCACATTTTGCCAGAACGGAACAAACTGAAACGTTTTTCCACTGCCGTTTCTCTCCTTGCCTGTCAACAAAATGAACCTTTCTTGGATCGAGTAATAACTGGAGATGAAAAATGGATTATGTATCACAACATAAAAAGAAAAAGAAGCTGGAAGCATGTGAGTGAACGAGCAGAATCTTTTCCAAAAATTGCATCCAATGAAAGTGTTGTTATGTGTATGGTGGGATTGCAGAGAAATACTTTATTTAGAGCTTCTTCTACGTGGCAAAACAATAACTGTCGAGAAGTACTGTAAGCAACTCACCCAACTCAATGTGGAAATCCAAGCAAAATGTCCAAGTTTGGTTAATCGAAAATGCATCCCCACGACAACGCTAGACCACATGTCGCTCAACAGACACTGCAAACACTGGGAGTTAAAATGGGAAATCCTCCAGCAACCGCCGTATTCCCCTGATCTTGCCCCTTCAGATTTTCATCTGTTTCGTTCTCTTCAAAATAATTTGAATGGCAAAAAAATTGTTTCTCTGGAAGTCAAAAAACTACCTTACTACTTTCTTTGAAGATAAATCACCCAGTTTCTACAAAGAAGGAATTCAAAAACTTACTATTGATTAATAAAAGTGTTTTTCCACGAAATTGTGTTTTATTTAATTTTATTTCAAATCGGGCACGAATTTTTGCAATCACTTGATATTTTTGAAAGGCCCCGTAGTCCATTTGTACTTCGTTGGCATTTTAAATTCTTAATCCGGCACTGGAGCCAATGTCTGGTAATGCACAATCCTGAATCTCCCAGGAAACTTGGTTAAAAATATCTTTTTTGTTGAACTGAGAACTGAAATGAAACTGAAAGTGGAATTTTTGGGTGGATAAAAATGAAAGGAACAACTATGTGTGGTATTTTTCGGAGATGCTCGCTGGACTGGACCAGCTGAGAGCGAATGTTCTCGTGTGAAAGCGAACTGAGACCATGAAATGAACATTGAATATGAACTGTGGAAAAATTATCCTAGGGCAGATATTACAATAGTTATCTGACGATCAGTTACGTCATATTATTAATGAATTACCGATTATAATCTAAAGATAATTCCAGCGGTGGATCCAAACAAAATTCAATACAGTAAGCGTCTATTGTAACCCCTGGTTATTAGAATTATAGCCGCTTTATGGCCGGTATTATAAAAACCAAACTAAAGGTCCAACTAACTAGTTGTAAACTAAATTTAGTTGATAACTAATATAACAAGTTATTTAATTTCGGTATTATAAATCAGGACAGCCAACTAACTAACTAGTTCACGACTAAAATAATTTAGTCTCAAGATTTACCGACCGAACGTTAGTTATACAACTGACCGGTAGATGCCTATACTATATTTCGCGGTTTTTCTGTTGTAGCTTTAACACTTTAACGTTTATAACCTATAATTTTGACAGTGAAAAAGAATTAGTAGAAGCTAAAAAGTATTTCAAATGGAAAATAACGGGATAGAGGCAAAAATTATACAGAAATTGAAAAAGAACAATTAATAGATATAGTGCAAAAATACAAGTTAAGGACTTTATTTGATTATCAATTAATTCTAAAATAGACAAAAGAGTATCTTTTGAAAACCGAAATCTGTGTGTAAATTGTTTATCGTCATAATAATTAAAGGGGTGTCTTCTTTCAAGAAATTCTCTAGGCTGACGTATTCTTGAATTTCCATCATTATCACTGTCAGAAATACTTTTTACGGATGGTGATGATACACTACTGACGGTAACCAGACAACTGGGGCCGTAAAACAATTCGGGCCGTTCACAATTGGGGCTTTTCACAACTGGGGCCATTAACAACTGGGGCCATTAACAACTGGGGCCATTACCAACTGGGGCCATTAACAACTGGGGCGATGGACAATTCGGGCCGTACACAATTGAGGCTTTTGACTACTGGGGCCATAACTATAAGAGCTAAAGTCTTCTTTTGTTTAAAATAAAAATAAATTATTTTACAAGTTGGCATAAATTAAATTGCGTGTTCTTTTGAAAAAAAAAAAATATTTTAATTGTTTGATTAAGTACATTTTGGTGGGAATTAGAATAAATAAAAAAATTGTATTTTAAGGGTTATATTAAGTAAATTTTGGTGCTCTTTTGACTATATAAATAAAAAATGTTTTTAAAGGGTTGGCTTAAGTAAATTTAAGTGTTCTTTCGAATAAAGAAATTGAATAAAAAAATGTATTTTAAGGTTTAAAAAATACTATCATACATAAAAAAACTAATAGTCAAACAAAATATAACAGATTTTCTTGTAGTTCATATTAATTATATTTAGTTACAAAATATTTACTTCTAAAATTAAATACATTTTTTATTTATTTATTCAAAAGAACACTTAAATTTACTTAAGCCAACCCTTAAAATACATTTTTTATTTATATAGTCAAAAGAGCACTAAATTTTACTTAATCTAACCCTTAAAATACAATTTCTTTTTAATCAAATGAACACAAAAATTTACTTAAGCCAACCCTTAAAATACAATTTTTTTTTTATTCTAATTAGCACCAAAATGTGCTTAATCAAACCATTAATTTTTTTTTTTTTTCAAAAGAACTCGCAAATTTACTTAATCCAATTCGTAAAATAATTATTTTTTATTTTAAACAAAACACGACTCTAGCTCTTATACTTATGGCCCCAGTTGTCAAAAGCTCCAATTGTGTTGGGCCCGAATTGTCTTACGGCCCCAGTTGTCTGGTTACCTGGAATTATAGCCGCTTTAGAAAATCAAATTTAAAAGGATTGATTTAAAGTGATAAAATTCACTGCAATTTAGTCATTTTTAGAATCACTTTTGGATATTAGAATCAATTTCAAAAGATTTCAAATATTTTTGTTTGTATTTTCTAACACTTAAAAAACTAAGGAAGGCGCTAGAAGAAGCAGGTGGTGATGTTTATATATACCTTCACATATATGTACGTATTGCTTCCATATGTACATATGTACATAGAAGCACATCCTATATAACAATGGCTTGCATTATAAAATTAACAAAATATGAACAAATACCTTTGCAATCGCTCCAATTTTATTCTCCATAGAATCCAAACACCAAAGTCCACACTATGACACATCTTTTCAAGTAGTCTTTGCACTTTTACCACTTAATAACAACTAAAAATGTCAAAAAAATGCGACCGTTACTTATAAAAATCACGCGTCTCTACAAATCAAGATGGCTAACACTGATAAAAAGCTCATTAAGGAAATTAGTCGTTATAAATTAATAAATAAGGAACAGAATTGTTTAAAATAATCATTAATGAGATTAAACACATACATTAATATTTTATCAATACTATACAGGTGGTTGAAAAAACATTAACCAATACACAATTTTTATTATTAAAGATAGGGTATAACGTTGAATTTGAAAGTTGCTTAATACTACATGATCTATAGTAGCCTATATTTACAATAACAGTTGACTATCAAAAACGAGACATATTCGATTATCCATGAAAATTTTAAATGGAACATCTTATATATTTTTACGTAATTTGAAAGAAAAATAAATTAGGTATACAAGCATGTCACACAAATTCCATTTTGATGAAAAATAAAGGCTAGAATAATATAATAAATAGATAAATGCAATAAGTAGGCCACGAATTTAAAAAATCAGCCGTGGCCACCACAAGACCGACCGCCATCATAAAGTACTTGTATAAAATACATTCTAGCAGCAGAGTAGAAATAACTTGGCCTAATATTTGTAATCTTGTCCGCGCAACATTAGGTGTACCGAAAAGTTCTTTCGTTTTTATTATTAGTGCAATATGCGAACTAGTCACGACTTGTTCGCTGAATTGAACAGACGTCTTTTGCATTTTGGTTAAACTCTGTACCTTTTAGTACCTAATTATTGTTTTCGTTTCATTTTAAACCTTTACATTTTAAAATGGCGGAAGAATTTCCATCAAAACATTTTTTACGTTGTTTAATGTTTCATGAGTACAAAAAATTCCGCTACAGTTGCTACAAAAAATATTTGCACTGTTTATGGTGATAAACTAAGTGTAAGCACAAAAAATTTAGATCAGCAATTTTATGCTTGGATGATGAACCTCGATCTGAAAGGCCCTATAAAGGAATCATTTATTATGAGATGTTGGCCAGAAATTGGCCAATTGGCCAGATGGCAGAGTATTGTAGATCATGATGGAAACTATTTTACTCAACAAAGTACAATTTTTTCTTTCGATTTGTTTTTATTTTAATAATACCAAATAAACGAAAACGCTTTCCAGTACACCTAATATTTATCTTTAAATATGGTTCGACTATGGGTAAAGTTTGGACACCACTGTTCGAGGAGACACATTGCGAATAGTGACAATTGTTTCCCATTGTGACTAATCCCGGGTTCAATGAGAAATTTTCCTGTTTACCAGATTACCAAACAATTTATCTCGAGATTCAGGAAAGACAACATTTTCCTGAAAATTCTCGGTAACCTTGTAACATTAAAATAAAAAAATAATTCTCTAAAAACCATCAACATTATTTTTGAAAATAACACAATGATTATTGGTTATTGAACTTTAAAGTAAGTAGAATCTCAAAATCTGTTTTATAATTATGCTTTACAAAATCTACTGGTGTGGTTTGAGAATTCTGGCAGTCTGTTCCTCACATCGTCAATTGAAAAAAATTGGCAAACGCTGCAAATACTGCGTGATAAACATTTTATAAAATACAAAAATTCCAGTATCATAATTATATTATTTACTGAAAAAAATGAAGGACAGTAAACAAAAACAATCAATATCCTGATGATTACAAATTCTTGAAATAGAAAATGATATCAGCATGAATCTTCATTAGAATAAAAAATCATTTGAACAAAACCAAAAAACAATATTGACTTGGAAAGATAATTAGATTTCAACTTTGACCCTGGATCTCCGAAAAAAATTGGGGGAAAAAATTCGCGACCATCTCAAGGTCTAGATTAGTCATCGTTTTATTTTTAACCAAAATTAACTTAGAAGAACTAAAATTTTCAAATATAATAGTTTTATTACTTTGGCATCAAAGGTGGTTCTTTATTCGACATACGACTATTCAGGCGACGAATTAGTTAGATGCATCGGGGTTGTATTATCCATTAGGCACTTTAGGCACAATACATAATGCCTACTAAAATCTTAGGGCCTACGGAAATAGAATTAACAAAAGAATTTACTGGAACTGGGAAGAAACACATTTTTTAATTTTATTTGTTTATAGACACATCAGCATCTATAGCTATTAGTGTCTGTGCCATAATTGTACATATTATTTAACATTTGCCATGATTTACATTTAAAATGACGAATTACATATTATGCATTTTTGGTTGAGTTTATTAAATTGATGTTTTTTAGGTAGTCCAGTATGTTTCTGGTCATAATCGGGTCTTGTTTTAGGGCTTCTTTTAGGTCTTGTGGTATTCTGTGCATGGTCCGTGCGGGTTGAAAAAGTTAACAATCAATCTGTACGTGTCTTTCTGTCAGGGGTTGGTCGCAGGTCTCGCAAAGCTTGCTGTGTAATCCAGCCATTATGTGTTCGTGGGTATATTTCGTATGTCTAATTCTTAATCTGGACATTATGATTTGTTCACGTCTGTTGTTTTCGATTGTCCATGACCGAATGTCTTCTTTTATTGTACGTAGTTTGTTTTCTATAGTGTTTATCCACTTGCTGAGTCGGGCCTGTTTTTTATGGTCTGCTTTATGGGGGTTATGTTTGGGAGAATCTGTAAGACCTCCTCTTTTGTGGGGTTGGATATGGCTGCTGAGTTGCCCTCTATGCCTGAAAAACATTTAAAAATAATTTATATTTCCATCCATATAAATTTTAAATAGAAATTAGTTAATTATAATTGCAACAAAACTGCAGAAAAAAAAATAATATTTCATAATCGACAATCATTCACGTTTTTTTTTTTTTCATTTCATTTCCGTGGGTACCAAATAACGAAAGCATATTTTTGAAAATAATTAGTAATTTATTTAAACTTTTATAGCTACAGAACATTATTTAAATAGAAATTGAAGGCATCTGCGGTCATTGGCAAATTGGCATTAATGATTTTGTCTATCAAATCTACTCTATTATTAGTATTTTTTCCTGTGCACAATTAACATACTCATACCGAATAAAAGATCATCTGTCATAATTGACCTTATAGTTGATGTAATAATAATTGAAATAGTAGTGTTTATAGGTCCGGGCCAGACCCGAATTGACTGCACACTTTATTTATGTAGTTAGCTGTTATCACTTGTCAGTATTTGGGCCACTCTGTGGCATTTATATCGGTAGCTTTTGTATGGAAAATGATGATGACGGCAACAAAGATTTGGTTGTTCTACTAATTAATTGAGGATATTGATTTCGAAGTGAAATTCAGAATGTTGACGATTTATTTACTTTATGTACTGAATCGTTCTGCAAATCTATGAGATTTTCTTCTTCTAACAGTGTCAGATTTGTATCGTTTCGGGCCAGAGTCTCAGGGCTCCGGGTTTTGTTATAAAATCTTCGGGTTTTTAGTTTGGAGGTAAAGACTTTTTTTTTGCTCATCACTTGGATTTTGGAGGTGAAGACCTTTTTTTTTGCTCGTCACTTTTTTTGGAGGAGATCAAAATTGAATAAAATACTGTATTTCCAATTTCTTTTTTTTTTCAATCTTAGGATTTTCCTCAACTGAAATCTGGTCACCCTGATTATGTAATAGAAAATACTTAGCTAATAATGCAAGGAGGTTTTATGGTGTCTTCTAAATTTCTGGGAAGATTCTTCTATGCCTAGAGAGCAATAAAGTTGCGAATTTCTTTCTTCCTTGATCCATAGCTCTAACTTTTCATGACTTTAATTGCCTTGTGATTGTGACGATATTTTCCATTGCGCTTTGCAGGCTTATATTCAAGATGTTCATCTTTTTTCAAAAAGGTCGTTAAGAAACTATACTACTTGTCATCGCGAAAAAAAAAACTCAACATCTTCAACATCGTAAAAAGAAATGATATCTGCTCCTTGTTTTTAACAAATAACGATTATGCAGTGAGCTTGAAATGTTTCATAAACTAGAATATCTTTAAAAAAATTTAGTAAATATAGCAACATTTTTTATCGTTTATGTATAACTTCATTGGCCAAAATCCGTATTAAAAGAAGCCTAAAATACTGATAATTGATGACAGCTAAATATACAAACAAAATTGGTAGTGATTTGTAAAAAAGATTCCAGTTCCTAACTCAGTAGTTTGCCCTGGCCCGGGTGATTTTAAATAAATTTTATACTGGTAAATGTTGTGGTGGCAGTTGACCGGTATAATAATTAATCTTTTAGTTTGCTACGAAAGTTTTAAAACGAATGATCCCCTCAAGATTTTTTCATGTGGTTAAGTACAGTTTTAATGTGTTAAATAGTGAATTAAAGTAATAAGTATTGTGGTTAGTGCGGTCCTGACTTATCCACACAATCTCAGCATAATGGTTGAATTCCCGAGAGTCATCAGTGAACGGTAACCATCTCACTAACTAAACAATGTACCATAGGCAAACAGAAGACACTGGTTCTATCTATTTGTGTATGAAGTTTGTGTATATTCGCTGAAGTTGTTGAAGAGTTCATTGACCTGAACATCCGCGGACTAGCGAATCCAGTTTGACCACAAAAGTTGACCAGTGCTCATTGCTGCATATTCCGAAATGCGAATATGGTGTAAGTAATCTGTTGAACTTGAGTGCAAATGCTAGGTCGTTAGAAACACTTGATGCCTCTAGAGATATTACCAAATGGTTTTATAAGGAAAAATGTTTCTAGAATTATATACTTTGCCCTTTGTTGCTGTAACGGTTATGACTTGACTTTAATTATAGAATTTCCGTGTTAGATAATCGGAAATACTCATATTTATGTATTGTTCAAACAAATAAAACTAACATTCAAAAGAATTCTACAACTCAAAATCAGGAAAACCGAAAAAAGTGTCTAGGCCAAGCAAGCCCAAACTATTACTAACGTGGACTATATTCTGTCCGACAGCAGAGGTTACGGGCCAGAGGACATCAAAAAAGGATATCAAAATGACCCGACGGTCAAACAAAAGTGGAAAGTAGACTGAGGTGATGAAAAAAAAATCAGCTGTGGCCACCACAGGACCGACCGCCATCATAAAGTACTTGTATAAAATACATTCTAGCAGCAGAGTAGAAATATCTTGGCCTAATATTTTCTAACAGAGATATTATTTATCATGACCATGGAAACGTTACATATAAGTATGAAAAAAAAGGTATTCACTTCTAAAAGACAAGTGTACTTGTTTAATTTATGCTGCTTTATCAAAATATGTCTCAAAGTTGTTAGTTATTGCTTTAATAACTTGGCCTAATATTTTTTAACAGAGATATTATTTATCATGACCATGGAAACGTTACATATAAGTATGAAAAAATTGAGACTTTTCAAAAAATTTTCGTTTTATCAAAAAATGTCTCAAAAGAAAGTTGTTAGTTATTGATTTTATAGCAACTTTTGTTCAATAAATTTTTTAGAAATATTTTTCTGTTAAAAACTTAAATTCGACACGAGTAAACTCCCATTTTCAGTCAACCGATTTTTACCAAAAGTTGATCAACTCGTGTCATTGATGGCAGAAGCTTAAATATGAAGTTTTATAAAAATTCTTTCAGCCGAATTTGCTCTGCACGTGTACACAGACAGACGGACGGACGGACAGACGGACAGACGAACAAACGGACCGACGGACGGACAGACAAACCGACAGACATCATGCTAAAAATAGTCAAAACATCGAAATCTCTAAATGTCAAAATCCCCCCCTTATATATGTTGGCGGTCGGTAAAAATACCAAAAATATACTAAATCTAAAACAGGACAGTCAAAATTAAGACCGGTTATTAATAAGATAAGATCGGTGGATTTTTGAACTGTAAAATCGATAGTTTAATTAGTTTCTACAATTTTGTTTTAAATTTGTTAATAAATTTCTAGTATGTTTACATGCGAAGGTTTTTTATAAATACAGCACACTGCCCCCTATTTAATATTGTTACAATATGAAGTAAACTATAAATATATTAAGAATAAAAAATATCACAAGCCAATCTGATATTTCTGATAATCAGGTATGTCTGAATTCTGAATTGCCATATGAATATTCAAAACTGACAATAGCAGCAAAATAAATTTTTTAATTTTTACTTAATAAAAGTATTAACTAAAATGACAAGTGACAATGACTTCACCAAATAAATCAAAACGTAACATATTTTGTGTTAATGAAAGACTTTAACATCTTTTTAGTTAGAGCCAGTTGCAAACTTTTTAGAACCCTGATCGTTGACCATACTTGATTTTTGCGTGGCCTGGTGCAAATGAACGCCGTCTGTATTTTAATGTCCAATTTGTATTTTTGATTGCTGGAGCGCAGGGCTTTGGTCGATTGCCCCGGTTACGACGGCACTGCTTTTATCTATCCATCTGTTCTCAAGAGATAAACCCGATCCTGTCTTCAGATGAATATTGTAAATGTACACTTAAGCTTTAGAGATGAGTCTTTTAATTGAAGATATTCTTGAAGATAATTGTGAAAATCTTCAATGAATGTCGTTGAGTAATTAGCAAACATTACAATATTGAGCGTCATCTTACGGTCAATAGAACAACTCAAATATACTCCACAGTATTTGTTTGTATAAATGAACCAGTTAAAACGAATATTTACTATTAAAAAAAAAAAAAAAAAAACGTGCGATGATGTCTACGTCATCCGCGCTTGCCAAATTATGAAGTGAACTATTTAGTATTGTATGCCTTATGGATACCATGGCTTGTAGATTTTATCATTATTTTTTTGTGGAAAAATCAATAAAAAACAAATAGGAACAAAACATCAATAGTCAGATACCATCGATTTCTCAATATCGATGTCAGAAACATCCCGAGTTCGTTAAGAAACATCGATGTCTAAATCATATCGAACATCGATATGTGGGGGACTCTGATATGAAAATATGAAATGTCACGGTTGGCTGATAATTTATTTCATTTGTACTTACTCTGTACATCCCTCACATTATGGGTTCCAAGACTTGCGAGCGGATCAAGTCTGAACCCCCCCTATTAGTCCGCTAGCTGGTTGCTATGATTCTTGGAAGGATTAAGGGTTGTTTCAATTAAACTCAACATTTTAGCTAACCTACTTTAATTACGATTACGGTTTAAATATTTACATGATTACACTAGACTTACAATTACGTCGATACAGCTAAATCCAAATGAGACACACATTCGCACACACTAGACACACTTTACACCAAACACTAATTTAACCACTACATGTTTCTAAATATTGTCTCTCCACTTTTTAGCTGGCCACTACACTAACGTTCATACTGAATTACATTGTTACTTTATTTCGACTCGCCCAAACACTCTAAATGTCTTTAACCCATGTCTCTTAAAAAACCAACTCCAAAACATGGTCTTAACCATACGGCTTAAGCTGAACTCCTTAAAACGCGGCCACCCTGGAAATGCTTACTTCGCCCAACTGTTAAATGTCATTTAACACCTCTTGACTATCGGTCTTCTACTATCTTAAAATTCATAATTTATTGGTGATAACTCAGATAAATATCCCATTAGAAAATAGCCCAATCATATTTATATCTCAGACAGAATTTAATTATTATTTATGTGCTTATGGTTGACGTATATTTTTAACACAATAATTTACGATTCACTTTTCATGTTACATTGACAAAAGTGTCAAGTTGCAATAATAAACAATCTCCCGTTATCTTAAATGCCCTTTCTAAGCAATAGATTATTTTTTTTATCGTTTAACATTAAATATTTTACTCTAATTGAATGATTATAAAGAATTTATTTATGAAATTTTATTTATGAAATAATACCAAAATTACCTCCCTTACAGATACTCATCCGTAGACTTCATCTGTTGCGTGTTATAAAAACCTAGTCTATGGAATTCTTCGTCATAAACATTCAATAAATTTATTTGTCTCGTTGAATTAAAAATGTAACTGACCTGCAATAACAATAAAACTTGAATTTCAAGATTCAAGGTTACAATATCACGCGATGTGTTGCGTTTATGATTAAATAATTACTTAAATTAAATCATAATTGATCAATTATTAATGCAATTTCATCAAAAATAATAAAATGTATGGAATAACAAGTGAAATGTCAGGGGAATTGATTGAGTAAAGCCGACGACCGTCGCGACTTGGCGGTCAATGTCAATTCATGACAGGCTACATGAATTGTGTAAGATCTGCTCTTGAAATACCATGAATGAAACACGACATTCCACAAACAATGCCATTTTGTTAAGTGATTTTATTTATCTCTAAGAGTTATTGAGACAGGTTGAACCAGTGGTTCTCAAACATTAACTCTACAACCTTCCTCAGTATAGCCTTTTTCTTGGTTTTAAGCGGAACTAGTAATTTTTATCGGTTAAATGAAGAGTTTGATCATTCTGTTTAGTAAAAGTCTCCTGCAATCACTAAAAAGTGAGCTGGTGGCAAATAAATATTCCATTTAATCCTGCTTAAATATTTGGACTAGTCTATATTAACTGCTACTGAAACCTTTATCTTCTTTACAAGGTTCGTTTGAAACCTTCGCGCCCGAATAAGGAAAAATTGTATTTTTCTTTATGAAATTATTTTAATTTTTCAATATAAACTCCCTGAACTTCAATCCACTTACTCCAGGGATAGTCCAGTGCTATTATCTCATCCGAAAGTGCGATTCCTCAACTTAAAATAGCCCGTTACCGCCGCTTATAGCCCATTATTTGATGAAAATCGCTTGCCACCAGGGCTCGGAATGTACCGAAACTAATCGGAACGGTGTTCCGATTCGTGAAATTATGGAAAATACCGTTCCGGTGTGTGAATATACCTATCTATTTTTTGTCATGTTTTTTTTTTTTTTTTTAGTTTTAAAATTATTTTGGAGTAGCATTTTGGTTCGTAAAATTTTCCATTTGGAGCCCTGTTAGCCTCCAAGTAGTTTTATGATGTTTGGAAGTAGAAGGTCAAACGGAGTTAAATCAGGTGAATAAGGAGGAAGATACAGCAAATCATACTTTAATTCAGCGATTTTTTTATTGAAACTATACTTATATGGGGACGTGCGTTACCCTGATGAAAAAAGATTTGTTCCTTTTATAAACCTCGTCTTTTTTCGCGAATAGTTTTGTTCAGTGTCTAAAAGGTTCGCCAAAGGTGTCGAGAGACGAAGGAAGTTGGTAGAAATTGCTGGGTCCGGGCAAAATGCTTAGTAGAATTATTGTTTTACCAGGGCCTGTGACCGAAACAATTTTTTTATTGGGGCTCTCGGTGATTCTGATGTTAGTATAGTAGTTGCCTTTATCGTTTGGCTCGATATCAATGAGTAATACTCTCTTTAGACACCAGAAAATAAAAGCCATAATCTTTCCTGTAAATAAAACGAACTTTGATGGTGGAGACACATTATATTTTCATTGGTTTGATTGATGTTTTGCTTTTAGTATGTAGCATTGAATCCAGTGGTGGCATTAGGTAGTTAGTTAAAAATTTTGGCATACAGCAACAATGGCTATTTGCAGACGTTTAACACACACAAAGCTGTGTTACCCGTCTTACAAATAGAAGACGATTCACCTCGAAGAAGTCTGCCTCAACTTTACATTTTGTATGCTGTTCCAATCATGTTGCCATTTGGTTAACACCAGATGTTTCAGATCTGCGTCATCTGGAAATATGAAACACACATCAATCATAGGTCTGTGGGAGGCAGCTTTTGAAGTTACATCAATCGCTTCGTTTCCTTTAATACCAACATATCCCGGTACCCAAAACAGCTCACATTCTGAGCATACAGATTTTGTAGTAGCAACCGGACCAGATTAGAGTGATGAGATTAATAGAATTCTATTCTATAGTTGACAAAAAAAAAAAGATTCGTCACTTGACAAATGCCAAAAGGCACCGTTCTAATTTCCCGTACCAGGCATTAAGTTGGCTTGCTAAGACACCTTGTTGTTAGTTGTCATTTTACCAATAGAATCGTTTTATTGGCAATAGAATAGAATTCTATTCATCATAATCCCACCACAGGTTCTTCCTCTAGGTAAAAATATGCGACATTTAGACCTTTTTTTAAGAAGAAATTGTCACTGTACGATGGTAAATTTTATCAATTTTCAAATCACTTTATATAAACAAGTTTTTACAAAAAACTACCTGATTAATTGATTTGATGTTTCACAGCTGTTTATAAGACAGGTGTAATAATACATCCCAACCAAAAAATTTGTTTTAGTACCTACACCCTATACATTAAGTCGAGAAATATTCAAATATCCATTGTACAATGTTTTCCCACTTACTATAAATCTTGTTGAAATTCTATTTTGTATTGTAGAATGTGAATGTTGTTATATATGGCTTTAATATTTCATGTAAATCATATATAATACTGTAATCGTGTTTGATCTTACACAAATACAAGTTATTCGCCCTAAATAGTCTGTCTGTGAGCACGATTGTTACTTATGACATCCCGGGGCTTTAGCGGAATCTTAAAATATGATCGTAATACGAACGTTCATATGGCCTAATGCCCTATCTATTCAACAAACACTATTATCACAGGCCTCTTGGCTCACGGTATTTCTTAGTTTACAGTTTTATGACCCACTGTTACTAAATACACTGCAAAATATTCTATATATATATAACTTTGGCTGCGAAGAAAATGGTCACCCTACTCTAATCTACGAAATTTCGTAGTTCTTATTGTTTTCGACCTAGCAATAGTGGATAAATTAAAATGAACAAACTGTATATTGTAATTAATTCATAAGCGATGTATACCATAATTTTCCTATAATGTTATGGTGATATGATGAGAAAAGTATCAGAATGTATAATAAGAACATGTGTTAGCTGTCTAACGTACGGCTACTCTGACTACTTGTTCTAATCTAAATGCATGAGCTGTTACGTTTTGCATTCCAAATCACTCTTTAATATTAATACGTTAATTGACAGACATGTTTAATACGTTTAACACTTTCTTCCTTAGTTTACTTTCGATTTTTACATATCATATTATTTTCTTCACACCAACTTGTTAGATTTAGATAGTTTTGTTATTGTTTTTACGCATAAATTACGAAGTAAAGAAATAAAAATCTGGTACAGATGCACATGTAGGATAGGAACGTCTTTTCCACTTCTGGGAACACAGGTTTCGATTTTATTTTTGAATGCGTCTTTAAAAGCGTCTAGTTGGTCAATAAGAAAAGTTGAACATTACGAAAAAATGGGCATAGTGTTGAGTCTAATAATTTCTATATTATCAACGCGAACCAAACCAACCTTATGTTGTTCGATAGCTAAGCAAACTAATACTTGTTAGTGAACTGTTCGCGAGCTGCGATGAGATGGGGGAAGCATGGGGCGGCATTTTGGGGACTTTCTGCTATGCCGCGTAAACTTAAAGTCAATATAACTCGAGATTGCGAAGCGCTACGACGTCGAAATTGATCTCAAACGAAAGCCAATGTGTCGATTTTAGATATTTAGATTTTAGATATTTAACTTAGGATTGTAGTTTTTTAAAAATCTCAAAATATCGGCATATACTCGTCGAAAAGCCAAGTAGGTCGATTCAACGATCAAAATCGAATAGATCGGATTTTGAAGAATACAATAATGTGCTACGTACCAATGCGGGAAGGAGCAGGGCTTACAGAAAACGCATGAGAGCTGATGCCGTAGAATCGAAAATGGAGCGGAATACAATACAGCAGAAGGAACATGCGATCGTATTCACATAAACCTTGGGGGTTGTGGAAAATGGCGTAATTTTAATGAACTCTTCAATTTTGGAAAATAGTCACACGTGGTAAAGCCAAATAAGTATTGTAAATGGGGAATGAGATTGATTTTGTTCTTCGCCGAATACTGGCGAACTATAAATATGAGCTGGTGCATTGTCGTGATTTTCGACATTGGTCAAAACGTCAAAATGTCAAAATCACAAGATTCATATGTATTCCTACTTCTTCTACAATCTCTCTAACAATCAGTAGATTGGTATTGATTAATTCGCCAACCTGGATAACGTTTTCAGTTTTAACGTCGGATATTAAAATCTCTCATTATCTTTGATTACATTTCTACCATCTTTAATACACATATTTTTAATCAAAGCTGTTTTCAAAAGTTAAGGCATTGCTTTTGCCGTTTTTCCTAGTTTCAAACAATTTTTCACATATACTCTGCTCTTGAGACACCGATTTTTAGACCTTCTTCCACCAAATTCCCTTTGTAGAATTAATCTCTCTAGGCCAGTGATTTGCAACTGGAGGTACGTATACCCCTACAGGTATGTGGAAAAAAATTAATAACAGCGGGGGATATTAACAATAAAAGATCATCAGTCAGTTAAACCTGATTTCATAAAAACTCTGTGCCTCAAAACAAGCACAAGGATCGCACTGCATATTTGTTTAAGTTAATATTAAAGTCTTTGAATTATTTATTTATTTAATTTGTAATGTTTAACTTTATATTTAAGATGATTTATGAAGTTTTGAATATAAATAAATAAATATATATACATTTTTTGTTCAGTTTATTCTTAGATTGTTTTTTATGAAACCATTTATCAGAACCATAGTGTCGCAAAGATGTCTTTTATTGAAAAGTAGATTAAACATCAAATACTTTATAATTGTGCCCCAGCAAGAAAATTTTTTTTAGTGCAAATCTTCATGATGACGCGAATTGTGGGGCCTCTGCTCGCATTCTCCTTGCAAAGCCTCTTTTAATTATTTACAGTTATCGGGTAAATTATTAACATTTTTCTAATATGAGTGGAAATGGGTTGCCAAATGGTACACAAGTCAAAAAAGATTAGTAACCACTGCTCTATTTTATCACTGCTTCGTTGGAGCAAGTATAAACGACTAAAAAAACAAGCAAATTACTGCTAACTATTCTTAGTTTACTTTTTTCACACTTTAAAATGTATCTAAGAGCATAGTCACGACTTTAATATAAAATGTAATTTCTTTGGAACTTTAGTTCAAATATCTTCTTTTGTTAAACTTTATCTATAAATTCCAGCGACAGTATTTTAATATAATGTTGAAATATGAATCTCTCCCCTCAAAGAGCAGAATGCAATTCAGAGTAACATGAGTTATGTGCGCAAACATTGCCCCTCCAACCCCTCCAGACACCCTCGCAGACAGGTGTATTGGCTCTGTGCTCTGATAATACTAGGGGATGAAAATAGGGTGAACTAAGGGTGCCAATGCCAAGCAAACAACAAAAAGAAATCTCTGCAGATTTTAGGAAACAGTAACAGCAGAAGTGTTAAACATTAACGGAATAAAGTTTGAAAAATTCCAACTTCATTTCAACTACAGAATAATTTCAAATAGATTATCATATTCCGATTAATTCATGGTTTAACTTTTGAGCAAATTCTTTATACGGTATGGCAAAAATCTTGTGAAAGGGCGGATCTATGTGCGTAGAGAGAGGTTACTATGATAGACAGGGATAGATACAGAGAACAGTCAATTAAACAAGAATTAATTCACATTTCCTTTATTGAAATGTGTCATTACTATGTATATTCGTAAAATTGGACATTTGGTATTGTGAAATTAGTGGCAGTGTTGATAGTGAGCGTTTAAAAATAAACACGTTTGTGATAAAATTGATATTACTCGTGAAGGTTTTCGTTGGATGATTTTTTACGATTTTAGTAAAGGCCTAACTCAACAACAATGCATAGATTCGCTTCGTTCAACTTTTGGTAATGAAGCACCATCAGAAAAGACTGTTTACAATTGGTTTGCAGAATTTCGTCGTGATCGTGTGTCCGTCAGTGGTGAATCTCGTGAAGGTCGAACAAAATTGGTTGTGATTAAAAAAAAAATCGATGCTGTGCGCAAAATGATTGAAAAAGATCGACATGTGACTTACCGTGAGATAGAGGAATCCTTTAGCATATCTCATACTGCAATACATTCGATTTTGCATGAACATTTAGCTGTGAAAAAGATCTGTTCCCGAAGGATTACGCATAATTTGACCGAAGCCCGAAAAAAGGTTCGTGTTGATTGGTGTTATACCCTTTTCACACTAGATCTTTAAGATCGGATGTTAAAGTGAATGTATCTTTAAACGCTAATGTGAAACCGTATGGCCTCGTCTAAATACAAGCGTTTATGTTTAAGACAGAGATCTGCGTCTTAAACTTCGTCCGTATTACCAACTTAATTTCTATTATAAAAAAATACTCCTTGACTTTGTGCTGTCAACATTTTATATTATCATAAACAAGAATACTGTATTATATCGACGTTATAAGAAGTTTATACTTATTGTTATAATAAAATTATTTATTTTAATAATGTGTTTACTAAATACAGAGCTACAATAATTGAGATAAAATGTATCGACTTACATGTTAATACAGGTGTAATATATTCTTTATTGTAGTGCCTTTATTGTAGAATGAAATGAAATATCCATAATTGTTTATAATAATTCAAAATGTGCGTCTGCGCAGACAGTTCAAAACTGGTAATTTCATGACGGTAACTTAAGGACAAAATTACTGTAGCTGATGATTTAAACATCAAGTGTGAAAGCATACCGATCTTAAACATCGGTGAACTTCAAGTTCACTCGTCTTAAAGATCTAGTGTGAAAAGGGTATAAGGGAATGCTAAAAAAATTCAACCGTAGGCACTGCAAAATCCGTATACAACATCGTTACAGGTGACGAAACTTGGATTTATTCATATGAACCGGAAATTAAGCAACAGCCGTTCGGTAACGGAGTGGTCTGTCTCGACGCTTTAATTCTTCTTGGGAGAAGCCTTCTTCACAGACCTGGCAGTGGTTTTTAACTTGGTAGTCTTGGGTTCTGTGAATTTCGGCTTCTTTGTCGAGGCCTTAGTGGTCTTTTTGGGTTTAGCTGTCTTCTTAGGAGACGCCTTCTTCGTCTCACTCTCGTGGACATTTTTGAAATATTATTATTTACGTAGCAATGTGCTGTCGTCGTTTTAACGTAGCTGTTGTATATTGTATATTGAAATTTGACAACAATGCCTTAGAGAAGAATTTTATCTGAAGTAAATTGATTAAAAAATTCATTATGAAGATTGATTACGATGAAACTATGAAGCCATAAAATCTTAAAAACAAATTACAATCCTTATAATCATTTCATGTGCCATAATTCACTAACTCCACTAATAAAAGATTAATTTCTAAGATTACTTACGTCAATGCAAACCCCATACGAGAGTCTTAAAATTACACAAACTCTTAGTCATAATTTAGATAGGTTGTTCGTTGTTGAGAGTCGCGATCTTCTAAGCATTATATCTCATTACTTGTAGCAACACGAAGTCGTTTGAATTTGTTAAGTGTACTACACTAATTAGTTAACTTAAGTTAGGTTATGTTGGGTCAGTCATTAAAGACTCATCGGTGGTCGACTATAAACTCTGACCTTACCACAAGGAAGAATATAAAATTGACAAACATATAAGGAAAAACCACCGTCATAAACTATGTGCATAGATAGTTAAAGAAGGTATATTTTTATGACCAATTACAGATATTTAAACGGCGCTAAACTTATGATAAACGATTCACAACAGTGTAGCCAGCAACGTCTTATGAATTGTAAGAGCCCTAAGAGTCATGGGAATTTAACGATCCCTCCGAAGAAGAGGTCCACCAATGATTTTTATTTTTTTCTAAATAAACGTAATGTAAACAAAACAATACTGTAAAAGAATTATTTTACTGGCTTGGTACACAATCTGATATAAATAATACAGTAAACGGATGTCAAATAGGTACAGTATGTATAATAAGACGTCCTTGTTGATTTTTGGCGAACTATAAGGTAGAAAAGGAAAAACTAAAAATAATTTAAAAATTTACTGTAAATATTATTACGCTACTATTTAATAATTGGTCCAATCTCCATTATTAACAATTATTGCTTGGCATCTTTTCGGTACACTTTCTACCAGCTTTTCGGGATACTTTGGCAGTGATCTCCATATTTGCCGTATTTGAGTTAGCTGATCCAAATTTTGAAAGTTTTCTGTTTGAAGCTTATATTCATGTACCTCCAAACATATTCAATAGGATTTGCATCGGGCATCAGAGAAAACCACATCACTCCAATCGCTGTCTAAATTTTCCTTGGCCCAAGCGAGTCGTGTTTCGAATGTTTCACCGATAACAATGGTTTTTGTTTGGTGCTCCCGAATTTAAGACCATTTTCAATTAAACGACTTCTCAGTGTCATTAGACTTAAATGTTCTTTTTTAACAAAATTGCCTGATATTTACGTAAAGATAACATAGGATTAGAATCCATCGGAAACAGATCTTTTTCACAGCTAAATGTTCATGCAAAATCGAATGTACTGCAGTCTGCTATATGCCAAGGGATGCCTCTATCTCACAGTCACATGCTGATCTTCTTCAATCATTTTGCACACAGAATCGATGTTTTTTTGAATCACAACCGATTTTGGTCGACCTTCACGAGATTCATCACTGACGGACGTACGACCACGACGAAATTCTGCAAACCCATTGTAAACAGTCTTTTATAATGATGCTTCATTACCAGAAGTTGAACGAAGCGAATCTATGCATTGTTGTTGAGTTAGGCCTTTACTAAAATCGTAAAAAACGATCCAACGAAAACTTTCACAAGTAATATTCATTTTTTCCACAAACTTGGTTTTTTAAACGCTCACTGTCAACAAACTACTCGGTCAATTTATAAGCTGCCACTTATTTCACAATAACAAATGTCAAATTTAACGAAGATAGTCTGACATTTCACCTCCATGCAAATGTCATATGGTTGTAGAACAAATAACGAACATATTTCACCTAAATGGATAATCTAAATAATAAATGCAGAATAAAAAAACTTTATATTTGAAGCAAATATTCTAGAACATAATGTTTTAGAACGAGTAATTGAATTGAACATACATACATTTTAAGTTTAAATTTAACAATACTATATTAAAATCATATAGGTATATATTAATTTTAGGACACAATATGAGAAAATACCTAAAAGAAAAAAATATTTTGAAGCAGTAATACCAAAATTTAATTCTAATACATTTAAATACCAAATGAAAACAACTGCCTTCAAATATGTATTACTTTTCATCCCCACCACATTTATTCATTCCAGTCGTTGGACCTCGAGTCATCGAATGAGTAGAATGAATAGAATGAGAATACAGTCGCAACAAAACGCGTATTCTGATTAAACCGAAACCAGAATTGGCACAACAAAACGCACCCATTGTGTGTGATATTGGGTGTGCGAGATTCAAAAGTAGGTACCCTGGTTCCTGTAGCATTTGGAATGCATCCAGTCGTTAGTTACATTTCATTAAATTGCTGTCTGCAGTATCTAATAAGCTTTAAAAATTGCAATTATGAAGTGAGTAGTTAAGTTAAAGTATAAACAAATATAAAATTATTTATTCAGTAAATTAGAAAGACATCTTTCTCACAGTAATATAATAATTACCGTTCTACAGTAAACATAACCTTTAAAGTCAAACACGGCAAATGATGTAAGGAATCTGTATTCGCCCACTCTAGTCGCGGACGTCGCGGACTTACAATAGATTTTATGAACATTCTCGAGTGCGACTGCTGCAACTGAATACCGTTGCATTCCTCTCTCCTGCTTTTACCTGTCCTTACTCATAAACCCACATATAGTCATTACCTGCCAGATATTTTAACAGCAATCATCTTAGCTTTACGACTCATACGCAACTGGGCTCTTCCGTAACGTATTACTTGTGGATACCGTTATATTGGCACACTAGACTCCTCTCTAACGATCAGCTACAACCCTAAAGCCTACCACACACCTAACGAATCAACAGAAATTAACAGAAACAACGAACAACCACGAAAACTAAATAAATATATATCAATTCGATCATGGCGTAACTATTGAGAACTGGGATTACCGGTGGCTGCGCTGTGTTTGAAGAAAATATGACTGGCGACAGTAATATTAAGCGGCTTAATAGCTGGGTTAAGGCTGCGAACATACAGAAAGCTGGTAAATCAGCGCAACAATCGGTACCGAAAACAAGCGTACTGGGTTCAGAAAACAAAAAATGGGGTTCAGAGATCCAATTATTAGTTTTAAGAAAAGGGCTGGAAAAATCATGTGAGAGACAGGGAGTCGTGAGTAAACCATCACCGGAGTCGGAAGAATCTCCCAAATATTTTTGGTTAAGAAACCCGGTAGCGTGTAGTGAACCAGAAGTAGTCTGGAAGTGTAAGGCTGCAAACATACAGAAAGCTGGTAAATCAGCGCTGACAATCGGTACCGAAAACAAGCGTACTGGGTTACTGGTTGAGCACACGCTAAACGCTGATATTGCATGTGACACTGACAGATGACAACCTATATATTGTTTTCATTTATTTATTCCTATTTATCGTACATTTGTTAATTATTTTGGCCTAGCATAGTTTGAACGCTAGTTTTGAAAGCATATAGCTACTCTTTCGTATACTGGCTCAATTATATGTTGAAATAAGTGAAAATGGCGAATTCTGATTAATCTTTGGATGAGTTGTTTCTAACAGAATCACTATATTTAAAAATGGAACCAAAAAGAAAAGGTATACGTGCAATAAAGCAAGAGAGGCGTAAATATGGGGAATACCACTAACTTTTTCCTCAATTAAAAGAAGATGATGCAAGATTTTTTTGAAGCACCCTCTGCACATCTCTAATGCCGGGTTTACATTTGTAGAGTAAAAGAGCTAGTAACTAGCGCAAGTAACTAGGAACTAGTTACTATCCCTGTGTA
This sequence comes from Liopterus haemorrhoidalis, assembly GCA_963971575.1. Taxonomy (NCBI): domain Eukaryota; kingdom Metazoa; phylum Arthropoda; class Insecta; order Coleoptera; family Dytiscidae; genus Liopterus; species Liopterus haemorrhoidalis. The sequence continues at coordinate 66,089,686 of OZ020612.1, read as the reverse complement.
AACAGTTGACAATGTGACTAGTAGAGTACTAGCTTCTAGTAATTGGGCTAGGATAGCAGCTAGCTCGTCGACGTATTTACTAGCTACTGTCTTTTCCCCCACTACGCAAAATTGATTCATTTCAAATTGGCGGCAAGCGGTAACCCGTCATAACAAATAGAAAAAAACCCATATCAGGTAAGTTACAATTTATTTACATAAATTGCGTAACATTGATTTATTAATTGATGATTTTTGAAATCATCTGTAAAATAACTGCCTTTGATACACGAAATTGATGTTGTAGACTACAATAACTATTTCCTGTGGCTAGGAAATAAAGCGTTAATTCCAATTTTATTTTTGCTGGAATCGCATCCCTTATTAATGTATCAGTTCGTTGTATTAATGGACTAATTAAATTTAATAGCTTATTAAAATCATCTGGTATCATTCTTAAACACAGTCTGTACTCTTTTTGATCTTCCACGGCTAATTCACGAAATAGAAGGACTGATGCGCCATGGGTAGTTCTTCTATCAATCCATTTCTAACCCATTTTCGTTTAGGCTTATATTCTGTACCGATTACTTCAATAAGACAATCAATTATTTCCTCCACAAGAAATGATGTAATTCAAAATACCATTTTTTTAATGGAATCACGCCGGCGACGATGTATATCCACATTCATAAACTATTATTGCAAAAAGATAATTTCACTACAAAATCACAGTGAAGATGTCGAATGTGTTTTGACACTTACTATCCAGAAAATAAGATATGCATGTCAATTGCGTATGAACACCTACTATCCTGAAAATAAGATAGTAGAGTAAAGCGCGTAGTACTTGCGCTAGTTACTAGCTCTGTTACTCTACCAATGTAAACCCGGCAATATGGCCGGCCATAATGTCATCTTAACTGGGAGACATCAGTGCGCCACTGATGAGTAGTAAATAAATGAGAATCAGGAAATAATTCTTAAAAGTATATACGCAACGCAAGTACACATACATATGTTAATGAACTTTTACGTTAACTAATAAGCAAATACATGCAATGCGTTTATTCTAAGAATAAAACAATGCATGTGAAACCTTCAAATAATAATAAATAACAGTAAAATTAAATTTATTGATAGTTAAATTGTCATTGGTATTGTAATAATTTAGCGAACAGACTAGCTTTGTTTCTTAACGGTTTATGACGATGGTCACTATATACTGGTTTCGGCTAAACCAACTTAACTGTACAGGTTACACAACCATCTACAGGCTAACACTTTAACTATTCATAAATCATATTACCATATTATTACCTATACAATTAGTACATTTGAGAAAGAAAACGCGCGTTAATGTGCAACTTCACCGGCGGCGAGAGGGCAAAGCGACGCCCTCCGGTGGCATCAAAAGGGCAAATTTTGTCTCTACTTGAAGAATCTCACAGTTAAATTCAAATATAGATAAAAAGATTGTGTCAATAAACTCCGTGGATTGAGTTTCGAATAGAGACTAGAGAGCTTCAATATTGACTCCTATTTTATTTTTTTCTGAACGTAATTGAAGAGTTACTACAAAGAGATTTTATATTTATCATAGTAGGCGTGTTAGCTAATGCCATAAATAATTGTAACTTGACTGAATCAATACTGTCAATTTTATCAACGATGATGTTCAACGATGTTTTAAATTAGGTGGCACAATGTGGAATTATTAAATTTCTTTTCAATGAAGGTATAAAAATGATAAATTTATCAGAGACTTCCAAAACAGTTTGAAGAAAAGTGTTTATCACTGAGAACAGTTTTGGATTCGCGAATATCTGAGAAGGAAATTGCTGGGATTTTAAACATTAGTAACATTGTCGATCGGTGTAGCGTAGTGATAACACAGATGCCCTGCGTTGTTAAAGTCTCGAGTTCGAATACCGTTAAGGCATGGAATTTTCAACATGAAAAATTAGAATTGTCTTGTCTAATTTCCTCAGCAGTAAGAGCTAAAAACAAAATAAAAAATATAAATAATAAAACATTAGTAACATTAATTTTTTGGAAGACAATCGATTTGACTTTAACGATAAAGTGATGGATGCAGTACAAAATTGGCTGCGCCGTCAACAATATATATATATATTTCGATGGCAATACGGAAGCTACCGGAGCGATGGGACAAGTGTATTTTAAAGGAGGCTTGTTACTTAGAACATTTATATTAAGTCCGTCAGATTTTACTTGCCAATAATTTTAAAAATGAGCTTATGATTCAATTGAAAGGTTTTCATAGTTCAACGTTTTTATTCGTTCGAAGAATGAGAAAGAAATATCTTTCGATTTCAGTCTGTCTTCCCTGTCTTTGGTGTAAGCGAAGTAATGGGTGTTTTTTTTAGAGGTATAGAACTTTAAATTGCAATAAAACAACGATGGATTATTCGATTGACATGAATTTTTTTTTATTCGAAAGATAATCTTGTGGCATTACATTTTAAATATGATTTCTGGCATATGACCGCCACGGCTGGCTCGGATGTAGTCCAATCTGGACGTCCAATTTTCGATGACTTTTTCCAACATTTGTGGCCGTATATCGGCAATAACACGGCGAATGTTGTCTTCCAAATGGTCAAGCGTTTGTGGCTTATCCGCATAGACCAATGACTTTACATAGCCCCACAGAAAGTAGTCCAGCGGTGTTAAATCACAAGATCTTGGAGGCCAATTCACAGGTCCAAAACGTGAAATTAGGCGGTCACCCAACGTGTCTTTCAATAAATCGATTGTGGCACGAGCTGTGTGACATGTTGCGCCGTCTTGTTGGTATGATTTAATGTAATGCCACAAGATTATCTTTCGAATAAAAAAAAATTCATGTCAATCGAATAATCCATCGTTGTTTTATTGCAATTTAAAGTTCTATACCTCTAAAAAAAACACCCGTTATATACAGAAACACACATACGTTTATGAGAATATATTCAAATATAACAACGGAACATATAATAAAACAACGGACGTACGTGGCAGTAGTAGTTCAAATAAGTTATAGACAGTATAAATAGAATTATGGGAAATAGATCCATATTTGTTTATCGATTCTTAGTCCATCACGATTCTCGATGATTAATTGCATTTCGGATTTTGAAATAGATCAATTTTTCATCGCCGGTAAAAATATGCTTCAAGAAACTCTTCTTTTTATGTCTTGCAAGCAAAGAAATCGAGATGTTTTAACGATTATCAATGGCATTTTCGGTTAATTCATGTGACAGCCATCTCTCTTCTTTCTGGATCTTCCCCATGGATTGTAAACGTTGCAAAATGGTTGATTTATCGACTTCGAACTGTTGAGTCAATTTAAGTGTTTGAGCCGGGTTTTCTGCCAACAGAACTTGCAGTTGTTCATCTTTTTCAATTGACCTGGTCGTTGTTTGTCGTGAACAAGCACCACTTTTGAAGCGTCGAAACTATTCTCTTCATATTATTTCCGATGGAGCACATTCACCATAAGTTTTCAAAAGCAATCGATAAGCTTTAGTTTTTTTCGACTTTTAGCTTCCGCAAAAATGTCTATTAAATCTTCATAATTTATTGATCTTGCCTGATCAATACTATTTAATGTTAAGTCACTCAACCGCTGTTGTCTTATAGTACCTCTTAGATAATTTTTAATAATAATAATAATAATAATAATAATAATAATAATAATAATAATACTTTATTACCCAAAAATCATACAGATCATGGCTCGTCATGAGCAGTGTATAATATACACAATAATATTAATAAGAATTAATATAATATATAATATGAAAATGTACTAGATTCAAAAATTTTGAACTAATGACGCAAATATTCCTCGACCGAATAGAAACAGTATAATAATTTTTAACTTTGAAAATGAGCTCTCAGCTGACGCAGATGTTATAGGAAGTGTTAAAACAGCATAAAAGCTGTGGATATATCGTCGAAACTGGATAAAATTGTACTACAGTCTATTCAAAATATTTTGGCAAGTTCTCTTGTACTGGAACATAATTTAAATTTTGTCCAACAATGCTAATCGAAAACTTAATATCTGCTGACGAAATGCGTTTGTTAAATCCGTACTATATTTTTCTTATAGTAGTTTGAAATTTTTCATCAATTCAGCGCCCTATAATTTTTATTTTGCGCTGCTTCGGAGTGAATTCGCTCTGCCCGTACCCCCGGTAGCTACGCCCCTGGATCAGAGGCGGACTGGGACTGTCATGTCGGTCCGGTTATTTGTAATTTTTACCGTTCCTTTTTACCGACCGCCAACATATATAAGGGAGGTATTGAGATCAGACCGATTTTGACATTTCGAGATTTCGATGGATTTCTACGAATTGAGGGCCCTACATAACGTTTTGACTATTATTAGCATGATGTCTGTCGGTCTGTCTGTCCGTCCGTCTGTCTGTCTGTCCGTCTGCCTGTCTGTGTACACGTGCAGAGCAAATTAGGCTAAAAGGATTTTTATGAAACTGCATATTTATAAGCTTTTGACATCAATGACACGAATTGATCAACTTTTGATAAAAATCGATTGACTAGAAATGGGAGTTTACTCGTGTCCATTTTAAGATTTTTTCGAATATTTAGCAACAGAAAAATATTTCGAAAAAATTTATTGAACAAAAGTTGCTATAAATGCAATAAATAATAACTTTTATTTGATACGTTTTTTGATAAAACGAAAAATTTCGACAAATATTTGTAAAATTTTCTCAATTTTTTCATACTTATATGTAACGTTTCCATGGTCATGATAAATAATATCTCTGTAAGAAAATATTAGGCCAAGTTATTTCTACTCTGCTGCTAGAATGTATTTTATACAAGTACTTTTGATGGCGGTCGATCCTGTGGTGGCCACAGCTGATTTTTTTCGTGTTGATATGATCTAAAAACAAAAAACACTTTTCCAAATAAAAAGTTGGAAACGGGCCGCGCTTCCTCTTTCACATTTTGGATGGAGTTTAGGACCCAGACCTGATAGTCAAAGTAGGCGGCCCAAAAACAGCCCTTTCTCCGGTCTGGCGATTGAACCGGACACTTATAAAGCCAGTTCGCCTGTGTTTGAGATGTACTAAATAAATCTATCTATTATTCAATATATTGAAATGTTTTTCATCCCAGATTCCATAATTCTATTCTCTTTCATTCTCAGTACGTTTTCAATCTTCCAATTTGTTTGTCTGGTCATTCTTTGTAGACCAATACTCATTAGACCTTCTATTAGTTAATCTCTTCATCTTTCCTGTTTTCCCAGAAGCAATATGTTTAATCATCCTTCCTAAAAATTATCATTCAATCCTTTTCATCATATATCCTAACCACAGTAATCGTGCACCGAATTATTTAAAATTCTCTTTAATGGTATTACAGTTTAATTTAATTTTTTGCGAGATCCATCAGAGATATTAGAGAGCGGGACTTATAAATTACAGTAACAGTCAATTTCGCGACTGTATCGTGTTAGATACTTCACTGAAATTACAGTAGCGATATAATCAAACGATCAGAGCTGTTATTAAATTAATTAAAAGACTCCAATAACTTAATTATTAGCACTGTTAGCTACTGTACACCGGGAAACCGCTATATTTTTTATAAATTGAGATACAAAATTAAGTACTAAGAGTAATCAACTGTAACTTTTTTATAATAGACAATTTCCGAAAACTTCTTGATGTGTCATGTAAAGATGCTTTCAGAGCTCTTAAATTAGTCAACTATAGGCTATGACTTGTGCACTGTTGATTGTCACTAACAAGTTTGTCATATGGTAACGCAAGCAACGGTTTAGAACTCTAAATTTTATACGTTATACGTTGTCGATGGTCTATAGTTTTCCAAACATATAATGAGTTGTTTTAATGATACAGATATACACACCAGTGGCGGCGCTAGCGGGGGGTCCGGGGGGGGGCGGTCCCCCCTAAAAGTTTGCCCCCCCCTCTAGAATTGCTTGGAAAAAATATATTTTACAAGTGAGGACCTTTTTTTTAGGTCATTACTTGTATTTTCATATGTAAACGATAAAAATAATATTTCCTTGACCCCCCAAATTTTACTCAAAAATTGTTTGCCCCCCCCCAGATTTTAAGACATAGCGCCGCCACTGATACACCCACCGGCAAATTTAAAGGAAAAGATTGAAAATTATGTTTTTTTTTAAATTTTATTATTTTGTAGCCTATATCTAGATAGCTTTGAATGCTGTACTAAACAATGAACGAAGATTGTATCGACGCCAAGGAGAACAAAATGCACCATTTAATTTTGCTACTACTGTATCTTTTGGTGGAGGTTCAATTATGGTGTGGGGTGGAATATGTTCGGGAGCTCGCACAGATTTAGTGGTGATTGATGGCGGAGCGTTAACTGCAGATAGGTACATCAAAGATATTCTTCAAGATCATGTTGTACCTTTTGCCCCATATATCGGAGAAAAATTCACCCTAATGCCAGATAATGCGCGCCCACTATGTAATAGAATTTTTAAATCAACAATGGGTTGGCCAGCGTGCTCCCCGGACCTCAACCCGATTGAACATTATTCCAAAAAACATCGTACTAGAAGATTACCTGAGAGATATCAATAATATGTATACTACAGGGAAAATAATTAGATTTTTATGTATGTTCCTTTAAATTTGCCGGTGTGTGTATAAACACATTGGCTATCTCAGTCTACATCGAAGAGTAAGTTTACATTCTATGCGTTTACATAACCTAACAAAATGTCATCGCGCCTATTACAACAAATCTCGCCCAAAATTACAAAGAGTAAAAATCTAGGACAGAATTAGGAAAACGATAATAGATAATAAACATTTTACGAAGCCACCGTGATTGGTTTAAATACACACAGATGTCGCACTATTCGTAACACACTAATTTCCTTAGCTGTAAACGCTGCCTTGAAGTTAAAACTATCTACTAAAATTATCTACAATGCACAGTGAACAGTCAACTAATTTGAAGAACTCTGAACGCAGTTTTACGCAAATAAAACTGTAAAAAAGAGAAAACAATGTTCATTTACATGCTGTATGTATAAGATTGCTTTTGCTCTTATATGAAGCATAGGGCTTTAACAGACTTTCGCCATTTGAATCTGTCTTGAGCTAGGGCCAAAATATGAAGTATCTGATGGTAAAAATTTCGAAACAGAATCAAAAGTTCGCATCTTTTTCGAGGTAAAAATTCGCATCTTCTTAGGCAACCGTCCTCTCAAGGTGGCGCGGCAGCAGTTATTTGTTTATTACCACTAATAAATTAAAATTATATTATCTCATCAATTGTAGACGTCAAGAAATAATATAAGAGATATTACCATAATAATTCATGTAAGAACTTCCGAATAAGATGAATAGTAAATATACAGTAACATATGTCATAATTATAAAACTCTTAAGATAAACTACACGACTTTTTATGTTAAATTATAAAAATGTGACTTTAAAGAAAAATGTTTTCCTTCTTATTATGATTTGTGGATCTCATAATTTATGCTAAACGGTTTAGATTCAAAGAAATCTTTTTTTGTAACATCAAGAAGGAAGTCTTATTTGTAAAAACAAATTTAGAAATTATGCAAAATATTTCAAAGAGTTTATATCTTCAAAGGGCTGGCGTGAGACGGGTTCAAAGTGTTCTCTGGAACCCAGCCCCGCGGGTTTTTAAATTTCCTTTTTTACTTTTTGCTTCAATCATACTTTTTTTGCTCTTAACATTGATCCGTCGTTCTTTTTTTGCTCATCACTTTGATTCTTCATTTGAATTTCTTTTGATAGATTTGTCCTTTATTTTTCTTTAAAAAAATCAGCTGTGGCCACCACAGGACCGACTGCCATCACAAAGTAGTTGTATAAAATACATTCTAGCAGCAGAGTAGAAATAACTTGGCCTAATATTTTCTAATGGCGGGTTGCTAACGTAATGGCCGGTTGCTAAAGTAAGAATTATCCCTAACTCGAGTTAAAATCAGTTGTTTTTGTATGTTGTAGCATACAAAAACAAATGATTTTAACTTGAGTTAGAGAAAACTCTTGCGTTAGCAACCCGACATAAGAGTTGTCTCTAACTCAAGTTAAAATCATTTGTTTTTGTATGCTGCAACATACAAAAACAAATGATTTTAACTCGAGTTAGGAAAAATTCTTACTTTAGCAACCGGCCATAACAAAGATATTATTTATCATGACCATGGAAACGTTACATATAATGATGAAAATAGAAAAAAAAATTCAAAATTTTTCAAAATTTTTTCTTTTATCAAAAAATATCTCATAAAAAAGTTGTTAGTTATTACTTTTATAGCAACTTTTGTTAAATAAATGTTTTCGAAATATAATTTTTGTTGTGAAATATTCGCAAAAATCTTAAAATCGACACGAGTAAACTCCCATTTCTAGCAAACCAATTTTTACCAAAAGTTGATCAACTCGTGCCATTGATGTCAAAAGCTTAAATATGAAGTTTCATAAAAATCCTTTCAACCGAATTTGCTGTGTACGTGTACACAGACAGACGGACGGACAGACAGACAGACCGACCGACAGACATCATGCTAAAAATAGTCAAAACGTTGTCAAAATCGGTATGATCACAATACCTCCCTTATATATGTTGACAGTCGGTAAAAAGAAAATAAAAATATATTAGAAGTACTGCTAGAAATTAGACTATACTGCAATACATTATTGTTATGTGGGTTGCCTATACCATTAATTTTTTGTTTGTCGATTATTTATTTATTTATTTATTTTGTTACAGCACCTTACCCGCATGATGACCAGTCAGCATTAGAACCTTATTATACAGGTGAGTAATTTTTTTGAATTCATAAAAGATTAAAAGATTGATTGATCATTTTGATCATTTTGTTCAGCAAAAGCCCATTTCAGTCGTTAAAACGTGAGCTCGTGACAACTTAGGAAAAATATCCTTAGTTCCGCATGAAACTAAGAAACGAATTATATATATAGGCTATTCAGAACGTTTATGCGGAACTAAATGCAATTTTTATTTTGTACCTTGTCACGAGTTGACTTTTTAACTATTGAATTTAGCTTTTGCTAAATGATATGATCAATGACCTCATTTAAACGTTAAAAGTTACTAGTTTTCAAAACCTAGTTGCGCTAAAATCAAAGAAACAGACATATTTATAATGGTTGGTTGATCAAAGCAATGTGCCAAAATTTCAAATGTCATTCTATGGATACAACATAAACAGTAAAAATTTTCTTTTTCTTCATTTATTAGTCTTTATTTAGATTTAATATATTTATAAAAAAAACGACTATACACTGTAAAGTCCGTTCTACATTATACTTTTTTCAATACTGTCCAACTCTTATAGTGGTGGGAAAAAATAAGAGACAGCGATACCTTCCATCTTTAATTACTTTGTGATGCTCTTCACTGCCAACTCCAATTCTAGGTTCAGGTGACAGACAACAGTTTGGTTATAGAACCAATTCTAGCAACCAATTTATAAATATTGTTTAATTGTGCTAAGTTTATATTTAATTATATGTTCTAAATAAACTTCTTAGCAACTTAATAAACTTCTAAAAGTTAAGTTGTAAACAAAACTAAAAAGTTGGTAGTTGGTATGACTGAGATGTATACAATTGTCACCCAAAAATTTGACTGGAGGTAGTTTTGAAAATAGTGTAGTTGGTAGTGTAGCATCGAAAGTTGGAAGGAAGTATTTTGTTTCACATTATACTTTTTACGTCAGTACTATGAAAAACATTTGTAGTGCTTCGCAAAAAAGTATAATGTAGAAAGGACTTAAATGCATCGACAGTCTCGGGATATGCTCTTAATCTCTCGTTTAATATGAACATATTGTTCAAAATGTTTGTATTACAAAGACTTATTGTGTCCGAACCCTAATTATTATTAATCATTCTTTAAAATGTCAACGCGAACTTTTAGAGTTCATAAATTATATCAAAACTTTTCAATTATTTGGTATTAAAAATGAAACAATGTGCAATATCTGTCATCGATACATTAAAGTTTGTAATTGAATTAGAATCGATTAGTTAAGTTATGCTTTATTGTCTTTCATTATACTTTTAATTGTCAATTAAATGAAAAAGACATTTGTTAACAAGCGGCATTTACTGACAACACGCCGCTAATACAGTGTTTAAAGCAATTAGTACTTACTACTATGTACAGATAATTTATTTACTAATTGTTATTTTATTTACTATTTTCACTGCTTTTAATGGACGTTTAGTTTAAATGAAAGGATTTAATGTTATTTTAACAGTGGTGTACCATCAAAATTTATTAGGGACAGTAAAATTTTTACAGGATATCAATTTAATATCATAACAAACGCATTATGTAATAAATAAATATGTTGTAGAAAAATAGTATATAATACAAAGATATTTAAAGCTTATGAAAGTACATTAACGAGTTCAAATTTAGACAAGAAGAGTCCGGATGTTAGAAGGGGTTAGAAAATTGGTCTGGGGGAGGGTCCATTTTGAAAAACTATCCGTAAAATAATGCAATTTTATTATTGCATTATTTGCATTATTTTTTCTTTTACGGAAATGGGTGGGCTTATGTATTAATTAAATTTTATTAATAAAAAAGTTGATTTGTATTTTCAGTTGCTTAGGTTAATTGCTTTGTTAACTATATGATTTTTCTTTTCCTGGGGGGGGGGAGCTTGAACACAAGACAGAGGACAAAAATAAAATATTACAATTAATTGAACAATAGATATATCTATTATAAATTAAAAATAATTTTCGAATAAATTCAGAGCATAGCTCAAATAGGCTATGATCAATGGCGGCGCTAGCTCTTAAAATCTGGGGGGGCTAAAAAAATTTTGAGTAAAATTTGGGGGGGCTAGGAAATATTCTAGCGCTGCCACTGGCTATGATTAAAGGAATTTTTGATACTATTGCGTTTGTAACATGTTCTGTTAGTGTACCTGTCTACGCGGGCTACTAAAATGTATCTCATGGGTCGAGAAGTGCCCAATTTATTAAGCTGTCTATGCAAACCTAGGATGATTAAGTAAAGGATGCGCTATTCGTATACTAACAACATTGACGATTGTGTGGAAACCCTTGTTGAGAAAGAAGGCAATATATGTCTGTACTGTGCACACTGCAACTACGTAATGCGCATGTGCTACATTTGAATTTTAAACAAGCGTATTTTTAAATGAAAATAATTATGGAATTTCTTAGAAATTATTCTAAAATCTCGTAATTTCACAGCAAATTTTATAACATATTTGAGAAATTTGTATAACACGGTGTTAATTTTCTGCGTATCGTGTCAAACGGACCTGAAACTGTATAAATATGTATTTAAAATTTATCTAATCATTTTAAAATAATATTATTTGTCATTAAAACAATCTTTAATGATATTTTAAAAATTAAAGGCTGGCAATAAAAGAGGCAGTATTATGAATTTAATAGTCAGTTAAAGGATAAAGTGGTAGTTACAATAAACTAGAATAAGTTTGAAAAATATTAGTGCTAAATAATACTACCCAAACATCTTGTTGCGAAATGACTATGGCCCGATTGCAAGAATCTCTATTAAATTTAATGATTCAAAATACCAGAGGTGGCTAACTATGGGTTCTTTTCAAATATTCCGAAAAGACGTTGAAGGGCCACATCCTTTGAGTATCCCCCCCACAAACCAGAAATTAATTTAATTTTTATCGTTCGATTAATGAAGGATTGAAAGACGGATGTACAAAATTAAATATATGGGGGAGGGGGTGCAGAGGGGTTAATTTTGATATATATTTTATTACATTACATAGAAATATTCTAATCTTTACCTATAAGGGATGGTTTGATAATTTTTATTTAGTTGTGATAATTGATTAAATGGAAAGTATGGAAATAAAATATATAACACACATAGATACACATATGTTTATTCGTTTTGAAATATCACAAGTCGGTTGAACATTTTTTTTTTCGACACGTTGTGTATATCTAACAATTTAGCACAGTAATAGAGTCTTACGTGTGTATGCAGTACCGCGATATATATCTTTCTCACTCAGTAAGGGTTTCCACACATTTTACACACGAATAGCGCATCCTTTACTTAATCATCCTAGATGCAAACACATTGTCTGTTGGATTGTCTAGTAGTCTGCTTGTTTACTCGTCTTTTATTCCCTCTGTGGTTAAATTATTCAACTATGTTACTCATATTTGATACATAGGCTGTGTATATTGTTCTTTTTGATTTTTATTCATAGTTGATTTCTTTTGTTTTGCAGATCCATCGAGCGGTTGTTATTACAACTTTCAACACTATGACGAAGGCGACAGAATAATAACGAACGAACCCTGCTTGAATTGTACTTGCCATAATCGCATGCTGATGTGTTACCTGCGTGTTTGCCCGTTCACAAAAGCGATCGGGGAGAACTGCAAGATTGAGAAAAAACCAGACCAGTGTTGTCCTGAAATCACCTGCCCAGAAGGTGAGTTACAGATCTACTAAATTTGTAGAATTTGAATGGATTTTTTTGTGTTCTGATTTTCCATCCATTTTCATATATTTTTCTTTTTTATCTTTTATCTGAACTGACATGTCCCTTGTGATTTCCACTTCTACCAAGAGCACTTAGAAGAGATGAAATTCTGATATTGACAACTTTTACATGAAATGAAATAAGACAGCTTTCGGCAGTTCTTTCAAATATTTGATAAGAGGGTGTGTTCAATAAAATGTCAGCATGTCAAACCCCAAATCTAAAAAACAATTTTCAGATATCAAAAGTGATATTTATAATGAACTCAACACCCCCAGGAAGAATAGGATTTGCATTTTGTCAAGCGTACTGCTTGTGTGCATGTCAAAGTACTGTTTTTAGCGTTTCGTACGTATTACTATAGCCTATCCCAAATGTTTAAGAGGAACTAAACGAGATTTTTATTTTCTTAAGTTGTCACGAGCTCATTTTTTAACGATTGAATGGAGCTGTTGTGAAACAAAATTGTCAAAAGCCTCATTCAATAATTAAAAGTTACTAGTTTTAAATCTTGTTCCTCTTAAACCAAAGAAACAGACTATAACAAACTCTTATACCAACACTCATGTGTCATACAGTAGAAATTGTAGCCTCGACGTTTAAAATTTGGCATGTATATTCAGCATTTTAACCCACATATAAATAATGAAGACGATTTGGGAAATCAAATCGCACATTTTAAAACACTAAGCCCGGTCTTTTCACCCTCAGGTAAACCTCTAGGTAACTATCTGACAAATAAGGTTATGTAATACAGAGTGATTATTTAATGGCGAGACGACGTCACTGGAAGTTTTAATAATTTGCCGTTTCATACACCTCGTAGCAGGCGATTATGGGCGCATGCGCGTAATCTTTTTTTCTTCATAATCATAGTTATTATAGTCATAGTATTCACCAGTATTTCTGCTAGAAGGCACGTAAAATTCGGTGACGTCGTCTCGCCATTAAATAATCACTCTGTACTTATATCTGCTGAATAAATATCATCTCGTTTTTCAATACAAATTTATTTATCGGATAGTTATCTAACGGATATTGAGACTGACGTATTGAATTAACTGATTGGTATAGACATTTATTCAACAGATGAAGTTCCAGATAACCTTATCTGTCAGATAGTTACCTAGCGGTTTACCTGTAGAAAGACAGGCCCTTAATGTAGTTTTTAGTGGGGTATCAAAGGAAAATTTTTGACTTGTAGATTAACGGAGGTAATGAAAAAGATTTAGGATTTTATCAAAAGAATGTGCAAAGAAATTTTGTCCATCTTCCTTTTACCCAGAGGGGTAAATCTAGACATATGAAAAATATTGGAGTAATGCGCATAGATATGAACCAGAAGGATTTTTTAAAAAGATTTAATATTACATTTCTAGTCTTGTTTAAAAAATAATTTTTTTTTAAAATTTATTGGCCGGTCGCTATGGCGTAGTGGTCAGCTCATTTGACTGCTAACCATGGGGGCTCGGGTTCGAATCCCGGTGATGGAATGGATGTTTGTATTTGTTATCAAATTTCTAATGTATCCATAATAAAAATAAAAGATATCCTGGTTAATGGCCACCGTAGCTAAGACCAAAAAACTAATTAATTAAATTGGAGTAATTGACTTGAATTTGAAAAATTCCCCCTCAGGGGTACGCGTAAATTTTTTTGATTGTTCATAAAGCAGGTACAGGCTATTCCAAACGATTAGGCGGAACTAAATGATAATTTCGTTATTAAGGTTGTCACGAAAAGGGACCTTGCTTGGGTTATTTCATGTTTCAGGTTTGGTATATGAAAATTTTAAATTAAAAACAGTGAAACCATGGAAACGAATGACATATGTCAAATATTTTAATACATTTTTTCATATTTTGAAGACAAAAAATGGGAAAATTTTATTAAAAATGACAAAAAGAAATAAAATGCAATAAAAAGGACATTTTATATTGACAATCAATTTTATGAAAAATCTAGATTTTGCAATGTGAGTATGATTTACAAAGCTTAAACAAAATGACCAAAAGTCTGAATTAATAGATAAAAATTATTAGATTTCTAAATCTAGTTCCGCCTAAAAGTTTGGAACATCCTATATCAAAATTTTTAAAAGAAATACACAGTCGAAATTTTGGGAAACGCTAGCATATAGCATCATCATATTTATATCCGGTGCTACCTCTGTGGTGTTCCCTGTATTAAATACTTACAAAACCCTTTAATGTGTAAAAAATCACAATTTTATTGTATCTAACCATATATTTAGTTCCAGTTCATCTTCTTACATCCACAACTACGGAATCAACAACAGATGTGGGTCACGTGGACAACTTTGGCTGTACTATAGATGACTTCTTCTATTCTGATGGAGCTCAAGTACCTTCAAATCCTCATAAGCCATGTGAATTGTGCTATTGCATCAGGAACAGGACTGCTTGTGTCATGCAAGAATGTACACTTAACATCGAGGGATGTAAACCTATTTACCAAGAAGGGGTCTGCTGTCCGGTTCGATATGATTGCGGTAAGGGGACTATTGTTATAGAGATTAAGAAATATTTTTTCTCTCTAAGAATTAGGGGAGTTGATTGAAAATAAATTGGTTATATAGAAAAGAAAATGATCATTAAGACTTAATAAAGAAGTAGGAAGTATTGATTTATTTAGGGACTTTTGTTATTTGGATCTGTTGTCATCTTACAAAAATTAAATAGATTAGGAAGGTTTATAAATACCTTGCGTAGCGTGGTTTTTTACAGCACGATCGTAATTAATATTAAGCCCGGTTAAGCGATGCTTAAGTACTGGAGAAACGTAGGGGCCCAGAGCGAGCTGGGATATTGCAGTATTTAGAGCAAAATAATTCTTTTCATCAAAAGTTTTATTCAAAACACTCGGTAAATTTCACAAAAGGTATATTTGTTAATAGTTCAAATTTCAAACTTCAACTCATGCGAATAGCGTCGTTTCTAAAATACGTATAGAGTATTAATAAAACATAAGGCGTTTACGTTTAGACAATCAGATCAATCCGAGCGATCCAAGTGCTCTCGATCCGTTTGTAATGCCAGTCGGAGCTTAGCTACACATTAGCTTATTAGTCAATTCGATTGATTCGCCAGAGCACTCCGAGAGTTTACAAGCAATCCGATTGCTGGGATTATTGGCTGGTGGTGGGGGGTAGCGCGGGTAAATTGAATCTTACATCCAATTGGAATCAGTTGAATATAACATAACTTAACAAAATAGACGAAATAAGTGCGGTTTGTGATAGAATTCTATTACACTGGTCAACAGAATTTTTGCTGACTTACATCTAAGACTATTTTCTTTCTAATTTGGTGCTGCTGAACTCAAATATCACATCAGTTTTTGCGTATCACATCAGCTGGGGCCACCACAGGACCGACCTCCATCATAAAGTACTTGTATAAGATACATTCTAGCAGCAGAATAGAAATAACATGGCCTAATATTTTCTAACAGATATTATTTATCATGACCATGGAAACGTATGAAAAAATAGATACTTAATGATAAATTTCGAAAAATTTTTCATTTTTTTTTTCGTTTTATTAAAAAATATCTCAAATAAAAGTTGTTAGTTATTGCTTTTATAGCAACTTTTGTTAAATAATTTTTTTCTAAATATTTTTGTGTTAACTATTGGCAAAAATCTTAAAATCGACACTAGTAAACTCCCATTTCTAGTCAACCATAGAACAAAAATTTGACGTGATAGGCAGAAACTGTTAACATTTTTGAAATCAGCACCCCAAAATTAGTTAAAAACAAGTATCAGATCTAAGTCAGCAAAAAAAAAGTTTAAATTTGTTGACCAGTGTTATTGGTAATTAATAAATTCATATTTATAAAACAAAACGCAAAGCAGTTGTACTCAACGACTAAAATTTGACAGTTGTATTTTGCGCCACCGGCGTCACTATTTAACTTAAGACTTATTGTTTACGAAAATGTTAACAAAATCTGAGCAATCCGACTAATCTCGTGACGTCACCAGATCAATCTGAGCAATCTTGTGGATTGAATAAACGTAAAAAAGGTAGGGGTCGGCAATATTTTTAACGCTACGGGCCATATACAGGAACATGTTTTTTTCATTTATACGTCACGCGCCTCTTTCAGTAACAGTTTGTTTTGGCTGGCCATACGTTTTGTTATTTCCATTTTTACAATCTTAAGTTCTTGTACACCGCTTTACTCGTATTTACGTCGATATAAATACGCCGTCAGTAGCGGACTGATAAAATATTCCGGTCTTGGAAAATTAGAATTAATCGACCCCATAGAGTCAAGAGGATTAACAGGATTCTTACTGGAACTAGGACCGGCCCCATTGTTATAAGAATCGATCCTATTGGGACCGGTTCACCGGGAAATTGCCCGGTGTCGCGGCTTTCCAGTTCGCCACTTGCGTTGGTTAAATGGTTATTTAATATCTTTTGTACTTGTAGATTTTTTTTTTATTTCAACGTAATAATGTCCTTATGTTCGACGTTACAAGGTCATTTTTTCAGACTTAAAAGAAACCGAGATTTATTAGTTCTTCTATGTATTTTGTAGCTTCTCTGTGGTATTTATTACTAGAAAAAAAGATATTAATAAAATTTCTCAGAAGTCAGCTAAAAATAGGGACTAAAATCAAATAAAATAAATTATAAATATCAATTTTAAAATTTTACCTGCGAAACCTTTTTAAAATTAAATGATTTGCTAATTTTTTGTTTCTAAGATTAGGTATAAATTTTATAGACTATTGATAAATTATTGCCAATATTTCAGCACATTTCGAAAGACTTTTAATTTATTTATTTTCGTTAACAAAAAATTGTTTACTTTTACATTTAATAGACAAATAGGTATATTCGAGTTTCAAAACGACAATAAAAATAAAAATAAGTAATTTGTTTAATAAAATAAAATAATTTTCGTCTTAACAATATGAAAAGAATATTCTTACCTTCGAAATTTTGATCGTTCGATATTGGGCAATTCATTCTGGAATGTATTGAATACTTAAATGAGTACGATTAATTCAAATGAGCTGTAGTTGGAATCTTGTCATCCTTTTTATCAAATTTATATTTTTAATTTCTTTGTTTTTAGATCACCTGGAAGAAGAGACCTCTGAAACCACTCCCAAACCCACACCAGCTCTTGTTTTCACAACCACAATGAGACCATCCGGCGATACCAATTGTTACGTCGAAAACGAAGTTTACGCTGATGGTGCATTGATCGAGATACTCCAAACCAAACCTTGCGACCACTGTTATTGTATGAAGGGAGAAGTTATCTGTGCAATCTTAAACTGCGGCCAACCACTAGAAAACGTAAGCAAAAACTGTACAGCTTTACCTGTCAAAGAAGGAGCTTGTTGTCCAGAATACGACTGTAGAAACGAAACTCTAGAAATGACAACTCTGGAATATGATAGTCAGGCTACTGAAGCTCCCGAAGTACCCAAAGAGGCCGAGAAACCTAAATCAGAAGTAGAACCAGAAGAAGAATCAGAGGCACCTAAAGTGGAAACCGAAGCACCAAAGGCAGAATCAGAAGCACCTGAAACAGAGACTGAAGCACATAAAGAACAAGAAGAAGAAGTCAAACAACACACTGAAGCTCCTGAAGTAGTCGAACACGAAACGAAACAACCCGAAGAACACAGTGAAGCACCTGCACAACCAGTTGAAACTGAAGAACCCGAATTACAGAAAGCCGAGACATCAGCACCTGAAATACCAAAAGCCACTGAGGTAGAAACAGAAACACCCAAAGAAGAAGGGGAACCACTTGAAGAAGAGGCACCCAAAGAAGACGAAACAACAAAAGAGTCTGAGGAGCCAGTACACAAAGACGAAACTCACCCAGAAACTCAAGCACCTGTGACAGAAAAAACAGAACCTACCGAAAAAGTAGAACTTGGTGATAAGTTCTCACCTGAAACTACTGAATCTCAGAAACCAGAACATGAAGATATAACTGAAAATGTTATAGACAAAGAAGATATCACACATGACAATGTTCCAGAACATACTTCTCATGTACCTCATGCGGATGAAGAAGAGAACATTGTACATGACACAGAAAGACCTAAAGTAGAAGAAGAAGAC
This sequence comes from Liopterus haemorrhoidalis, assembly GCA_963971575.1. Lineage (NCBI taxonomy): Eukaryota > Metazoa > Arthropoda > Insecta > Coleoptera > Dytiscidae > Liopterus > Liopterus haemorrhoidalis. The sequence goes on along the minus strand of OZ020612.1, from coordinate 66,070,999 downwards.
AAACCAATAAAGGAAGTACCAAGAATTGAACTTGAAGAAGAAAAGAAAGAAGAAGAAATGCTTCATGCTTCAACAATGAAACCAGAGGATGTATCACAGGAGTCATCTTCTGAAGAATCTTCAAGTGAAGAACATAAACCATCAAGTGAAGAAGTCACAGAACATAAATTAGAACATAGCACAGAAGAAAAAATGCCTGAACATGTTACTGATCAAGTTAAGCCTGTTGATCGTATTGAAGAAGGTACAACTATGAAATCAGAAGAAATTACACATGCAGAACCAACTGAAGTTCAAACTGAAGAAGAGAAACCAGAAGATGAACATGTTTCAGAGGTAGCTCATGAAGATGTACATCCTGAAATACCCACAGAGCACGAAGAGGTAACAGAGGAACACAAGCCAGTATCTGAAGAAGAAGCAACAGAGGAAGCTCAAAAATCAGTTACTGAAGAACATAAACCATCTGAAGATGAAGTGAAACCTGAAGACGAATTAAAACCGACTGAAACTGAGGAACCAAGTGAACAAGAGAAAACTACAGTAGGACATAAACCAGTCACTAAGGAACAAGTGCCTACAGAAGAAGGTCAAAAACCAGAAGAAGAACAAACTGAAGGCCAAAAAGCAGTGACTGAAGAACAGAAACCAACAGAAGAACAAACTGAAGAACAGAAACCAGTTACTGAACAAAAACCAATTGAAGAAATACATCCTACTGAGGAAGAACCAAGTGAAACAGAAAAATCAGTAACTGAGGAAGAGCATAAAGCAGTAACTGAAGAACAGGTAACGGAAGAGGGACAGAAATCAATAGAAGCAGTCCAGAAACCAACCGAAGAACAACCAACTGAGGAACAGAAACCAACAACTGAAGAGGAACCAGTTGTACAAGAAAAACCAGCTGAGGACGAACATAAACCAACTGAGAAAGAAAAACCAGTTGAAGAAGAACATAAACCAACTGAACAAGAGCCAACTGAAGAAGCTCAAAAACCAGTTACTGAAGAAAAACCAGCTGTAGAACAAGAACCAACTGAATCAGAACACATACCAACTGAACCTGAAACTGAAGAACAGAAACCTGTTACTGAAGAAGAACAGAAACCTACTGAAGAAGAACAGAAACCTGCAGAAGAAACAGAACAGCCAGAAGTAGTACATCTTGATGAACACACTCCTGAATCTCCAGTATCTGAAGATCACACTATGGAACAAGAAACTGGCCAGGAAGAACACAGTGAAGTGCCTAAAGTATCCACACAAGGTCCAGAAGAACATAAAGAAACAACACCATCACCAGTGGAAGATGTTCAGAAAGTATCTACCGCTGGACCAGAAGATGTTACTACTGCAGGCTCAGAAAAACAGGTTCCAGAACTAAGCACAGAAGGACATAAGGAACCAGAAGTAACAACTGAAGGTTTAGAACTAACAACTAAACAAATTTCTTCTAAATTGGATACTGAAGCTGAAGCTGAAATGGAGAAAGAAGCAACCAGTGAAAAAGTAACAGAAGAAGGTAGTGGTGATCATGATGAAGGACATATTCCCGAGGTACAAGAGACCGAAGAACCAAGCGTGGAACATCACACAGTCCCAACAGAACATGCCATGGAATCACACAGCCTGGTCACTGATGAAACACCAGAGGAAGAAAGTCAGGAACCAGAACATGAAGAGGTTCAACATGAAGATACACACCCAGAAGAACATACTGAAGAAGAAAAACCAGAAGATGAACATGTTTCAGAGGTAGCTCATGAAGATTTGCATCCTGAAGAACCTACAGACCATGAAACTCCACTAGAAGTTGAACCAACTAAAGAAACAGAACACCATGAAGAAGAAACCCAAGAACCAGATCAAGAGACACAAAAACCAGTTGTAGCCACTGAATTAGTACCACCAGAACCTTCTGAAAAACCTGACCACACCACAGAAGAAAAACCAGAGGTTACTGAAAAAGTCTCTGAAGAGGTACAAACTGAAATGATGCCTGAAAAATCAGAGGAAGGTTCTGAAAAACCAGAACAAGCTACAGAAAAATCTGCTGAAGTGCCAGAAAAACCAGAAGAACACACTGTAGCTCACGAAGATACTTCTAAAATACCGGAACATGAAGACCATACTAAGAAGACAGAAGAAATATCTACTCCAGCTACAGAAGAGCAAACTTCAGCTCAAGACGAAAAACCTGAAACTGAAGAGCCTGTAGAACAACCATTAGAAACACCGTCTGAGACTCCTGTGGAACAAACTAAATCTGAAGAACCTGAAAAGGTAACAGAAGAAGTACAGAAACCAGAAGAAGAAACACATAAGCCAGAAGAAGAAACAGAAAAACCAGAAGAAGAAACAAAGAAACCAGAAAAAGAAACAGAAAAGCCAGAAGAAGAGTCACAAAAACCAGAAGAAGAAACACGTAAACCAGAAGAAGTAACACGACCAGAAGAAGAAACACATAAACCAGAAGAAGAAACACAGAAACCTGAGGAAGAACCACAAAAGCCAGAAGAAGGAACACGTAAAACAGAAGAAGTGACACAACCAGGAGAAGAAGCTGAAAACCCTGAAGAAGAAACACATAAACCAGAAGAAGTAACACAACCAGAAGGAGAAACAAGCAAACCAGAAGAAGTAACACAACCAGAAGAAGAAAGCCATAAACCAGAAGTAGAAACACATAAACCAGAAGAAGTAACACAACCAGAAGGAGCAACAAGCAAACCAGAAGAAGTAACACAACCAGAAGAAGAAACTCATAAACCAGAAGTAGAAACACATAAACCAGAAGAAGTAACACAACCAGAAGAAGAAACTCATAAACCAGAAGTAGAAACACATAAACCAGAAGAAGTAACACAGCCAGAAGAAGAAACACATGAACTAGAAAAAGAAACACAGAAACCAGAGGAAGAAATACAAAAACCAGAAGAAGTAACACAACCAGAAGAAGAAACCCGTAAACCAGAAGAAGAGTCACAAAAACCAGAAGAAGAAACACGTAAACCAGAAGAAGTAACACAACCAGAAAAAGAAACACATAAACCCGAAGAAGAAATCCAGAAACCTGAAGAAGAAACTACTGCGGGTGATATTGGTGAAAGATTGAAACCAGAAGAAGCAACTTCAGAAGCACCAATTTCGGAAGAACCATCTGAAATTGAAAAAGAACCAACTGAACATGAGGAACCAGTAACTCATGAAGAACCTGTGTCGCAGGACGTACCATTCACGCATGAAATAGAAATACATGAACCTGTAACACAAGAAGAACCAGTTTCTCATGAAGTTCCCACATCTCAGAAACCAACTGAACTTGAAAAAGAGGAAGGAGTTACTCACGAAGAACCTATTGGTCATGAAGAACCTACAACCCATGGAGAACCAGTCTCTCATGAAATTCCAACACAAGAACCTACAGAGGTACAAGAACCTGTCACTCATGAAGAACCAGTGTCTCATGAGGTACCATCACAAGAACCAACAGAACAAGAAACAACTGAGAAACATGAACCGGTGACACAAGAACAACCTGAAGATGAAAAAACTATCGAACATGATGAATCTGTAAAGGAGGTTCCTTCTGAATTACCTCAAGAGCCTTCTGAAAAACCACTAGAGACTGAAAAGCCACTAGAAACTGAAAAACCAGAGGGACAGGTCACTGAAAAATCAGCGCTGCCTGTAGAACCATCATGCGAAGAAGAATCTGGTTGTATGCAAGAAGGTGAACCTCAGAAACCAACTTCTCAAGAGCCAACAGAGCACGAAGAACCAGTTTCTGAAGAACATGTACCTGAGGAACAAACTCCAGCTCATGATGAACATAAACCAACCGAAGAAGGCGAAACTCAAGGACCTGTAGAAGAACATCCTTCTGAAATACCAGAAGAAGCAACCAAAGAAGTTGAGAAACAGGAACCTACAGAAGAGACAGAACCAGAAGTGTCACAGGAACCAGTTACACATGAAGAACCAGTAACAGATGAAAAAGAACATGAGGAACCTGTAACACAAGAAGAACATACAGCAATGGACCATATTGAACCATCCACTCAAGCTCCAGAACATGAATCTGAAAAACCAGAACATGATGGAGAAGAACCACTTGGTGCTGAACACGAAGAACCTGAAGAAGGTGAAAAAGTGTCTGAAATGCCTGAGGTAGGCACTGAAAAGGTTCCAGAAAAACCAGAAGGTACTGAACATATTCCTGAAAAACCTGAAAGTACTGAAGAAGTTCCAGAAGAACCAGAAGGTACTAAACAGGTTCCTGAGAAACCAGAAGGTACTGAAAAGATTCCAGAAACACCAGAAGGCACTGAAAAGGCTGAAACTCCCGAACAAGGTACTGAGAAAGTGACTGAAGAAGCTTCTGAACAACCAGAAGGTACTGAAAAGGTATTTGAAAAACCAGAAGAAGAAACTAAAGCTATAGAACAACCTGAAGCTACTGAAATACCTTCTGAAAAACCAGAAAAGACTGTGGAACCTGTTCAAGAAACTGATAAACCGTCAGAACAGGAACCAACTGAAGCACAGAAATCAGAAGAAGATGTAGAAGACAATGAAATACCAACCTCCAAACCTTCTACACCTATTGAAGATATAATTGTCAGCTATATTACCACACCAAAACCAGAAAAATCCGAGGAACCGCTTTGTGATGTTGAACTGGGTTGTAGAAAACAAGAAGTACCACAGGTAGAATCCCAAAAACCAGAAACAGATACTATAAGAGATCATATATCAGAAGAAACTACCGAACACAAACCACATGTAACAGAAGTAACAGAACCAGAAGTAATTCACGAAGAAATTTCGCCTTGTGAGTCTGGTACTTGCAAACCAACAATTGAGGATCACACAATGGAAGCATCTGAAAAACCAGCTGTTGAGGAACATAAGAAACCTGATGAAGGTTTACTAACAGACGAACCGGTTGAAGGTACCCAAAAACCAGTCGAAGAACCGATTGTTGTTCCCATACATATCTCACCACTTTGTGATACTACAACTGGTGATTGTGCTCCACCAGAAAGTAAACCAGCTCAACCCGAATGCGAAGGAGAATCTTGTGTTCAAGTGCCAGTAGAACAACCAAAACTGGATTGTGCTGGCGAGGAATGTCTTCCAGCTGAAGGAGAACAACCTACGTTAGACTGTGGTGGAGATGATTGTGCTCAAGGGCCAGCTGAATCTGAATGTTCTGATACTGGTTGTGACCAGGGTGGTGAATGTGGGGAAGCAGACTGTGGACAAGGTCCACTTGAAGCCCAACCCCAACCAGAGTGCGCTGATGATGCATGTGGTACACCCGAACTATCCCAAAAACCTGAAACAGTTCCTTGTGTTGGAGAAGCATGTGAACAGATACCAGAAAAACCACAAACTCCTAAAGAACCTGTAGCTTGTGAGGGAGAAGATTGCAAAACTGAAGAATTAAAACCAGCAGAGGAACAACCAACTGAAGGTATCCATGAAGAGAAGGTCACTGTTGAACCAACTGAAAAAGAGAAGACACATAAACCAACTGAACAGGTTGAGGAACAAACCGAAGGTGCTGAGAAACCAGATCATACTGAGGCAGAAGTAAAACCTACTGAAGGAGTTCAAGAGGCAGAAAAACCTGTTGAAACTACTGCTCAAGAACCAGTTTGTGAAGGCGAAGCTTGTAAAGAACAGGAACCAGAGTCAGAATCTCAGAAACCAGAAATTTCTTCTGAAACTCCTGTCAGTTGTGAAGGTGACGCATGCAAACAAGTTCCAATTGGTGACAAATTTAAACCAACTCCGTCAGAGCCGTGTGTTGGCGAAGCTTGTGCAGAACAACCATCCGAAGAACACAAACCAGAATCTACCCCTGCATCTTGCGAAGGAGAACAGTGTGAACCTATTTCATCACAAAAACCATCTTCTGAAGAACCAGGTTCTGAACCAGTATCTTGCGAAGGTGAATCTTGTGCTACCGCTGAACAAGGTACTTCTCAATCTCCTGAAGAACCTTCTTCAGAAGAACCATCAGTCAGTCATGATGGTAGTGTTTGTGAAGATTGTGGCTCTTCTGCTGAACCTGAAGTATCATCACCAGAAGCACCAACTTCATCTCAAGAACCTTGCGAAGGTGAATCTTGTGGACCATCTGGTGAAGTTTCAGGTCCTATACCAAGTGATGAAGATAAACAGACAACTCAAGAATCTTGTGAGGGTGAATCATGTGCTCCTGTAAGTAGTGAGGAACCTGTATCTTCACAACGACCTGAAGAATCAACAGAAGAACAAGATAAGGATACAGAAGTACCACTTTTCCATTCACCAGAAATTAAACCATCTGAAGAACCTGAGACTGAACGTATCCCTGAGGGTAAACCAACAGAAGAAACTCAAACTGAAGTAAAACCATCTGAAATGCCAGAGGAAGAGAAGATTTCCACACCTGTGTCTGAAGAGACCCAGATACCAGTAGAATCAACTGAAGCAGAAAAAGAACCTGAACACGCTGAAGAACATACTCCAGCACATGATGAGCATGCTTCCTCGGAGACTGAAGAAGCAGTAACCAGATTTGGAGAAGAAACTACTCCCAAACCTCATGAAGAACATGAACCAAGTGAAGTAACAACAGAAGGAGAAATCGAACATATTACCACTCAAAAATCTGAGCATATTACTGAAGAAAAGGCTCATGAAGACATGACAACACCCACGGCTGAAGTAACAGAAAAGTCACATGTAGAACCAATTGAGGGAGAAATCGAACATATTACAACACTCAAACCACATGAAGATGAAAACGAAATAGTACCTGATAAAACAACAGAAGGAGCTTTACCTGTAAGCAGTCAGTTGCCAGAAGAGAACGAAATACATCCAAAACCAACTGAACATGCTGAAGAACAAACAGAGGAAGCTATAAAACAAGTAACAGAGGGAACAAAACAAGAAACAGAACAGCCAGAAGAGGGTGAGGTTACATCTGAACATGTAAAAGAACCTACTGAGGGTCCAAAAGAAAATGAGGTTACTGAAGGTCATGAAATGGAGACAGAACTTCCAGAAGTAACAGAATCAGCTCCAATGGTCCCAGGAGAAGGTGCTTGTCTTGTAGAAGGAAATACATATCAAAACAATACAATTGTGCCATCAACCAATCACTGTCAGTTGTACTGTAAATGTATTAGCAGTATAGTCCAGTGCGAATCTGTTCCATGCCCGATGCCTCCAACAAATATGGAGAATTGTATGCCAACATACCCCACACCAAACAGTTGTTGTCCAACCTACACTTGTGGTAAGCTAAATTTATTTTCAACTAAAGAATCCCTAGCTAATAACATTAATTTCAGATGATAAGAAACCAGCTACTGAAATCGAATCAGATAGCCATGTTGCTGTAACAACAGAGGAAACTAAAGAAGTAAGACCTGCTGAGGAACACACAGAACACGATGTCCAAGTACCAGAAGAAGAATCACAGAAACCAGAACCTACACACGAGCCTTCTCTTGACGAAGAGGCTGAAAAATCTGTTAATATTATCCCAGATGATGAAAAGGAACATGTATCAAGTGAAACTCCAGTCGAGCAAGAACCAAGTCAAGTTCCAGAACATGATGTATCAAGTGAAACTCCAGTAGAACAAGAACCAAGTCAAGTTCCAGAACATGAAGTACCAAGTGAAGATGAAAAACCACATCTTGAAGAACCAAGTGAAGAAGAAAAGCCAGAACATGATGAGAAGGAGATTAGTACTGAAGGTGAAGCTGTGGAACATGAAGTATCAACTGAGGGTAAACCAGAGGATGTGACAACTGAAAAATTAGCTGAAGTCACAACAGAAGCTAAACCTGGAACTGAACCAACAGAAACTAAACCTGCTGATGAAGTTTCTACTGAAGTTAAACCTGAAACTGAACCAACCGAAGCTAAACCAGCTGATGAAGTTTCTACTGAAGTTAAACCTGAAACTGAACCAACCGAAGCTAAACCAGCTGATGAAGTTTCTACTGAAGTTAAACCTGGAACTGAACCTACCGAAGCTAAACCAGCTGATGAAGTTTCTACTGAAGTTAAACCTGGAACTGAACCAACCGAAGCTAAACCAGCTGATGAAGTTTCTACTGAAGCTAAACCTGAAACTGAACCAACCGTAGCTAAACCAGCTGATGAAGTTTCTACTGAAGCTAAACCTGAAACTGAACCAACTGAAGCTAAACCAACTGATGAAATTTCTACTGAAGCTAAACCTGGAACTGAACCAACTGAAGCTAAACCAACTGATGAGATTTCTACTGAACCGAAACCAGAATCTGATGAATCAACGGAAGTAAAACCAACTGAAGGTGAAGTTCAATCAGTAGAAGCTGAAATTTCAACTGAACAACCTGAAGTATCAACAGAATCAAAACCATCTGAAGATGAAATATCAACTGAAGGTAAACCAGTTGAGGTATCAACTGAGGCTAAACCATCTGAAGACAAAGTTTCAACAGAAGCTGAACCAGTGGAAGTATCAACCGAATCTAAACCATCCGAAGATGTCTCAACTGAAGCAAAACCAGCTGAAGCTGAAGTATCAACCGAATCTAAACCATCCGAAGATGTCTCAACTGAAGCTAAACCAGCCGAAGATGAAGTATCAACCGAATCTAAACCATCTGAAGATGAAGTTTCAACTGCTAAACCAGTTGAAGTAACAACTGAAGAAAAACCATCCGAAAGCGATGTAACAACCGAGGCTAAACTTGAAGTTTCTACTGAAACAAAACCATCAGAAGACGAAACCACTGCTAAACCTTCAGAACCTTCTATAACTGAAAAAGAAGTAGTCCCAGATCACGATGTAGCGGAGTTGGCTGGAGAACACACCACCGAATCCGATACTGTTGAAATTTCAGCAGCGACCGGCACAACTCTTGCTGAACACGATGTAACTGAACAACCACACATTCCTCACGAAGAGATCACTGAAGAAGAACAGGTTACGCAGAGAATAGAACCACAGGAAGAACAAGTACCTGAAAAGGTCGAACCTGAAGAGCCAGTTGAAGTAAGCACTGCACAAGAACAAACAACACAGAAGGAATTAGCTGAACATTCTGAAGCACCAGAACATACTGAAGCATCAGTCCATCCTGAAACACCAGAGGAACCTACTGAAAAATCTGTAGTTCCTGAAGAACATTCCGAAAAAGCAGAAGAACAGGTTACTGAAAAAATATTACAAGAAGTAACAGAGAAGGAAATAACTCCAAGCTCAGAAAAACCAGAAGAACCTACAGAAAAATTACCTCATGAAGAACATACAGATAAACAAGAAGTTTCAACAGCTGGAGAGGAGGTAACAGAAGAACATAAACCAGAAGATCATACAGAAAAAGAACACGTACAAGAAACAGAAAAACCAGAACATGTATCAACAGAAAAAGTGGAGGATGTTACTCATGAAGAAGAGAAAGAACATCCATCTACAACATTATTGCCATCAACACCTGAAGACCATTTGTACACTTCTGGTCCTCCACAAGAACACACAACCAAACACGAACCCTACACCTCATCTCCTGTATTCCATGATGAAACAACAAGACATCCAATCTACGACGATGTGACAAAACATTCAACAAGACCTCAACAATACTTCCCAACCGAAGCATCTTACTTCACATCAACCCAAGACTTGGCTGAACACTTAATGACAACAACCAGTGAAGATTATGATGAAGATCAATCTTCTTTCGGTCCTGGTACTTGTAGATATGGTGGAAAGGTCTATGTTTCAGCTCAACAAATTCCACGTGATGATCCTTGTGATTTCTGCTTCTGTTTCCGAAGTGATATTATTTGTTTGCAACAAAGTTGTCCTCCACCAATTCCTGGTTGTCACGAAGAACCAATTCATGGTTTCTGTTGTCCGAGATATGAGTGCCCTGTTGCTTTGGCAGCACATATCAATGTAACAACAACTACCTCAACTACCACCACTACTTTGCCGCCGCATTTTGAACATGCGTACAAACGACAAATTCAACGCAGTGGTTGTCAGATACAAGGAAAAGCCTACAGGGTTGGGGAAATTATTAGCTCCGCTTCTGGACCTTGTATGCTCTGCAAGTAAGTATTTTTTTGTATTACATACTTTCTTTTCACCTGTTGTTTAAGTCTAGAGCAGTGAATCTTCAATATTTTGCTCTCCGAGCTCCTTAATTAGAGAATTTTGATTATCTAAATCAGGGTTCGACAGCCTTTTTAGGTCGCGGGCCGCATTCAATAACAAACTTCTACATTCTTCACGTCGCGTGCCGCATTTAGTGACAAACTTTTTTGGCGGGCCATAATTCATTTTTTAATTCCTATTGTGACGTTCTTAAGTTCTTGTTTTTTTAAATTTGACATGCTTTTACAATTCTTTGACTCACATGGAAAACTGTGACTCACGAGTAAAACTATTGAAAGTTCAAACAAATCGTGGGAAAAATATAAACAATTATACATTCAAAGAAACTATAATATTTTTTAAAAATTTGGGTGGGATAGTAAATGAAACTTAATGCGTAGATAAACCAATACATTATTATTTTTGAAAAATCAGTTTTTTTTTGGGATTTTTGCCAAAAATATATCAAAAAAATTTTATGTCCCACTCTATTTCCCAGAGAAGTTGATCTAAAAGTCTGTAAAAATGTCAATAATGTACATTGCTAGGAACCAGAATAGTTCAGCAAGAATTTTTGACTAGGTTAATTTTTCGAAAAATATCGAGTTTTTCGTGGCATTGAAAAAATTATTATTATTTTTAAATTTATTGTGAAATAATGAAACGATTTTTTTTTTTTTTTTATCGTTATACAACTTTTACCAAAAATGGTCTGTGATATCTGATTGTAACTGGCCCCTTTACAGCCTCTTACCATCACCCTGAGTCTGTTCAGTTTTTAGAACAGACTTTTATTCTAATTTATTTGTGTTTGTCCGTACATTTTTTATTTATTTTTTATTGAGAGTGTATATAAGATTTTAATTATTTATTTATTGTTTTATTTATTCTTTTTAATATCTACTCTAGTCATTTAGATAAGCTGTGTTACGCGCAATTAGCCATTGTTGCCGTGTGCCAAAATTTTAATTAACTAACTTTTGCAAAAAATGGTAAAATCTAAAAATATGAAAATTTCTGAGTAATGCAAATTAATGTGAACGTGTAACACTTTTGTAACACGTGCAAAAATATATTTATTAAGATTTCGTTAAGGGTAGAAAAAACTACATAATTAACTACATTACGCTATCCACGATTTGGTAACAACTTTGTTAATTTAAATTAATTATAATAGAATATAATAGTTAAATAGTTTTGTATTTTTTGACGTTTTAACACTCAACGCACCATCAACAACCTCCTAAGCATACCAACCCTCATCCCTTACCATCACAAAACTAGGCACAGTGGCGTCCCATTACAAACGGGAATAACACAACAAGAATTTTTGATCTGATAATTATTTCGAAAATTATCGAATTTTTTGCAACACCGTTCGTACAATGTTATCTGACAGACTAGAGAACTGGATGTCAGTTTTGATGCTAGCAATGTAATTAAGTATGCTAGTAATCTCTGAATGGAACCACATGGTACATTTTTCAAAAGTTATCGAAATTTAATAAATTTAATATGTACCCACATTTTTTTATCACTTACTAAAAATCTACAAAATCCTGAAATATGTGAAAATTCACACTTCACATCATTTTTAGGGTTTTGTAGGTATGACCAAAAAACCCTTTTACCGTCATTTTGTCGTCTGTCTGTCTGTCTGTTCGGTAAAAATTGTAGCCAAACGGCTAAACCTAGAGAGTTGAAATTTGGCACGCTTGTACAACTTTTTGACCCGCATATAGGAAAAATACTGAAACATCTAAAAAACATATCCCCCTAAAAATATAAACAAATATGTGCTCAACGAAAAAAAAAAATATTTTTTTAAAATTCTGAGTAGGGTATCAAATGAAAGCCCTTAGTACGTGGATTAACGATCAAAATTTTATTTTTGCAAAATAAATTATTTTGACGCGATTTTTGTCAAAATTGTGCAAAAAATTTTTTGTCCCACACCCTGTAGCCCAGATGGTTTAAACTAAAAATCTGACAAAATTCTAAGTAATGTATATTGGTGTGAACCGGAATAGTACAACAGGAATTTTTGATCAAATTATGTTTTCGGAAAATAATGCATTTTTTGTGTTTTTAACCAAAATATGTTAAATATTTAATTCGCTATTTAACCAAGTTGATACGTCAGCGCTCATAGCGATGTGCGTTTAGTCATTGGTTTTCTAATTTGTCAAACAAGTAACTTGCAAACTAGAGTTCGAATCCTGTCAATTTTAATTTTGTTGTTTTTTTTTGCAGTTTTCTTTTGTTTAAATTATTTTGTCAAAATTCTAGTTATATTTTGGTAAATGTTGTATTTAACTTTTAAAAGCGTAAATTTAATAACCAGTGGGAAGTGTTGAAATTATAATTTAATTCTGTTTGATGTATACGAAATCAGAAGGCGGGGCTAATGATTTTAGCAACCAATAGAAGCCATAGGCGCAATTTTCAAAATCTTAATGAACCTTGCTATGTAAAAAAAATACTGCACATATTTAGAAACTTAAATAATGGTATTAGGCATTCGAATTAAAATTCATAAAAAAATATTTTGACATAAAATTTGTTTTGGCATCCCAAATAATCATCATTCAGTTATTAAATACCTGCAAAACCCTGACATGTGTGAAAATTCACACTTCACATCAATTTTTATTATTATCATTATCATCAGATTATTGTGCTCTTCGACGTGTCCCAACTTCCACATTTTTTATTCTGATATTGCTTTTCGGTAGTCCTTTTTCGTTCATCTTCATTTAGATGTTTATATTGGTTTCCTTTTCTTGCTTAGTGTTCACGATTTATTAGACTATGAACTTGTTCGATTTTTGTTGTACTAAATATATTTATTTTATTCTAGGTGCGGAGGTGATGGCCAAATGAAATGCTTGCCTAAGGTTTGCAGCCCCGAACCTATGTTACAGCAAATGATCGCTGCAGCAGCAGCCAGTAGAAGAAGATGAAGAAGATGAATCCAATAAGGTGCCTAGTCAACTCTAACATCTAGAGCACCAGCTATTCTAGTGAGAATATAACATCAAAAAAACACTTGTAACATAGCATAATCGTGTGCCAAAACGACTGATGTTAAAAATAGGAACATTGTGCCTTCCTAAACTAAAATCACAATACTAACATCCGTGATTTTTTTAAAACAGTGACGTAGCTTCATTCAGGTGTAAATAATTTTAGAAATTAGAAAAATTCAATTATTAGTTTAGAAGACAGAGAGTAAAGTTGTATAGAAACTAAATATTAAATATAGCACAAAAAGAATTTGATAGAGTTTTAGTTTCTGGACATCTTACTACTTTCTTTACAGCATTAATTTGCAATGTACATACATTTTCAAAAATATTAAGGTCAATTGTGCAATATCCTATTTTGAAAGAATATTTTAACACCAATACAAATATTTTGTGAAAATTGCCGTGAGTAAAACGGCCTATGGAACAGAGACAATTTACACTTTCTGATACTGTGGAAATCAGTATTTTCTGGGCTTATCTAGACTCATATAGTGTTGCTATATTCATGTCACATTTTTCAGACCGCATCACTGTACTAGAGGATAGTATGCACACATTTAATTTCACTCTAGACCAGGGATTAAGAATCTTTCTGAAACAAAGAGCAATCTAACAAAAATCTTAAAAAAAATGAAGGAGCCGCAATTTTAATACGAGTTAGCACCGTTTTCATAATCAAATTTAAATTTTTAAGTATTAATGATGCCATTAAGATAACATTGGATTAAATAATGTGACGAGTTGAAAAACGGTTATGAAAATGGGCGAAAATGTCTGAAAATTTTTCAACTATTTGAAACATAAAGTAAGCTATTTAATTATTGACAAAGGCATCAGTTCTGCAGATTTAAGATCGATGATATTATTACTAAAACTCTGTGAAGCATGATTATTTTGTTGTTAGAGAGTACAATAAATAAAACATTTTACATTTTAATCAAAAAGCATGTATTGACAAACATCACAATAAGCTTCTCGTTACAATATGTATTTCTATTAATATTATTAGTAATATTTGTATTAATACAAATTGTAAGTAATTACAGAAAGTTGTAAGACATTAGGCGGTTACGTTTAGTCAGTCAGATTAATCCGAGCGATCCAAGTGCTCCCGATCCGTTCGTAAAGTCAGTCGGAGCGTACACATTAGCTTATTTTTAGTCAATCCGATTAATCCGCAGGAGTAATTCGAGCATTTCAAAATAATCTGATGATCTAGCCGGATTGCTAGGATTAATTATAATGGGGGTTAGCGTGGGTAAGTTGAATCTTGCAGTCAGAGAAGAAAGTGATGTAAACATATAGTAAACATAACCTAACAAAATGGAGGAAATACGTGCTGTTTGTGATAGCTCATATTTATAAAACAATACGCAGTAACACTTGTAAACGACATAAATGTGTTGTATTTAGCGCCATCGCCACCAGGCGTCACTACTTAACTTCAGACTTAAATTCCTTACGAAAAGTATACAAAATCTGAGCAATCCGACTAATCTTGTGACGTCACCAGATCAATCTGAGCCATTTTGTAGATTGACTAAATGTAAACGCCTATTCTATTCAAAATGAAAGAGCCTCACTATCCAGCAGAGTAACATTCGGTCCTAGAACCGTCGGTTCTTGACCCCTGATCTAGACAATTCAGCTTACACCCCCCCTCTAATGTCGTTGACAAAATCATGCAAATTCAGGTTTCTCAGCCAGGGTTTCGCGGAAGCATAGGGTTTAGCGAGGAATCACTATTGGTTCCGCGAAAAATATTGATATTTTTGAGTAATTTTTTTGTTTAATTTCATATTCATTTTACTATACACGTACGATATATTCTTGGATAATTCTTGGGTATTATAATAAAATCTTCAACCTGCTATATTATTTAGAAGTATTATAATTTTTATGTAGGGGCTCCCCGAGACACGAATATTATTTCAAGGGTTCCGCCTGGGGTATAAAGGATGAGAAACGCTGCTTTGTACGGTAGTTTTTATTGTTTGTGTTGGTGTTTAATATTATCCTCATCGATTTGAAGCCCCCGTTAAAAAGGTAGTAGCTACGTCACTGCGTTCATTCATTAATATTATGACTGATGATGAAAACTGATAAAATATTATAAAATTAAGAATTTTTATACAAGTTTTTGTATTAGCTTATATATAATAGCGTTTCCATGTGGTAATACAATGTGTAGGGGACGTTTTTCTAAGCTGTTTGACTTGTAGAAAACGAGAGATTTAGTGGACTTTTAGTGAATTATTAATGGATTTCTACGACTTGAACGTTTAGACTTGCCAATACGTCTCCTATACATCAATGGTCATTTTAATATTTAGTATATAGGTATTTATATAATTTAGTTGTAAAGTATATTATTTGTTAAGATTTGTGAAGTCTCCTCCCAGTAAAAATATTTTCTGAATTATGATATAATACATACAATACCATTAACTTCCATGTAAGTTACCTACATATTATCTGCATTACTTCTGTATTTTGATTTCTTCCATTCATTATTTCATTCTATTTGTATACGCTAAATTTAATGCATTTATATAAATTATATCAAATTTTATGTAATTTTTAATTAGAAAAATAAATGCCAAACTTTGAACTTTTTGTATATATATATACCTTTTCACTCCTATGCCAATATTCCTCAAGTTCCTCCAATTAACAAATGAAATATGTCTTCTGGAAAAAAATTGTTGGCGGAAGACTCAGCCAAAAGTCTCTGAACAAGTAACACTCCACTCAATAAGTCTCCGGTCTGACATACCAGATCTACAAGTATGAAATGCAGATTTTTTTTTTTTTAATAAAACACATTAAACTCAAAAGAACAGTAAAAGTTTATTTATTCAAAGTATGCTCCATTAGAAGTTATACATTTTTCCCATCTTTCAGGCAATTTGTGAATACCTCGCCAGTAGAACTCTTCCCCTTTCCCCGCAAACCATTCATCTAGCCATTCTTTCACATTTTCATATGAACAAAAGTGCTGCTCGGCAAGTGCGTGACCCATCGATGCGAACAAGTGGTAATCTGAAGGGGCCAAGTCTGGTGAGTAAGCGGTATATGGTAGCAATTCCCACTTGAGTGCCTCCAATGTGTTGCAAACTGCTTTTGCCTTATGTGATTGAGCGTTATCGTGAAGAAAGATTACCTTGTGCTGTCTTCTTTCGTATTCTGGTCGTTTTATGAGCAGCGAATGGTTCAATTCGATCAGTTCTTGTTGGTAGCATTGGGTATTAACTGTTTCACCAGGTTTTAACAATTTATAATAGATCACACCCTTTTGGTCCCACCAAGTACAGAGAATTGTCTTTTTGCCAAAGCGATTCGGTCTTGCAGTTGATGTGGTTGGTGAGCCTGGGTTCACCCATGATTTTTTGCGTTTGGGATTTTCAAAATAAATCCATTTTTCATCGCCAGTAATGATACGATGCAAAAAAGACTTTCTTTTGTATCGTGCAAGCAAAATTTCACAAGTGTTTTTGCGTTTTTCCATCTGCCTCTCATTCAATGCTTGTGGAACCCATCTGCCGACTTTCTGGATCTTACCCGTCACTCGTAAGCGATTGGAAACAGCTTGTTGACTAACGCCTAACTGCTCTGCTAGTTGTTTTTGTGATTGACTATCGTCTTCCTGTAGCAATACTTCCAATTTTGTATCTTCACATTTTTTTGGAGGTTTTCCATGTTCTTTGTCTGTAAGATCAAAGTCACCACTTTTGAAACGCCGAAACCATCGTTCACACGTATCTTGCGATGGAGCATATTCACCATAAGCTTCTCGAAGCAGTCGGTATGATTCAGCAGCAGTTTTTTTCAAATGAAAACAAAACAGTAGTACTGTCCGCGAATGCTCTTTATTTGGCACAAAATTTGACATTTTTAACACAGTAAAACAAAACTATATGATCACTTTTCAAATTATACTAACCTAACCTATACGCATTTGACACTTAATGATAACTTAACAAAACGTCATATGTGTTGAAACTTTGACCTATACACTCGGTTTACGCGGCAAGTTTGAAAAAAATCCGCATTTCATACTTGTAGACCTGGTATATATATATATATATATATATATGGCAACACTGTTGACAGACCCATATGATTTCTGGATAGTACCAACCTTCAAACGATATGTGTGAAAATTTCATGACATTCTGACAATTAGTTCAGAGGTTACAGTGGTTTTAGTGACTCCAGATTTGTGATTTTCAAAAGAATGGATAAAAAGAATATCGTGTGTTGAGTAAACATTGTTTTTTGATGGGTAAAAATACTGCTGAAGCCAAACAGGGGCTTGATAAGCGTTATAGAGACTCCAGGCAAATCAATTACTGATTGGTATGCTGAATTTAAATTAATTAATTAATTTTAATTTTAGGAGCGTTGGAATGAATCACTCTTGAAGGAGAGTATGTTGTTGAATAAAGTCGAATTTCTAAAAAAAAAATTTTTTCTTAGTTAGACTGGTGACTTATTGAGCGACGTGGTACATAATATTTAGTCTTCTAGCAAAATATTGTTGGCAGAAGACTCTGACAATATGCGAAACGTGCAGTCTTCTAGCAAAATTTTGACGACTTTGCCAGAAAACTCTGAAGAAATACGAAATGTCCAGTTTTCTGGCGATATTTTGTTGGTACAAAACTTTTCCAGTGAGCAGATCTCACTCTGGGTCCAGGTCTAAAAAACTCCCACGATGACCTAATCTGGTTTAGGATTGGTTTTTAAATAAAACACAGATATTAATAAAATTTGCATTTATTTTACTGATTAATATTTTTGTATTCTTTATATTGTCATCACAAAATTGTTAGAAATTATTGCTAAAAACATAATATTCAAAAAGACTAAGTACATTTTTCTATTTCTTAATACATCGGCAGCCGATTTATCTATTTTTTTTCTCTTGAATACACTTTTAATTAATAACCTGAACAATTTGTTCTTCATTTGGCAAGAATTTTAACTTATATTTAAACTGTGTTGGGTATATACAGGGTTCTCTTGTGTTAAGCGTAAAATATTAACAAAATTAAATAATATAAAATAAAATTTATAAAAAAAAGCGTTTAAAAAGCTTAAATAATAGGAAAATATATTCGAGTATTTAAAGAAAAATATATTAAAGCGATTTTATAAAGTTCAATTTATTAATTTAGACGTTTTATCCTAAATAAATTCAAGGTACTTCCGATGAAACTGTTGGAATGTCTGTGTCTAAGTTGGTTTTCTTAAAACGTAACTATTAAATACGTGTATAGATATTTTTTTAAATTTTATCACATTACATATTACTGGGTCCAAAAATATGTTTTGTCGTACTGAGATTAAAAAATAAATATGGAAATTACAATTAATCGACTCTTAAACCAATTTTATATAAAATGTAAAACTTTAAACAGCAATATCTCAGAAAATTAGTTTTTTTCAGATATCTTACTATTGTTTTAGAGCAGCGATATTTATAAATAATTAAACAGATTAATTCATCACATTTATGACCAATAAATAACAAGGACAGTCCTATAAGATCAGCAAATTTATAAAAATAAGTTCTTAAAATTAAATTCTTAAATTCATCTTATTATTAAAAGAATTTTAAGGTATTTTTATTTTTTTAAATTTGATATAAGCTTCATATATTTTTAAATGTGGAAAATTACCATAGTTATTTTTTCCAAAAATGCAAAATAAGGCGATAGATATTTATTTTTAAATTAATAAACTGGCAATAAATCCAAAGATAATGTTGTATCTACGAGTGTTATATAAACTTTACTATATTTAACTATTTAAGTAATCGTAAAGTAGGTCTTTATAGGAAGAGTTAAAGAAGTAAAAAGTGCCGTAACGTATTATTATTTCACTCTTGCCCTTATGGCAATACAAATGCCAGCGATACATTTTTGGGGTACTATTCGCGTCTTCTGTACGAAGAGACATCTAGCCGAAGATTTTATGTTCACGCGGATATGATATATAATCCGCATCCGCACGATTTAAATGATATCCGCATCCGCAGAAAAATGGCGGATATTCGCGGATTTGCAGGGATGACATATACAATTAATTAAGGTTAACAATGAAAGGAAAATACATGGCAAGATATTAGAAGAAAGGCGACGAATATCCTGGTTGCGGAACTTGGAAGAGTTGTTCAGAATGTCAAGCACAGATATTTTTAGGACTTTAGCATTCAAGGTTAAGATTGCTATGTTAATGACCAAACCTTCGAAGTAGAGAAGAAAAAAAAAAGCATATAAAAAAAAAAGTTGAGCAAATTTGATAAACTGAACTGTATGAAATCTAAAAAAAAACATCCAATTACAAACCAAAAAAACTAACTTAATTTTGTTCATTGTTTTATAAGATTTTGATTTATATTGGATAATATTTTTAACTTATATCCGACAACCTGAGTATTCAAAGAAGTCTGTCCTTCTCAAAATGTTTATAATTGAATAAATAAGTTTTCATAAAAAATATTTATTCAATAAAATAGCTACTTAGTGCAATCTATAAAAAAAAATAAGAATCGAACCCTGATTTGTGCATAGAATATTTGACAAAAATTTCTAAAATTCTGGTCTAAATTGCATCACAATCTACAGATTTTTGAATTCTATTTATAAAATATTATTATCTTTGTTAGAAGACGAGTTTTTACATTAGTCAATTAAAGTCACTTAAACCCAATTGCATAAACAATTTAGAACTAGTTTTAACTGCTGGTAACATACAAATATGTTTTTAAATCAGGCTTTTTCAACCGGTGTATTGCGGTACATTGGTGTGCCGGTGAAGAACCACTAGTGTACCCCCAGGCATTAGAACAGCATTAAAATTAAAAACAAGTTCCTTAAAAAACCTGATAACACTAGCAGACCCGTTGCCAACAACGTTGGCAAACTGATATCGAATAAAAATCAATATAAGCAGGAATCAATTATTAAAATTTGCATGATTCTGCGTATATTAACAAAACAAAAACGTTTCTTGATTATACCTAGGAAATTCTAAAAAGTTGCTTAATGCGTGTCGTTTAAAAATTAATATCGGGCCGGGTACAGCCCGCGGGCCATATGCTGGACATCAATGGTATAGCTGTTTCTGATTATACCTAGGAAATCCTAAAAAGCTGATTAATGCGTGTCCATTTTTTACCAATTTATGTTGAATTTTTTCCAAAATATAATCAAACCTTGAAATACTCATGCGAAAATAAGAATGAAACTCTTTCTGGATGTTCGCGGAGTTGCATATAGAAATGATGAAATTCACCATGTATTTGTCTACTTTTATTTATTCTGTGAACATTGCACCTTCTAGTGTGTTTATTTTTATTTTTTAGTAAATACCAAATTTTCAGGGAAGAGTTTTCTGTTAGTAAAAAATCCATTATAATTTTGTGAACTTTCTGCTCGATTTTAAACGCGTCACTATGTGTAGACACTTTTTTATAAGCGCGACATTCTTTCGCTGTTTTACTCTCCGCTTTCATAGCTGCTTTGCTCTCTGCTTCACTATGTGCTTAGCCTAAGTGAGCTGTTGTCGGAGAACGTCGCTTTGACTGGTGGGGAGCGACGGACCACACACCTGAAGCCCCGCTAGCACCAAGGAACTTAGCGTTACGAGGATACACAGAAATTAGGGCTTTTATATATATATATATAATTATTTTTGAAAATAACACAATAATTAGAATGCAAGTAATTGAAATTTTAAGTAAGTACAATCTTAAGTTCGTTTTCCAGTTATACTTTGTTACACAATTAGTGATATAAGTTTGGTAACAAATATTTGTAAGGGTGTAATACAGTACGGTCATATTTTGTATCACAGCTTGTAGTCACGATAGAACAAGTATCTTATTCGAACATAACGGTTACAGCGCACGCGTGGTTCACGTTGTTATTTGACGGCTGTTTTCTAGGCTATATTTTCTTGGTACGTATTTGAGGTGGTTAAAACCAAATTGATGTAAATACAAATTTTGTTCATTTCGAGAAACCGTTTTCTAGTTGCTATTTGAAATTCTTATACATTTGATACTGCTAAATTTCTTTAACGCTAACTATGAAATGACGCAGTAGTTAATAAATTCGCCGTGTTGCCAGTTATT
Source organism: Liopterus haemorrhoidalis (assembly GCA_963971575.1). Taxonomy (NCBI): domain Eukaryota; kingdom Metazoa; phylum Arthropoda; class Insecta; order Coleoptera; family Dytiscidae; genus Liopterus; species Liopterus haemorrhoidalis. Next base: position 66,049,665 of record OZ020612.1, on the reverse strand, counting down.
TGTTTACAAATGTCAAAAAGTTGGGTTATATTCAACTATTTCTAAAAAGGGATTGAAAACCTATATTTCTAGGGAGTAAAGGGACTGATATGAATTATGATATAGTTTGAAAAAAAGCAAATATTTTGTTATTCGCATAAAAAAAATTGATTATTTTAATTTAAAATAACTGAATTTGTTTTCTTCTGAAAATAATGTCCGCCGGTCCATGTGTTAAAACTAGTTTTAAATCGGCAATCAGGTTTTATAATTCAATAAATTAATTTTAAATAGATATTTTTTGAGTAAATCAACAAAATAGTGCATTAATTTTATAAAATTAATACATTTCTTAAAAACGATATTGACTTTCAGTTTCCTAAATATTTTCTAGAACTTGCATATATTGTATAACAATTAATATATATTTTATAATACATAAAAAATTAAACGTTTAGCTTAGACTACCAACAGGAAATTCAAATCATTGCATTATTCTAGATAAGAGGTACAACAAATTTGAGCAAATTGGAACAATAGACACTCGAGTTATGACGTAATTATGTCCAACCGGAAGTACCGGAATGAGAACGTATGTTGTGTTGGGTACCTTTGGAGAGAGCTTTTAGAAAGATACAAATTTTACTGAAACATTTTTTTTTTTTAATAATTAATAGAATTCGGACAAGTGAAAAAATAAAAGTTTATTTAACTAAGCTAACGTTTCGATTTTATTCAAATCCTCATCAGAACTAGTTAAAAGCCACTGAAGTTAAAAATATTTGTTTAAGTATAAAAATTTCTTTACACCCTGTCACGACATATTTGTTGGACTGTAGTTGTACAGAACGGTCATAATTTCTTGCCAGTTATGCAATAGTTGACAGAAACATTTTGTTATCAAATTTATTTCCAAGGACATGCACACATAGACGTAGATTCGATTTTTATATTGGGTTATGTATGTTCAATATTTCACTTACCTCCAAGAGCTAACCTCGATCAACAATCGTCTTCTAATTACAATCTTAATAACAATAATATCAACAACAACAATAATAACGAAAAAAACAATAATATATCTTTACAAAAACCACTACTTTTTCTCTACACGCCATAGTTGTTAACGAACAACATGAAGTTATCAATACAATATCGTTACTGATTGGTTCTTTGTTAAATTGGAATTTTTAGATAAGAGATAGAATACAGTTTTGATATTTTTAGGCTCATTGTTTATTGTTATGTAACTGACAAGAAATTATGATCACACGGTATATAAAAGAAAGTAATGTTTGTTTTTTTCTTTTGCAATGCCAACATAATGTAACATTAGTAATACCAATACAGAAAAATAAAATTACTGTATATTGACTATTTTACAACATGGCGACTAATTAAAATGACCGCCGATTATTAATGTTTAGAATTGATACCCAGAACTCCCTCGCTCTTTGAAATTACCCTTTACAATGTTTGTCGACGACCTTTTATTCCCAGTCACCGTATTTGTCAATCAATCTAGTCTCCTAAAGCCAGGTTTCGTTCTGACATAGTTCCTGGTGTACTTATTTTATCCATGCTGTCTTTGAACTTTCTGAAATATCTGTTTTGACTTGTTCTAAGTGCCATATTTGCCCAAATTTGTTAAATATATTTATTTAAATAATCTCAATTTTAATATTTAGAATTTGAACGTATTATATCCATCTCTCTAATCTATTCTAGTCTACCTCAGTCTAGATATAGGAATATAAATATATATCTACGCCGTTTTGGCTTTTTTTTTTTACCAGAGAGGATATCAATTTGATTATTAAGTCAGGTCCATAGCATACCATTTCAGACCAATACCATTCTACTACACTAATTTATTATCTACCAATTGTCAGATCTTAAACTGTACATTTTCCCTAACTTATACAAACCCTGTGCAGTCGGAAAAAAATCTATCACAAGTCTTATCTATTTAAAATAGAATTTAATATTTTCACACAATTTTTATACAACGGTATCCCAAATGTAATGCACAAAATACTACAGATAATCAATTTTAAGATGGCAAACTAGTATCTATAATCCGTTTACGATGTTTTCTCATCTGAATAGGCCATGCTATTTTTGATAGGTTGCATAAAATTAGACATTATAAAAATAATGACGTTCTTCCAATTTTATTTGTACATATTTTTATGTACATACATGAAAATATATTAAATAAAATCTATTATATAGAAATTTTTTTTAATATACCATTTTTTACATGCTATTTTTCATAGCTACCAACAAAACTGCTCTAACAAGACTTACTCAAATGAGAAATTACCGTGAATTATATATTGTACTAGCTGAGCACACGTACTTCGCTACGGTATGTACTTTCTAAAGATTTGAAGACACCTATGTGCCAAAAAAGAATGTTATAACTTAACAAAAATAGGAAATACGAAGGGTTCTATAATTCACCCCGAATGTAAGTTCGCTCCTTTAGGGTTTGATAAACTTGTAAGGGTAACTTTTGTAAGCAAAAACCAAGTCGATATTTAATTGATCCTAAGAGATATTGAGGAATCCCTGAAATCACATTTCACCCCCTTAGAAGTTGAATTTCGAAAAATCCCTTCTTACTGAATAGTTTCGTCATGGAAGGAATATACTTTGCGAATTTCATGTCTCTATGTCCAAAGAACGTTCTATCGAATAAAAAATACAATTGTACCCCTTGAATGTGGCAATTTACCCTTTGTAAGGGTAACAGTTCCGCCTAAGCCAAAGAAATTACCTATATATACATATATTGTGCATTACTTTTAAGATTATCCTCATATTTATGATGTTATTAGTAACCAGACAGAGATGCCTGGCAGAAGTTCTGGTCTTTCAATCTTCTAATAATTTTATTTGGTAAATAATTAGATAATACCGGAATGGTTCTGAACCGTCCAGGATTAATTAATTTTATTAACTTCTTAAATTTATTAGAAAATATAAAGACCATAAACTTTTTTGTGAATATATCACCTTTTTAGGTGAAACTTGGCTTAATCTAGAATTGAAAATGATTTGAATATCCTTCTATGTACATAATTTGGTCCATTCATACAACGAATGTATTTAAATTATCACTAATTATGCGCTGCTCTTTTACCTTTTAAGTAACCTAACCATCTCTTGGCTGTTATATCAAGTATAGGTGCGTCATCGAGCGTTGTCAATAACAGCAGTTGATTCACGTGAGTTGTATGATAGTCCCACCTCGCTATATTAGGCGCTATTCCTAATGTAAAATGACGTAGATCATACGACGTACCAGATCCTAAGTCAAACAATGGAAGCATACCTAAAAAAACAATAAAATTAGTAATAAGGATAAGGTTACATTGGTGTGAGCCTACGGTTGCAACGACTAAGAATTTTTGACGTGAATATGTCTTTAAATTCAGTCCAAGCTATGGGCTGCGTGCTCCAAAATCTAACAGTCACGTTAATTGACTGGGTAACTTGTTTTATCAGTAGTTGAAATTCTTACGTTCCTTATCAAATTTTCGATATATGTTCTTACCTTTCAAAGCAATCATTCCCTGTTTGAAGAGTAATGCCGCCTCCTTAGCGTGCGTGGCAGGCGCTATGGTCATTAAGTCATATAGTCCGAGTAAGGAATAGATAAACCCGTTTAGTACAAATGATGGGGGATGAGTTGGATACTCCTCATACCAACTGTACTTCCCGAGGAAACTCGCAAACACTCCCCCTTGGGAGGATGGAATGCGAAACGGTCGTAAACCAGCTACGGCCGCTTGTAAGTACTGAATTTCACCACCAGAGTGATGGTATGCGCGCATTAAGACTGATATCGCGTGACCTTGACCCATTGCTGAGTACCTGAAAAAAAAAGGTTAAGAAAACCTTAATACATCATTTTCATTTGACGTAACCGGCGCGGCCAGAGCGACATGTTTGATGTTATATGAAAATTTCATAGTGGCGATACAGGCGTGGTACAACTGCTAAAGTCAAGAACGCACACTTTTCTTGACTTTAGCAGTTGTATCTCACCTACATATTTATACAAGTATTTGAAGTAATCTGTTCTTGAATTTCATTAAATATGTCATCAAATCAAAGACGCACATCCAGTGATGACATCCTACCGGTTCGGGAAGGTTCGCGCGAACCGTTTCTTAAAATTATTGAAACCTTAGGGAACCAGTTCTTAGAATTATTAAAAATAAACGAATTATTTTGATTTCAGTTTTGAATCGTGCGCCGTGCCCTACAGTGTTGCAAATGTAATATTTATTTTATAGGTTATTAATAATACGCTCTTAAAATTGTTTCCTTATATTTAATAAATAGTGAAGTAAGTGATTTGTTCACTCTTAAAAATACAGAATAGGTTCCTAGATATCACGTGACTTTATAGAACCGCTTCCTGAAAATTTAGGATGCACATCTCATTTAGAGCTCGTTCGGTATAAGAAAAATACTCACGGAAGTTACTGGTTTCCCTAGACAGAAACCAAATTTCGTTCATAACGTTATCAACAGTTAGTTTAACACATTTCATTGGCGTATTTATCTGCCACAATAGACGATATCTAAAGTGACGTCAGCAACACTAGCGCCAGTGTTCTTTTGTCGAACTACTCTTACAAATATTTCATTTGTACTTTTCCGGGTGCGAAATTAAAATAAGTTAAAAAAGAAGATCATTTTATTCAAGAATTAAAAAGGTGATTAGATGTCGAGCACGATAAAAAACTGGAAACATGAAAGTTTTAATAGAGTTAGGTTTAAGTGCACATCTAATTTTTATAATAATAATAATAAATTAACTACGAAATTTTACTAAAAAATACAAATTCGTTTACGAAAAGTTAATTTGTCAGTATCAGGAAACTATTTGTCAGAATAGTCGACTGATGCAGAACTTTTTTCTATGGACTGATGGCCCACTATCGCTAATATCGATTTTAAAGTGGATGTCGTCTATTGTCCCATTGAATTATTGAACTGTGATTTTAATTGTTATACATGGTTACTGATTGAAGAAAATATGTATTTATTAATTTAATTATATTTATGCAGATTTATTCTCAATAATAAATATTATTTATTATCAATAATATTTTTTTTAACAAGTTTTATTATTATTTATGAATGACTCACTAACAAAAGCATTTTATGTGGGGGTAGTAAAAGGAATTTTTTCGTATATAAGAGGGTCAATCAATAAAAAAGGTTGGGAAACCCTGCCGTGAATAGTAGTAATGAAACAACTGTTATATATAATATCTATATATTTATAATAAATATAAATACGACCCTATTAAACTTGTATATTTTACACAATATAATAAAAGATAAATACTAAAACGCAAATAATACATCAACTTTTGTGGAAGACTATACAGGTTTGGTACATAGTACCTGATTGGACAGACCGAAACCCGGTTAATGTTTTTGAATTTACTTCACACATATTCTAGAGCTTTTGTATTCTTCTGATTAAACTTATTAATTAATGATATTGATAATTTTCTTACCATCCTGGTTCTAAATCTTCAAATCCAACAGCTACTTTTCTTCGTACTGGATTGGCCCATCCTCCAGTGGTTGGATCTTGATGTCGTACAAACCAATTGGCAGCATCGTAAAAATGGGCCATATGTTCGGATGTCGAGAAAGTAATATTGTCTATATAACCTTCACCTTTAAGTTGTATTTCAGTTACTTTTAACTTGGATCGGGAGATTTTTCGTTTGAGTTTGTTCAGTAGGGCCAGTCCTTTTTGTAAGTCTACGACTAAGTCACGAGTTATTCTTTGCCAATTCGTTACAGCACCTAACCCATGATAAATATTTGTATCCTACAAAACAAAAATGATAACTTGGATTATAAGAAATGAGTAAGAAAATGCGTCCAGGAACAGTTTATTAGATCTAGATTCTATTGACTTTTATTTGTATTTTAAAATGAACATAATATAGTAATACAGTGGGACAAACTCGTTGTTTTTTGTTTTTATGTTTATAGGTTGACAGCATTTCGGTATTGACAAGAGTCATGTCTAATGTTCTCAGTGCCCATGAGAACGATGATGTAGCTAAATTTGCTTTTATGCGAAGAGATTGATACTAGACAAGTAGTATCCTGCCTTATATCCTATATTATTTAATATGTAATATATAAAAATATGCAACGGTACTTTTGCCATAGGCGTGGTATTTTAAACTTTATTTTAACAAAAAACATGCAAAAAACAAAAGAATAAAACACTTGTACCGCAATGAATTCTTATCTTAATAACGACACCTCATTATTTTGGGATTATATCCGAGATAGGTAATTCCTGTCACTCTTTTGCCATTGGTCAGATTTTGATAAGATATTAAATTTTTATACGCTACACTATTTGTCAGCAGGGCACATTACAAATATATATAATTACATTTTATTACTACAGATAACACATGTGTCGCTTTTTATCGATTAAACACCTAACTAAAGTACCGTTGCATATTTGTGCCGGACTCTAATAATTAAACACAGTATTATTTCGTACCTCACTCGCCGCACTCAAGATAACAACTGAATATTATGGTCATCTAACCAATTACTTCAACTCATTATCTAAGTTGGCGGATTACTTTATTTTACCGTTAACTGATTACAAGCCTATACACTACAAAACATAAAGCGCGAAAGAAATCTATTACACTGGAAAAATGTACCATCTTCTGTACAATGTACCCGGCATTGTACGGAAAACGGCCTAACTGTACCCACCAGCAGAGAAACTGTTGAACATTACACGTACTCCTCACTTAACGACCTACCTGTTTAACGACCGCTCGGACTTGCGACCAGTTCACAAGCTCGGAGATGTACTGAACTGGTTAAATTTTCTGTAGCTAACTCTTCACAAACCGACCACGTTTAAAAATGAAACAAAGCGAAAACGTCACATTCACTTAACAATTCCGGTTGATTAGGTAATCAGTTTAGTTCTAGCCGGTAATGACGGGGAATGCCCTTTCTCAGTTTGAGCCTCAGGACTACATGTTAATATGCATGTTTTTTTTATGAATAAACTTTAATTTTTATGATACCAATCATTTTTATAATTTTTGCTAATTTTATTTTTATGTTATTTAATTCGTTTTGTTCATCACTGTTCAGGATACACAAAAACGATTAAGCTCCTCGTTTATCGACCAATTCGCTTAACGACCCAGTCGTAGGAACGAAACTCGGTCATTAAGTAAGAAGTACCTGTATAGTTTATTTTAATATTATTATTTTCACAACTAATTTATTTCAAATAATGTTAAAATAATGTTGAATTAGTTTAAAAGATGACAATGTATCCTATGGCCTCTTAAAAATAAAACTTTTTTTTTTGTTTGGCAATAGGTATTTAAAATTTTTGTGTCCCACTGTACCCAATTTTCCCCTACATATCTCCGCGATTTTCTTTTTTCAACTGGTGTTGAAATACGAACCTGCAGTATGACGAAGCCCTACTATATTATAAATCCTAGAAAATTTGCAAAACTATAAATTTTTAAAAACAAAATTGTTAAAACATTTTACAAACAGGAATTTTTGCTAAAATTCTAAATATTTTTGTTATCACATTTTTTTGAAAAACCAAGTTTTATCTTCTAACTTCAAACAATTTTTGAAATTAGGTAAACCTAATAGAAAACAGTGGTTCTCAAACTATGTGACGCGAAACGGTAAATTGTCTTTTAAAAAAACACTATACACTATAGCAGGGGCGAATCGACCTATCGGGCACTCGGGTATCGCCCGATGAGCCGATCGACTGTATATTGGTAAAGAAGTTTTAAGATAACATTTGCAACTTAACGACAAATTTTAAATAATCAAATAATCAAATAATGCATAAAAACGTAGGGCGGATTCCGTAACATAAAACATTTTAACAGTTTTTATGCCTTCCTGTGTAATATCATTCATATTTATTGATGGCAGTATACTTATTTGATATCTACACACTACAGACTTTAACGGTTAAGTTATAATACCAGTATAATCAAAAATAAATTGCGTAACGTATAAAAATAAATTGCGTAACAAAATTGTAATGCTATACGTCTATAGGTAACAAATACAAGTTATGCATACGGCAGTAGTTCAGGATTAGCCGTGTTGGCGCTGCGATCTTAAAAACAAACTCCTATACACTATAGTCTGTTATTAAGAGTTATGTATAACATAATTTGGGATAGAGGGAGTAAATTGTTATGACTCATTCGGCACAAGGCCCAATTATAAATTAAAAAGTTGTAAAAAATGTCTTACCTGGGCATGTATAAATATGTTTGAAGTATTATAATGTAAATTAAATATTTCTTTTCTTTCTCTATCTTGTATCACAATAGTAATAGTACTAGTTTTTTCTAATTTCAAATTAAAGCTTAATAAAAAATCCATCGATTGATCTAATTTCAAAACAACTCCATTACACACATCACTAGTATTAAATCTAAGTATAAAATTTCCACTCTCTAATATTCGACTCATCGAACATCCAATCGGAATAATCCAAGATCGTATTTCCTTTTCTCCATCTTCAACCACTTTCCGAATTGGTTCAGATTTGGTTAAATTCTTGCTGTAATGTGATAATCCGAATTGTGCGATTTGAGTTGGGTAATAATAGCCCTGGTTTCCCCATTGTCGGGATACTGGGACACCTTCTAGTGCAGAGATGCATTTTACACGATCTCGGGCTTCTACGTTATATTTTTCAAAGTACATAAATATACCACGTGGATCATATTTTCCACGAGGATGATATACTTGGCCGTAACTGTGGGACCATTCGAAACGTTCAATACCATGATCATATGTAGCTAATTTTCCATAAACCTAAAAAAAAATACATTATTTTAGTGCCGTTATGGATGTCGGAATTTAACACGTTGACTGCCATATGTATACGGGATGTGCCCGGCAAAATCCAACCTGTGTATAAGTAAACTGTTGTAGAAGTATTAAAATTTGTGAGTGTCGCATTTCACACGCATTTCACAATGCCTCAGGCAAAGAATCTGCATTCAATTTTACTAAAAACTTGACCATTTTTATTCTGAAAACAATTCGTTTTATGTTACATTCCTATTAGGAAAATGAGTGCTACAGTCAAAGTATTAAGTAAAAGATCAGAATCAGTGTTAATGTTGTTAATGATTTTATATATTTTATGTTAACGGTTGATAACTGTAAGAAAAAAAAATGGCATTTTAAAAGCTGTAAAGATGGTTTGATGACATCGAGGTAAATCCAATTTCCCAAGTGTGTGAGCCGAACTTGTTTGCCCAGTAGATGTTGCAGTTTAAAACTGAATAGCTAAATGTTAAACAGAATTATAAAAACAAGTTAAATTATATCTACGGTGACCATACGTGCTTCATTATAGGTAACAGCCGTAGCGGACTGGCAAAATTTTTCGGCCCTGGAAAATATAAATAAATCGACCCGATAAGGTCAAGAGCCCTCGTTGAATCAAGGACCAGCCCCACTGAAACAAGAATCGGTCCTATTGGGACCGGCCTACCAGGAAATTGCCCGGTGTTCCAACAGGCCAGTCCGCTACTGGAGGAGAGTCTTTTATTTAAGAGCGTTGTCGTTTAGATTTATTAATTTCTCATAAAACCACATCTGTCCTTTATTATGTGTTTTGCGATTTAAAGTACAGACATTTAGTTTTAGAATTATTTGCACATCGTAAAATTTAAAAAAATCGAATAATTCGGGCGCGTTTCTTTATTCAACTCAAAAAATGCGACGTATCGCAGAACTGTTCTGCTCTGCTCTGACGTCACAGTTGCTAAGATATGATTGCAAAACTACATGGAGTAAAAGAACGTTTTACTGCTGACTGCAAACAATTATAACCTAGTAAAGTACAATTTTATAACAATAACTTAACGTTTCCTCAACGATTTCTTAGAAAACGTAAATTTTGCAACTAAATAAAAAATTCTTTTACATGTCAAAAATAAGACGTTTACAAAATATCATCGCCAACCTGTAACGACCTGTACGCATGCGTGCAGTCAAAGCAGTCATTTATAAAAGAGCTGCAAATCTGCTCAGCAGGAGAAGCTATATCTACTAAGCTAGGGTGACCATTTTCTTAAGAAGGCAATGCGGGACTGAGCAAAAAAAAAGGTCCTCATCTCCCAAATCCAAGTGAAGAGCAAAAAAAGGTCCTCACCTACCAAATCCAAGTGAAGAGAAAAAAAAAGGTCTTCACATCCCAAATCCAAGTGAAGAGCAAAAAAAAAAGTCCTCACATCCCAAATCCAAGTGAAGAGCAAAAAAAAAAAGGTCCTCACCTCCCAAATCCAAATGCGGGACAAAATGTTAAAATGCGGGACTTTTGCGGGACGCATCTTAATGCGGGACAAAATGTCAAAATGTGGGACAGTCCCGCAAAATGCGGGACGAATGGTCACCCTATACTAAGCAGATATAAAAAAAAAACGTTTGTTTACATCTGCGTTTGGGTGAAAAAGGAATAAAAGAATGACGAAGATAAGTAGGTAACTGACTAATGTTGCTAACTAAAGGGCTGGTTTGCCATAGTGATCAGATGGTTTATGACATCTTTTATAGTAAAAATTTCTAAAGGAAAAAAATAGTACGTGACTATTTTCAAAATATAATAATGGTAACTACGGTTATAAAAATAAATTGAATTGTAAAAATACTTCGAAATGTTTGAAACCGGAAGGAAATTATTATTTAATTTTATTAGTAAAAAAATATAATTTCGGAATTTGTGCTTCTAATGGCCGGTTGATAATTTAAGAATCATCCCCAATTCAAGTTAAAATCATTTGTTTTTGTATGTTGTAACATAAAAACAAATGATTTTAACTTGAGTTAGAGAAAACTCTTACGTTAGCAACCCGCCATAAGAGTTATCGAATTTTAAGAATTTCTATTAGATGGCTCATAAATTACCTGCCGCTACAAAATAATGAATTTGTAATTACTTAATTTTTATAAACATTTTCCAGATTTGTGCTTTATTTTTTCTAAAAAAATTTGGTCACTGTAATTGTAATAGATAATTTGAAATGCCTGAAAATTGTAATATAATGTAATTTAAAATTTTTTATTACTTATAAAATTGAATTTTGAATGTTTAACACACTGAAAGCGTCATTAAACCATTTGCTGACACATTAGTTAGTTTAGTTGAGTGACGAATTTAATATTTTTATACAAAAAAATGGTACAGAAAGAAATCATGTTGAGTTAAATTCAGAACATTTTATTGAAACAACTGTGTTTAAAGAAGTTTAAGCAAAATATATCAAAATAAAACATGGATTTGAAAAATTGAATATATTAATTGAACTTCGATCTTTATTATCTTGGATATCAAATTTTAAAATCCTTATCTCGTTGACTATGGCTAGTATTTTTGGATTTTTGACAATTATTTTAAAACTTTAAATACAACCTAATAGCTAACAGTAATATTTCCAAAATGATTAATATTGGACTATAATCCATCTTTCTACTATCATCTACTCATCTTTAATACTATTAAGAAATTTTCTGGAAATTGCCAGCAGAAAATTTTGGAGTATTATTTTGTATTCACAAGCGAGTAAAGAGGTGGTGGAAGATTTATTTAATTTTTTATTTATTTATAATAAGTTATTAAGATTTGATTTTTAACATTTATTTCATCTTAATAAAATAGATGTATATTCAGCATTGTGATTGTACTTTTTTTACTAGGAATTTACTCATTAATGTCGGGTTGCTAACGTAAGAGTTTTCTCTAACTCGAGTTAGGGATAATTCTTACTTTAGCAACCGGCCATTAATCTTTTTTAATATTTGGTTTAGACCCATACTGCCCTTATGATTTATTAAAGAAAAATTAATTTTCTATATGACAAGAATATAAAATACAGGAGTAAAATAATGTATTTTTTTTTAAATAATTTGTTTATTTGATGGTCAATTGTTTTTCCGTCTCAACTTTACTTAACAACCTGGAACCTGTCGTCATTAGGTCAGCTGCCTATTGACCCTAGTGACTCGAATTAAGCTACAAAAGTATTCTGAACTAAATCCTGTCTTATTTTTAAAATTAGAGCCAACAAAAACTACTGTTCTTAGATTATAAATGAAGGTTCAGGTTGTTAAGTAAAGTTTTACCGTTTTTCCAATTTAATACTCTTATTAAAATAATTTTGTTGCCTAATTTAATTTCCTTAATATTTCTTATAATAAAGATGATAATGATTGTTCCTGATAACACCCTGTATAAAAAAGTTTTTAGATTGCAGGAGAAAATTCTTTTTTTGTACGTAAAACATTTTTTTCTTTTTTGACAAGCAACCGACCTGGATAATTTAAATAATAATTTATATTATGTTGTAGAATATTAACCTAAAAATGTAAATATTAAAACAGACTTACTTCAAAATAGCTATGTAGAAAAGTAAATGGTATATAGACCTCGTCCCCTTCCTTTCGACAACTAACTGTGTACTCATTATTAATATCACAATCAATTTCCCTAGCGATTTGATTTTCACTGATCGGCTCACCCCGATAAGGCTTGCTAAAACTATGTTTTTTATCCCAATCGATAGAGAGAAAACCACATCGATTCCATAAAGATAATATTATAAACAATACAAGACCGCATAAACAAAACCATGCCACTTTTAAGTTAAATCTCATCATAATAAATTAAATTAGATCAAATTTAAAAATAAATATTGTCATTTAATTAAATTAAAATTGCGTAATGTTTATTATTTTTTTTAAGATTTTTTATTTACAAATTTTTGCAAATTGTTAGCATGGTCCCACCCAGTTCTGAGAAGCAAATTTTTATTATTTGGCATTTTATTTTAAGGTTATATTAAAGTAGAAATTTTAACACTAAAATTTTCACATATTCAGTATCAAAAACATTTAATATAAATATCTTTAGAGTCATTATGGTAATCTTAAAGAACACATATTCCACAAAACAAATGACACATTTTAGTCATGCGCACTTATTCGACAACCAGAGACCTTAAAAATGTTATCTTGGCAAATATTTTTACGATCAATGCATGCGAATTCTTGGAATGCTTACGTTGGATTATATTTTAATATCTTAACTACATGTGTACTCGTTTATGTAAATATGGCATTTACTACATATTTGCTACATTCCGTATTTAAAGAATTACTCAGTGGCGGTACTACATTATTTTCTACAGGGCGTATTTAGGCAAAAATTCTTGTGTTAGTACACTATTTATGCAACACAGGAAGCAGGGCCGGCCCAAGTAAGAGCGGGGCCCTCTAAAAAAACTTTATTTATGTATTACTAGTTAAGGAACAAAAAATGAGCCGTTTCTTCAATATAAATTGTCATACATTTTTGTTGTTACGTAAATAATAAGTTATATATTTCAAGTTTATATGTATGTAGGTTGCTAAAACAGCAAGAATATTAATTTTATTAAAAACTTCTTTCAATAAAACACAATCAAAGCGTCATAAAAGAGACATCCAAAAGATCCGATGAGCAAAAAAAAAAGAAAGAAGAGGAAGTATTTATATATTTATTTATTCGCTTTTTACTTTTATTATTTTAAGCGCGGAGTCCCACGGGTGGGAATCGGACGATTGTGCTAAAGGCCGGCCCTGACAGACAGAACTCAAAATGTAAAAGGAAAAAAAAATGGAAAAGTTTACGAACCGGAATGTCAGTTCTGAATTACGGTGCGACTAAATAACATAACAACATTGTAATATGTGCAATAATTTGACGAACCGGAACCATATTTTACACAATTTCACAAACTGGAACACCGTTCTGGTTTATTCCGGTATTTTTCCAGCCCTGAATACAGAGGTACATTTCCTATATGTTTTGAAATCTGTGTTAACAATATTATAACAATTTATAACAATAATTTAATTAATTTCCTGGTTCATAATAGTTAAATACAATATTAAATAATTTAGTACATGAAACGGGACCCTTATAACGACCTAAATTGTTATTAGATATTATATAAATAATATTATAACTGACAAACGGTTCGTGATTGTTAGGTATAAAGATAGCCATATGGTTCGACCTTAAACAGAACCGGAATCCGTCATTTTCTAAAAGAACACAACAGACTTGCCATTTATTAAAGGGTAGCATCTTTTAAAGGGATTTATTTCTGTGGCTAACTTTATCTTTTTTGGATTTCGTAGGTATGACCTATAAAACCTTATACCGTGCGATCAAAATTTCTTGTCAGTTACATAACAGTAAACAATGAGTTTTCTCTCATCCTCATTTAAAGAAATAAAAAAAATAATAATAATAAAAAAAGATAAATAGCATTACATCAGAAATTTATCACTGCTTCCAACCGGATTAGGTCACCATATACCTGTACACGTAGGTCACCTGTACACCAATACTTATTAGATCTTCGATTAGCTGATCTTTTCATTGGTCTTCCCATTGGTCGACGGGTGTTCAACTTTTTCTCCCATAACCTCCTTACCATTCTATCTTTCCTTATCCTCATCACGTATCCTATCCACTGTATTCGTCTACTTATCAGTTTTGTGATACTCGGCCTTGAGTACGGTAATAGCGCACAGGAATTTTTGTTATATAAACCGTTCAAAGGTGAGTATGCAGTACAGGACATATGGAGTAGTTCTTTTTCATACTCTCTAATGGGTTTACATAATGACGCTATCCTTTTCTTGCTTGTTGACGTTGCCAGCTCTAAAACGCGCTGATCTGTGAAGACGCAGTATTCTACAAATGGTCATTCGTTTTTGTTGAGTGTTATTTTGAGTTTTATAAGAGTTGGTTTTTGTAAATCATACGAGTTTTTCATATTATTATTGTTGGAGAGAAGATCTCTACTAACCTAATATCCATGGCAATGTTCGTCACCAGGGATATGAAAAAAACAATAAATGTTTGACAGTTATTTACTTGTATTTTGAGATTGTTTTAATATATTTGATATACCAAGTTGTGTTATATTTATGATACATACATTATAACATTTGGCGACGAGGATTTCCGCAGAGGTATTTCTGGGAAGAATTTGGAATTTCAAATATTTCTAAAAGTGTTAACAAATTATTTGTAGTCGTTTTGATTTTGTCATTATCAGAACGACTTCGTATTTGATTAGCATGACGAATCCATGATTTGTTCCCCAACTATTACGCCGTAGTAACAGACCCTCCATGCCACCTGCACGACTTATTTACAACTCAAAAGGGGAGGTGTTGGAGAGAAGATCTCTACTAACCTAATATCCATGGCAATGTTCGTCACCAGGGATATGAAAAAAACAATAAATGTTTGACAGTTATTTACTTGTATTTTGAGATTGTTTTAATATATTTGATATACCAAGTTGTGTTATATTTATTATACATACATTATAACAATTATAATTGACACATATGACACTTTTACAACATTTGGAAACACCGCTCCCATTTGCTTTAAGAGCAATACTGCATTCTCACTTTTGAACGGACTAAAGTTATTTTTCGAATGTTATCTAATTTTTAGTAATTACGATTATTTGGGATTTGCATGATGCGCTCACACCTCGTAATTAAGTACGCCTGTAAGTCGCTAAATAGAAGCAGACAATGTTCAATCAGAATATTATTTCATATGATGTGTTAAATCAAAGCTTGAAATAATTAAATTGCCCGACCACTGATTCTGACGCAGTTACAATAAAAAATGTACCCAAAATTTGTCGCCTCTTACTAAATAGCTACAAAATCCTGTATAGTCCGAAAATTCACAATTCCCATGAATTTTTCTTAAAGCTAAATGTAATACGGTCCTGGAGAGAAAGCTCGACTATCTTCCTAAGTTAAGGCATCCGCCGTCGGTCCTGCCGATCAATTCAAACGACATTAAGTCTGTCAAAGCAACGTCGGAAATACTATTGTAATTACATTAATCTTATTGTGGACGAAATTAATGCAAAATTAAGAGGCACTGTAATGAATCACGCTTCCTACAATCTTAGTTCGAATACACAGCAGTCGACACCAGGAATTGAGAACGAATAAAAAGTACCATTCGTTACCGTTCGGAATAAATAAGGTAAAAAGTAAAAACCTTTACCGTTCTTTACGTTCTTGCCAATTATATTCCTCTATAATAAAAAAATTAGTTAAAATCAGTTTTCGAAAAAATTCATCTCGGCTAAAAATGGAATTAAATCGTGAACATTTTCGAGTGATTATTTTTTACTTATAACTTTCGACGTGGATTAACCCAACAACAGTGCATCCATGAACTTAATTCGACTTTTGGCGATGAAGCACCATCAAGGACTACTGTTTATCGATGGTTTGCCGACTTCAATCGTGGCCGTAGTTCGCTTAAGGACGAATTTCGTGAAGGTCGTCCAAAATCGATTGTTGTTCCGAAAAACACTGATTCTGTGGTTGAACTTATACTGCAAGATCGTCATGCAACTTATGGTGAGATTTAGGTATCCTTGGGCATTCTTGGGCAATAGGAGGTATCAATATTGTCACTACGTCGGACGTTTGGGGGGTTAGGAGAGGGATTGTGGGTTAGGTAGGACGCCAAATTCAGGTTTTGTCCCAGGCGCAGATTTTCTTTTGCACGGTCCTGAGGGCCCGTTAATAAATATATTCAATAACTGCATAACTAGTCATATTTTCCCAGATGAATTAAAAATTGCAACTGTGCTTCCGATATATAAGAAAGGTGATAATGATGATCCCAGAAATTACCGCCCAATTTCATTGTTGGCAATATTTTCCAAAATATTCGAATAGATATTATCTACTCAAATACTTTGAGAGTCAAAGTTGTGCAATAAGGCAAGTGGGTTTAGAAGCGAGAAATAAACAACAAATGCTATATTATGTTTCCTTTCTGAAATATCGGGTTCCATGGAATCTAGAGAATACTGCTTGGCCACATTATTAGGTCTTTCAAAAGCTTTTGATTGTGTCACCCATGAAATACTATTAGAAAAATTAACCTTATATGGATTTGACGGGAACAGTATCAACTTGATAACATCCTACTTAGTAAACAGGACACAGATTGTTTCATTTAAAAATGTTTCGTCAAATCCCTTAACGGTTACCTCGGGCGTTCCACAAGAATCAATCCTCGGTCCTCTCCTTTTCTTGATTTATATCAACGACTTCCCCTCGTACATTGGTGGAACCAGTATTTTATTTTACAGAAAAAAATATTTTTCTGTTAAGTCTACGTCTTAAGTAATACATTTTTTCTTCTTCTGATTTTCGATTTGCCTCCTTATTTTGATTGCATTTGCTACTTATATACCAATTTCAACTAGGTACACACAGATTTTATGTTTTATATATATATAAAAGATTTTACTATTATATTTAAATATTTAAATAAAATAATAGGTAAAAATAAATAAATAAAAATATCAAAAATCATAAAAATGCGCAAAAATAAAAAACCAGAAAACAGGTGCTCGACTTAAGTCTCGCTCTGCATACACTAATCATAAATTTTACTAAATAACTGAATAAAGAAATCTTATCACCTATAGCAGAGTAATGATGAATCGCGCCGAACGACATTGACTGATGTTCCACGAACTTACTATAGTTGTCCAAGCAACCATTGAAACGGAATTCCCGCGTTCTCGCTGAATGTATCATGCATGCTTCGATGGTCCAGTATAATTAATAACAAAATTGTTAATTTCTCGTTTCTGAGGGGACTTTTTTGAGATTTTTCTAGTTATGATGAAGGCATTTTCTACCTGTAAGCAAAATTCCTGTGAACCCAAATAATATTTGGGTTCACAGGAATCAAGAAATTGCTATTTTGCTTGCTCGCGTAGCAACTGAGCTCGTATTGTGCTTTCTCAGTCATTCACGTAATTATCTTAAGGGCACCGAAGTTGAAATCCATTTTTATCAAATGACTTATTTAATTACTCACTGATGTCAATATAAGAATCGTTCTTATAAGCTGCTATTTTAATTCATGATACATTTAATTATAATTTTAGCAACTTAAATTACGCGTTATCTTTTTAATGATATTAGTGATTGTTTTGATTAATTTCAATGTAGGTAATTCTATTATATTAGGTTGGTATTGCGAGTTGCGTTGTCCAGATTAGAAACGAAATGTTCCACAAGTTTCATAACAGCTTAAACTCAGCATCCCAACTTTCCTCAGTTCTCGGCTCGATGTAATTAATTAGGTACACGAAATCTCACCACTCAGCCACTCTACTGCCAATTTAATTTACCACTTTCAGAAAATTCTGTCATTCGCTTTTACAGTCATAACAGACAACATAAAAACAACTCAAATACTTATTTATTAATACTATTATTGTTTCTATTAAGTTTTTATGACGTAATCTTACAAAAACATCGACATTTTCTGTTAGGGTTATCAAATAATAATAAAAATATCATTTTAGTACTTACATGTCTGGGATAGATGAATGTTTTCTCAGCTTTCGATGAGAATGTGTTATGAAACCCAATTGTCCGTGGTAATGTGGACCGATGCTACCTCGGATATTCAAAAGCTCGGATGTGGACAGTTATGAACAAGTATAGGGGAAACTTTTTAAGATCGCAGCGCCATATGCGGCAAAGCTGGAACACTCGAAAGTGACATTAAACTGTTACTCGTGTATTTGTTTACATGGTGAAAATGAACACGAGTTGTATTTTTCCTGTTTTCCGAGCTTTTTTTAATTTAAAGGTAATCTACGATTTACAAGATATGTAATAATATACTATTCTAAAGAAATTTCAAGGACATTTTTAGTTTTTCATTGTAATTCTTTTTGACTGTCTGTCAATATAATAACAACAAAAATATGATAAATATATTAGTAAAAATTAATATCTTTGCCTGAAAAAGTAGAAGGGCCTTTTAATATATCAATTGATGATTTAGGCAAATTTTGGGTGGGATAAATGCTTTTTTTCTGTCTTTTCTTGGACGTAAAAAATCACTTTTCATAAAATGCAACGAGCAAACATGCATGCATGGGCTTGGATTTTTGCCCATTTTTAGTTTTTGGGTCCATAAAAACCTACGATTCACTTTCTCTTTGCCTCCAAACGTCGTTTCAATTGATATTTTTTTCGATTAAGGTAAATTATAGAATGTTTATAGAAAGATTCTTCCTTATACACGATTTACATTGCGGCACACAACAAAATTGATTGTTTTTTTCCATGATTCACAAAAATAAAACACAAAAAACAAAAAACCTGGTCTAATATTGTACTAAGCGACTGTAGTACTGTTTGAAATTCTTACATATGTTCTAATGTTGATTTTTTGTTAGAATGTTAATAGATACATTTTCATAAAATAAAAATGTACTGTGCTTAAATTAACCTGTTTGCTGTTAGCATATTGACAGCTGAATACTAGACACGACAGCCATATTGCCTTGGAGCACAGCGCCGCCAACGGTAATGTCACTTCTCAATAGGGTTTATGCTAAGTATAGGATACAATTTTTTAGGGTCATCCGCATACAGTGGCGCAACAAAGGGGGGGGCTGCCGGGTTGCAGCCCCCCCCCCCCCAGAACCCTCTATAATTAAATATAAAGCAACTACCAGGATATTACTTTTAAAAATAATAATAATAAAGTTAAGAACCTAATATTTATTAATAGTTATATTTAATAAAATATGAAAATGTGTTATTACTTAAACCAAATTATTTAATGATTATTGAGATTTGTTTATTTAATTTAACTCCTGAATTGAGTATCTCTATCTCATTTCATTTCATTTCAAAGGGGAATCTCCGAAAAATATGACTGGTCGACCATCTTTAAAACATACTGGATGGTCTAAAGCTCTGTTTACTACATACACAATTTTACTTTTCTATCGATTCATTGTTACAATAGTTACAATTGTTCTATTTGTTCGTTATATCGCGTAATGGTGAAAACTTGTCCCTGTTTTTAGTCAGTTGTTGTTCTTTTTGTGGCTCAGATATTTCTGTGCTTTTTTCAGTTTTGTGAACTGTGAAATATTTAAAATTTATTTTTCTATTTTATTATTAATAATTGCAGTGTTAAAAATGTAACTAACAACATAAAACTGAAATAAATTTAGTTGGTATTTGTTAGAAGTGAATTGATTAATTTAGTTTTAGTTCTAGTTGGATATAAAATTACTTGGCGTAAATTTTGGAAACATGGCAGAAAAAAAAAAACAGGTAAATACTTTATGGAATTTAAAAAACCTCAGGCAACATGGATAATGTAGAGTGGAATATTTTTATTAAACATGAAACATATTCTTGATAAATGTTCGGAATTTGCAATAGATTGATTTTGAAATCTTAACTTCTGCTAATTTGTATCAACATTAAAAACTTTTGACAGACACGTGTCTACAAAGTTACATAATTACATTAAACTCTTTTATTCTTTTGTAAAAAAATCCTTTGACATTTTAAATTTAACTTTTCTAACCCGTATTGACACTGTATTCACATTATTAGCTTAATCTTTGTATATTGACTGACAGCACATTTAAACTTTCAAGAGGAAAAAGTAACAAAACAAGTAGGTTGTAGAGCTCCAGATACATACTGGGTAAAGTTGGATCCACATTAGCGAACCGATTCTGTCATTTTGTTGTGCCAAATCTTCTCATTTATTTTATTATTGCACTATACCAGGTCTACAAGTATGAAATGCGGATTTTTTTTTTTAATAAAACACATTAAACTCAAAAGAACAGTAAAAGTTGATTTATTCAAAGTATGCTCCATTAGAAGTTATACATTTTTCCCATCTTTCAGGCAATTTGTGAATACCTCGCCAGTAGAACTCTTCACCTTTCCCCGCAAACCATTCATCTAGCCATTCTTTCACATTTTCATATGAACAAAAGTTCTGCTCGGCAAGTGCGTGACCCATCGATGCGAACAAGTGGTAATCTGAAGGGGCCCAGTCTAGTGAGTAAGCGGCATGGGGTAGCACTTCCCACTTGAGTGCCTCCAATGTGTTGCAAACTGCTTTTGCCTTATGTGATGGAGCGTTATCGCGAAGAAAGATTACCTTGTGCTGTCTTCTTTCGTATTCTGGTCGTTTTATGAGCAGCGAATGGTTCAATTCGATCAGTTGTTGTTGGTAGCGTTGGGTATTAACTGTTTCACCAGGTTTTAACAATTCATAATAGACCACACCCTTTTGGTCCCACCAAGTACAGAGCATTGTCTTTTTGCCAAAGCGTGAGCCTGGGTTCACCCATGATTTTTTGCGTTTGGGATTTTCAAAATAAATCCATTTTTCATCGTCAGTAATGATACGATGCAAAAAAGACTTTCTTTTGTATCGTGCAAGCAAAATTTCACAAGTGTTTTTACGTTTTTCCATCTGCCTCTCATTCAATGCAAGTGGAACCCATCTGCCGACTTTCTGGATCTTACCCATCTCTCGTAGGCGATTGGAAACAGCTTGTTGACTAACGCCTAACTGCTCTGCTAGTTGTTTTTGTGATTGACTATCGTCTTCCTGTAGCAATGTTTCCAATTTTGTATCTTCATATTTTTTTGGAGGTTTTCCATGTTCTTTGTCTGTAAGATCAAAGTCACCACTTTTGAAACGCCGAAACCATCGTTCACACGTATCTTGCGATGGAGCATATTCACCAAAAGCTTCTCGAAGCAGTCGGTATGATTCAGCAGCAGTTTTTTTCAAATGAAAACAAAACAGTAGTATTGTCCGCGAATGCTCTTTATTTGGCACAAAATTTGACATTTTTAACACAGTTAAACAAAACTATATGATCACTTTTCAAATTATAACCTATACGCATTTGACACTTAATGATAACTTAACAACACGCCATATGTATTGAAACTTTGAACTATACACTCTGGTTGCGCGGCAAGTTTGAAAAAAATCCGCATTTCATACTTGTAGACCTGGTATTTATTTTATGTTAATCAAATTTAATATACTGTATAACAAATAATTCATTATTAAAGTTGGGGGTGCATTAATTTCCGTATTTTTTAATTCTTCTTCTTCTTCTGGTGCCCTATCCGCTTAGCAAATGCTGGCAATTATTCTGGCTATCATAATTTTATTGACAGCAGCACGAAATAGCTTTATTGAGGATTTTTCGTACTACTGAAAAAAAATACTATTTCTCAAGCCCTTTTTTATGCCCTGTTTTCGACGCTTGTCTGTCTCAAAAGCTACAATAAAACTCTGCCCAATTCTAGTCCTTCAATAAAACTTTCCTAAATTCTCAACTGATGATCTTATCGATGACGAAAATTATCTTTGGTTAAACAAATATCTGTATCGATAAAAAAAATTGTGCCCCCTCTTAAAATTTCCTGCAGCCCATTAATCCCCCAAAATTTCATTAGCTAGCGCCGCCACTAAATCTTATACGACTATCTGCCCAAAAAATCAAACAATTAACGGACAATACTATACTGGCCACGTCGACTTGAAAACACTTCTTTAATTTTCAATCTCACCATACATTACTTAATTCTGAAGCCTTTCTACCTTGCGGTGTAAGACTATAGTCGAGTTACTTATTTTCTGGTGTTGTTCTCCATACTTCTTTCCATCTGTTCTTTGTATATTTTCTCATCTCCTTCCACTTTACGCCTTTCTTCGTTGCAACTTCTTTTGTTTCTTGGTGCCAGGTTTTTCTTGGTCTTCCTGGTATAATTTTCTTCACTGTTCTTGCTTCAAAAACACTTTTTACTATTTTGTCTTCACTCATTCTGTGTACATGTCCCAGCCATCTTAGCTGTCCTTCTTCTATTATAGTCTCTACTGGTTTTGTGCCTAGTTTTTCTCTAAATACTTCATTTCTTATTCTGTTCAATTTTGTTTTACCTTCGATTTTCCTTAAAAATGTCATTTCGGAGCTTCTTCTGTAGTGGTTCAGGATTCTGAGGCGTATGTCAAAATTGGTACTGTCACTTTTTTGAAGATCTCTACCTTGATGTTAGTGAGTATTTCTTTTTTATGCTTTTTATGCTTTGATGCTATTGAATACTCTTTCCATAATTTCTTCATCCATTTTTTCATCTTCCGCGAAAACTGTGCCTAGGTATTTGAATTTTCCTACCTGTTCTATTATTTTGTCATCTATTTTTATTATCTCACTATACATATTGCGGTCTATTACTTTATCTGCCTTTATGCGCCACCTAAGCGTTTGTCACATATTTATATGTCAGTTAGAAAAAGTGAATTATATTAACTATAAGATGAGGAAGTAATGGGATTCGGACTGGTCAGAAATTAAAATTAAAACAATATTTTAACTTCGCTAACGTTTCGATTTAATATGAAATCTTCATCAGAGCTAGGTTAAAAAGTCACTAAATAAAATAAATTAGAAAATAAGTCAGATAAATAAAATTGAACTTACTCAAGGCTAAGTTCAATGACTTCTCACATTATGTGGACGTTAAATTTTATTTATCTGACTAATTTATTTTATTTTGTGGCTTTTTAACCTAGCTCTGATGAAGATTTCATATTAAATCGAAACGTTAGCGAAGTTAAAATATTGTTTTAATTTTAATTTCTGACCAGTCCGAATCCCATTACTTCCTCATCTTATTATATTTTACGGATGTAACCATCTAATTCAAGTATATTAACTATATTTAAAACATTTGAAATGTAATAAGAAAGGTACAATTTTCGCTATTAACGCTAAGTTAGCATTTGAAAGCATTAGCCCCTTAACGGTCCGCGATACGCTTGACAGTTCTGTTAAGTGGGTGGTCTGGAGAACAATAAGAAGCAATCTGATGAGTCTGTCAACGTTTAACTGAAATCACTGCAAATTACACGCTGCAAAACATGCATTAAAATAATGACACGTCATCTCAGCGTGTTACTCGCGTCGCTTCATAAAAATAAGTGACTCTAATTTTATTTTGACACATGGTAATTTAACAATAAAATTTTTAACAATTGATGCACGAACTATTCTCTTTATTTAGGTACTGTTAGTAGTGACGGGTCCAGGGAATAGTTATGGGGGTAACCCCCTAAATTTTTTTCAAATAATAACACAAAAAATTTCGGCGTTAGTAATTCTCATTTCCATCACTAAGGGCCGAGAGTTCCAGTTGCTAATAAACTGTCCAATAAATTTATTAGCAACATAATTTTTTTTTCGAGAGTTCCACCCCGAAATAGTTATTAGGTTGCTAATAAATAGGCTTATTTGTCTAATAACTTATAGGCAACATGAAGTGCTTAATAAAGTGACATATAACCAAAAACAAGTTCGCAAAATGTGTTTCAATTTTAATTGAAATACAGTATAATTTTAAAGTAATATACAAATGTGTAGTTTTTATACATCCATATTTTTAAATACATTTTAGTTGTATTTTGACGAAATCAGTTTGGATGATATTATAGATAACCGTTTTAAGAATATTTTGGGCATTTATTGTAAATGTGATATATAAAGAAAAATATATAAATATATATTTTTAAATAAACATCGTCTTTTATTCTTATATATGTATTTCTTTCAATTACGATTACAACACATTACAAACAATAAGTGAAGAATTAATTTTTATATAAAAATGATAGAAAATAAGAAAACAGACGCAATTATTGGCAGAATAATAAAGATGTGTGGCTGAAAATTGCTGATAAGTTTAACTCGTATTGTTTAAGGAATGTAAAATAAAGCAAAATATGGCTGTCTTCTTATTTTCAATCACCTTTGTATTATAAATTGTTATTTTTATTAACTCCTCTTCTATCTATCTTGTCCTCTTTTTCTGTGATAAAATTTGTTGAACGCCGTTTAATTGTCATTTTAAAAGTAACACAAAAACGTCATTAAATGTAAATTCAAACTATTTAATGTCAAAATATTTAATGTCAAAATATTCAATGTAAAAATTTCATCTCACTTTAGCTCTACAAATTTACGTATAGCTCTATCCCTCTTGCACCGTGTTACTATCTTCATAAGAAATACCAATACAAAAACAAAAAATTATGTTGCTAATAAACTATTAGAAGGATTTTGTAACTTGGAAATCACCAATAAATTTATTAGCTTCATAAATATATTATATGTCTAATAACTATTAGGGAGTTTATTAGGAACTGGAACTCTCGGCCCTAAATTGTATAAATTTGTTTGTGTGTACAGGCTATACCAAGCGTTTAGGAGGAACTAAATGGGAATTTCGTTCTTTTAGGTTGTCATGAGAAGGAACCTTGCTTGGGTTATTTCAAATTTCAGGTTGGTATGTTGAAAATTGAAAATTCCAACAGTGCACAAAAGTTTTTTTATACACATTTTTGGCGAAAATTCTATAAAGATATTTGCACCACACCCTGCCCATCAACAAACAAGTTATTATATTCATAATAATATGTTTATTCCTACATCTATTTCATAAATTAATGGGATATTACTTTATGAACCTCCCTCCCCTCATAATCGTATAATAGAATTGCTGTAAACTATTAGTTGAGTAAATTTCGAGTTATTTTAAATCTAAATGACGAAATAATTACCTAGTTAATGTTTGCAAATAAGTAGAACATTCTTATCAGTATGACGGTGTACTGAAAAAACACAAAAACAAATTATTTAAAATTATTGTTATTATAAACTATACTAAAAAACTAAAATTATCATTTTCATTGTAATAAATCAGTTCTATTAACGAAAAACATTTAGGACTGGTTACAGCAATAATTCGAAACCCTGCCTTCAGTACAAAGCTTAGGGTACGAACATGCAGAAAGATTGTTTTCGGCACTGATTTATTCGCGCCTATGGCCGCGAACATACAAGTCGGCACCGGCTTTACTGGCAACAAGCGCTGATCTGCCGCAGTATCTGTCCATGTTTTCAAATACAACCGCATACGCTGTGTACTGGTCGGTGCCGGTCGGTGTCGGCTACTCGCTTACCGAAACGTTTAAGCAGTTTAAGCAGCTTGTTGTCAGCGCCGAAACAAAAAATTATTTAAAAAATCATCTTCTTTTAATTGAGGAAAAAGGTGGTGGTATTCCCTATATTTACATCTCTCTTGGTTTATTGCATGTATACCTTTTCTTTTTGGTTCCATTTTTAAATATAGTGATACTGTTAGAAACAACTCATCCAAAGATGAATCAGAACTCGCCATTTTCACTTATTAAACATATAATTGAGTCAATATACGAAAGAGTAGCTATACACTTTCAAAACTAGCGTTCACTCTATGCTAGGCCAATATGATTAAAAAATATACGATAAATAGGGTAAAATAAATAAAAACTTCAATATATAGGTTATGTCATCTGTCAGTGTCACATGCAATATCAGCGTTTAGCGTGTGCTCAACCAGTAACCCAGTATGCTTGTTTTCGGTACCGATTGTCAGCGCTGATTTACCGGCTTTCTGTATGTTCGCGGCCTATTTTCGCATGTTTTCAGCACTTGCAGATGAGGGTTTACTGTACATGTAGAAAGATTGTTACTGGCGACGGTATATTCAAATTGTTCATTAAAAAATGGCCTGGTTCGAGTCCTATTTGTCCTGTAGAACCCAAACAGTCAAAATTCAGTCAGATCAGTCACATTCTGCTCTTTTGGATGTCATTATTCTCAATACTGCTCAATACCCATTGCTCCTCCATCCTTGGCAATTATGCTGCCAAGGTAACAAATCTCATCTACATCATCAATATCTTCCTGGCCAATTTTTAACTGTCTTGAATTTATGGTGTTTATGCGCAGGGTTTTTGTTTTATAGATATTAATCTTGAGTCCTGTTAGCTTGGCAGTTGAGTTGGTTCAGATTGTCCTAAAGGGGGTCGAATTTATGAGACAGCAGGCAGATATCATCTGCATATCTGCATAGTCTAGGTCTGTTAAATGGTGTTGGAGATCCCTCAATAACATTTCTGTTCCCACTTATATGTGTTAGGATCCATTCAAGGGCTAAAATGAAAAGCAGCGGAGATAATGGACATCCTTGTTTTTTATAATTTTTTTTTTATAATTTTATTAAACAGCCCGAAGGCCAAAATAATACATACATTTAACGAAAATCAGAAACAAAGAACAAGACAAATTTGGAGTTCAGTTTTAACAATTGTGAACCCAAACATTAAAGAATACATTTATAGTTTAAATTAGTAGATATTTAATATATCAGCTGAGCTGACCAACAAGTGTGAAACGTTTTGTCAAAGCGTAGACACTCCCGAATCAACGTGTTATTAGATTTAAGTAATCTACTACGTAAACTATGAACGTATTTTCTAAGTACAGCCATACAAGTATTAACTTCATTCATAACAAACATTTCACTTGCACTACAATATTTGGAAAACCCATTGATAACTCTAAATGCATTGTTGTAGCAAACAACTAATTTACGAATACCGGTTTTGGTGGTGTTAGCCCAAAGAGCAGATGTATACATACTGCCACAAAACGTATTAAAGAGGTATTTACGTACAACAGTACTGCATCTAGAGAATCTATGGTTTAGCATATTTGCTTTAACACATACACGGGTCTATTCTGTATCTTTTGTGGTTAAAAAGATTAGGTTAAAAATGATGGTTAAAAAGTAACATTTTAACTAGGCGTTAAAATTTGAACCTTGTTTCTTATTCTGTATCTCAGGTTATAACCCAAGCGTTAAGTTCTAACATTTTAACCTTATGGTTAAAATTATGTTGTGAAATTATCTACAAGGGAAGGTATTTTGCTAGTGTAAGTGTGGATTTAATGTAAACATGTGTTATGGTTGAATCATGAATGAACAACGATCAAATATAATAAATATATATTGCGGAAATGTACAATATTTTTACATAAATAATTATGGTTGGCATAAGCATAATAAGTATAGGCTTTTCATTCTTCTATATGAAGATACTTTTATTTTCAGGTTATGTTTACCTTATTTTTATTTTTAAACAGAGAAATCAAAATTTATAAATGTATCACTATTTTAAAGTTTTAAATATTTACTTGCAATATATTGGGAAATCTTTTGGTTCTTCTCAGATTTTCAAACAACATTTGTAAAACGAGATATTCCGTATAAGTTTTAGACAAATGAAAATATTTTAAAATGTTTCTTCTGGTAAATTAAAAGGGTCACTCATATCACGCAGTTGCCTTTGTTTAATTTGATCTGATCTCCTAAAAAGCATTTTTATATATTTTTTTTATTCACCTATATTACTTTTTTTACTTATTAACCTCTTGATGTTCAATTTGTTCAAGTAATAATTGGTTTAAAATAAACAGACTTGCCATGATTAATTCTAAAAATGCATTTTTTCTGGCTATTTGACGTTTAGAGGTTAGAATTACAGCTGGTTAAAAATTAACGCCATGTATTTGGCTGGAGTTAAAACTCCGAATATAACCTACTGAATTAACCACATTGAGTTTAAAATTTAAACGTCATAGAGTTACAGAATAACAAAATATTGTAAAGCGTGGTTAAAATTTTTTAACTTCGACCTTGAGGTTAATTTTTAACTTTTTAAGATACAGAATAGACCCGACAGAGCGACATTGCTTATCAATGTCAGCTGTATCATTTAAATCATCACATATAGTATGACCAAGATAGCATACAGAAGGTACTCTCTTAACGCACTGACCATTGAGTGAAATGTCGGGCACTGTATATCTCTTATTCTTGGGCTGAAATACAATAAACTCTGTTTTATTAACATTATAAATTAGGCCATGCTCCAGAGCATAAGATTCACACAGTGCCAGCAATTTCCTCAATCCAGCCAAAGATGGTTTTCTTTTTACCCCCGATTTAATTAGGATTGTGTTGCTAGTGGCTCCTTGGAAAAGTACTCTGCATTCTGCTTCCGAGTATTCCGTACGCTTAGTTAACTATAACCAAATGATTAGAAAATGGTTGCTATGGTTACTTATGGGATTATTATATTGAAACCGAGTTTAACCAAAAGATGAAACTCGGTTAAGTTTTCAGAAACCGGTCCTTATAGTTGAAAACAGTTTACTGAGAAGTTAAAAACATTGCATTTTCTATTAAAATCTAATTGTTTCAAAATGTAATTACTTGCAATTTTATATGTTACGGATCTGGTAAATTTCAGGTAATTTTCTTACTTATACTTCACTTCACCTAATATTTACTGCGAGATAAGATACTAGGTTCTAATTATAATAGCCTGGACAATATCGTTCGTTAGTCAAGACGACATATGTGACCGTGTACGTGTAACATCGAGTTTCACAATTTCAATATGGATTCACTATTTTAGATAAAATTCAGAGTAAGTTATCAATAAGAAATAATATCAATTTTAAGAAATATGTTTAAATCATTCTCAACAAGCGGCAAATATAACATATGTTCAAAAAAAAAAAAAAAAAACTCTAGGTGGCCTTGGAATTTTATGTTTAGACCACTTGGTAAAATTTGATAACCTCTAAATTATAAAATGTAAACCATGGTAAAGAATAATGAATAAGGTAATCAAAGTCAAGTTTGGGTGATTTTTGATATCGTCCATAGATGCGAATTTATTCCGTTAAGGGAATTTTGTAGATTTTTGAGAGAGGAACAAATGGTAGTCGGAGCATATGGTCCAGACATCGCACCATCCGACTACCATTTGTTCTGCTTTCTACAAAATTCCCTTAACGGAAAAAATTTCGCATCTGTGGACGATATCAAAATTTACCTGGACAGATTTTTCGAGAGCAAAGATGGAACCTTCTGGAGAGATAATGGACAGTACATTTGATAATAAAAGTTTTTTTTAGAATGTATATTTTATTGAATAAAAGGTGAAAAAAAATACTACCTTATCAAACTTTTTTCCCAACTTGCTCACACGCCGCCTTTTCGAGACAAATCGTATTCCCTCTATCTTGATGCACCATATCGGGGGCCACAGACAATATTTATATAATTTCAGGAGGTCTCATGCCAGAAAAGGTTGAGAAACACTGCTCTATATTCCAGTACTCTATAGTCCAGTACTGAATATTTTCTTTGGCTCTTTAAATTCTTAAAAAAAAAAAAACTAAAAAATAATATAATAGCCCAAGATATAATTAACTTTATTCAAAATAAACCTAATTTTTTATCTTAACCCTTTACCGCATAGTGTGCCATATATGGCACATTCCATTTTTATTTTTTATTTTACTTTTAAAACTGAATCAGAACGTTACTTCATGAATGTTCATATATGCCACATACACAGCAATGGAACCTGCAGTATCTCAAGTAATGGGCTGCAATAGATTTGAGAATATCAAGCGGAATTTGCACTTCAACGATAACTCTGAATTTATTGAGAAAGGACAACTAGAAGATACGACCTTTTCTTTCAAAAATTCGAGGGCGACTGCTTTTAATCCCTAATGAAGAACACCTAGCAATTGACGAGCAAATAATACGGAATCATTTTCTTTTGCAACATAATGTAGAATCATAACGTTCCATGTATGGCACAAACCCTAAATTATTATTTTTTCATAAAAATAATATTTAATATTTTAAATATATTTTTTTAATTAATTTTTCTATCAATAAGAACCAATTCCTAATGCCCATGAATTATTTCAGCCAAAAATAAAAATTCATGCAGTAGAGGGTTAATTCTTTTATCTGATTGATGTAAATGCAACTTGGTGCATTTGAGGCACTTATCTGGTGCATTTCTGCTGCGCAACATCAACCTAAATAAAATAAATAAAATAAATTATACTGTGTTTAAATACATTTTATGTATATTTGGTAACAAGAAAGTTGTAGGCATTTGAAGCAATTATTATTAATCTGCCCATTGGTCATTGTTTCATCTAATAATTTTTTTCCAGGAAAATGTTTTTATTACCATTCGATTCCACTTTCTTAAATTTTATTCTATCAATTATCTATCTAATACTTTTAATAATTTTATATTTCCAATATTCCTTCACATATTGGCAAAAACGCAATGTTCCTACCTTGCCCCCTACCCTTCCCTTTGGCAATTGTGCCCCCTGGTGTCAACTGAAAGTGAGTTTTGGTGAACATACTAGAAATCTTTACAACCAGCTCAAAAAATTCGGCAAACCATGTGGCGGATTTTATCTCTTCGCAAAACCATGGTTGTTAATTTTGGACCCTGAGTTAGCTAAACATGTTTTGAGCAAGGATTTTGGGCATTTTTATGACAGACAACAGTACTGTAATGAAGAGGGAGAGCCTTTGAGTGCTGGTTTAATAACCCTCAATGGAGCCAAATGGAGGAGACTCAGAACGAAATTGACACCTACGTTTTCTACAGGTAAGTATAAAATTAGTAGCACGAATTCCCAAAAATAATGATTGACTCTCAGTGTCCCAACGCACAGTGTTGCCACATGTGATTTTTAATATATTTATCTATGCAAGTAATAAAATTGAACTGGAAAGGGTAACAGCGACGAGGTTTAGTGTGTATGTATTAGTGAATTTCGGCCGGTGTCCTTACCTTACTTCGTCTCACAGAGTACAGGTTCGTTTGTTTTGATTTGTGATAAGTACTCACACGTAAAACTCGATACAGTGCATTAGATTAAAATTAACCTGCATAACTATTAAACTATATTATTAATAAAAAATCAGCTGTGGCCACCACAGGACCGACCGCCATCATAAAGTACTTGTATAAAATACATTCTAGCAGCAGAGTAGAAATAACTTAGCCTAATATTTTCTAACAGAGATATTATTTATCATGACCATGGAAACGTTACATGTAAGTATGAAAAAAAATGTCGTTTTATCAAAAAACGTCTTAAATAAAAGTTATTAGTTATTGCATTTATAGTAACTTTTGTTAAATAAATTTTTTCGAAATATTTTTCTGTTGGTAAATATTCACAAAAATCCTAAATCGACACGAGTAAACTCCCATTTCTAGTCAACTGATTTTTACCAAAATGTTGATCAACTCGTGCAATTAATGGCAGCTTAAATATGAAGTTTCATAAAAATCCTTTTAGCCGAATTTGCTCTGCACGTGTACACAGACAGACAGACAGACAGACAGACAGACAGACAGACAGACATCATGCTAAAAATAGTAAAAACGTTATGTAGGGACCTTAATTCGTGGAGATCCATCGAAATCTCGAAATGTCAAAATCGGTATGATCACAATACCTCCCTTATACATATATGTTGGCGGTCGGTAAAAATATTGGTCCTCATTGGCCAAAACTGAATATTTCACAATCGAACAAAAATGGAAATAGAACATTAATTAAGAGTTCAGTAACAAACAATGCTAATAACTTAGAATGGGGCATCCAAAGCTACATTTTTTTTTTTTGATTGTGCTTTCTGTAGCTCGGAGCATAATAAAAAATATATATAATAAAAAATATTTCACTTTCAAATCGTACTTGATGATTTGAGAGCGAAATATTTTGAATTGTTTTTATTTTTATTATGGACAACTTTGGTCATCAAATTTTTTACCAACATACACATCGCGTTTTCTAGAAAAATGGTGTTCCCTCTACCTTGATACATTGTGTATATCAATTCTAAATATGTTTCACGGGCCAAATTGAGTTGGATTAGGAGCCAGATATTTAAAAATCACAGAGGATGGGTGGGAGAAATTTTAAAAATCATTGGTAACGTGAGAAATAATTTTTGAAAATATAGTAAGGACAGGGGGAGTGGAGAAATTCCGAGGACGATAATTTTTGAGAACGGAGGGAGGGTAATTCCAAAAAATAAAGGCAAAAAATTCATGCGAGCCGTTTGAAACTTATTTTTGGCTGGATTCGGCCCGCTAGTAGGTTGGACACCATTGCAGTATATGGATCAAAAAGTGCCCCCCCCCAATATTTTACTCAACAGCCGCTACTGATCCACAGCAGTTTGTATGTTGGGAGAAATTTTTTATAACAATTTTATGTTTTAAGCCAAAATCAAAATGATGTTCCATACAATCACCACCTGTGGAGACCAGCTAGAACTTGAAATCTCAAAAATATCAGATACACAAGAACCGATAGACATAAAAGATCTTATGGGTCGTTTTACAACTGATGTTATAGCCTCCTGTGCTTTTGGCCTTGAGACAAACAGCTTAGAAGATCCAAGCAATGAATTCAGAAGATTTGGGAAAAGAATATTCGACCTAACAGCCATAGAAGCGTTGAAAGTGGTCGTGTCCAATAATTTCCCAAATTTTTATAAGAAGATAGGATTACCGAGATTACCAAAATATGTGTCTGATTTTTTTATGAATATTGTCAAAGATACCGTTGAATATAGAGAGAAAAATAATTATAACAGGAAAGATTTTTTGCAACTATTGATACAATTAAAAAATAAAGGTAATCATTTAATATAAATTTAGAATTAAAAAATTAATATGAAGTGTTAGTTTTCGAACATTTCATGGTTGGATGGGTAATAGGTGAAAACGGCCAATAGACTTAATATATTTGGTCACATTTTGGTTTTAATCGCGTCCAAATCGAAATATCAATGTTTGGTATCAATAGTGGCGGATTAAGCTATTGGTGACGGACAAGTGCAATCCCCATTGACCCCCCTCTTTAAATTTTCTTTCTTGTTTCAAAACATTTATTTGTAATCAAACATAATATCACAAAAAATAATAAATAATTTTTCTTTAAATCAAATAAACTTTTACGTCATAATGCCGTCATTTTTTTAATGCATTAAAATATTTCCATAACCTAATATTATCGTACAACAAAAAAAAAAAACTTAATAACAAATTCATAAAAAATAATATCACATACATTTTGGCATTAAAATTACAGAACATTTGTACTTAATTATAACGCAATTTATTAAAGTACTAGGTTATTACCCGTCAACAATGACGGATTTATAATATAAAAATTTCAATTGTTTGTATGTGTATTTGGTTTCATTTTTAACGTATCCTAATTTCGTCGCCAGTCAGCGAATCATGGGACAGGATATCACCAGTTAGCTAATCATGGGAGAGGGCGTCACCTGTCAGCCAATCAAGAAACAGGGTGTCCCCAGTTAGCCAATCACGAGAACTTTAGAAAAATTGACGTCATAATGTTACCGACACTACATACAGACACTTGCTAATTATATAGTTAGATTATTTATTCATTAAGTTTTTAAGATGAGAAAACGATTCATTTTTAATTAGTACATTTATACTGTTAAAACTAAAAATCATTTGAGACGTGAATTTATGCCTACGAAACCCTAGACATTTCTATATGTAATTATATTCGTAGATACATAGAGAATAAATCTGCAAAATATTGTCCATATCCGTTAAAGGATATAGGCTTGTCTAGAGTTTCTCGTTTATGCCTACGGAACCCAAAACATTTATATATAAAATTTTATCCGCAGTTTCTTAGAGAATAAATCTGCAAAATATTGTTCATATCTGTCAAAGGAAACAGGAGTATCTAGAGTCTCTTGTTTATGGCTACGAAACCCTAGGCATTTATGTATGTAATTATATTCGTAGATTCTTAGAGAATAAATCTGCAAAATATTGTTTATATCGATCAAAGGAAACAGGAGTATCTAGAGTCTCTTGTTTATGCCTACGAAACTCTAGACATTTATGCATATAATTATATTCGTAGATTCTTAGAAAATAAATCTGAAATATACTGTTCATATCGGTCAAAGGATATAGGAGTACCCTAGGGTTTCTTGTTTATGCCCACGAAACCCTATACATTTCTATAGGTTATTTTATCCGCAGATTTTTAAATAATAAATCTGCAAAATCTTTTTCATATCGATCAAAGAATATAGAAGTGTCTACAGTTTCTTATTTATGCCTACGAAACTCTAGATATTACTATACGATGTTTTATCCGCTGATTTTTAGAGAATAAATTGGCAAAATGTTTTTCATATCTATCAAAGAATATAGGAGTGTCTAGAGTTTCTTATTTATATCTACGAAACCCTACATATTTCTGTATGTTATTTTATCCGCAGATTCTTAGAGAATATATCTGCAAAATATTGTTCATATTGGTCAAAGGATATAGGAATCTCTTGTTCATGCCTACGAAACCCTAGACATTTATGTATGTAATTATATTTGTAGATTCTTAGAGAATATATCTGCAAAATATTGTTCATATTGGTCAAAGGATATAGCAGTGTCTAGAGTTTTTTGTTTATGCCGACGAAACCCTAGACATTTCTGTAAATAATTATATTTGTAGATTCTAAGAAAATAAATCTGCAAAATACCTGTCAATCAAGTCAAACTGGGCACACCCTGTTTCCCAGTTAGCCAATCACGAGAACCTTAGGAAAAATGACGTCACAGTGTTACAAAATCACTAACACACGGTAGCTAATTATATATGTACGATTACTTTTCGGGCATTTAGTTTTGAAAAATTATCTATTAAATTATCATAATTTAATAATCGCACTGTGTCATTTTCGATAAACATGAGAGATAAATCTGTTGAATGTAAATTACCCAAAGAATTGCGTAGATAGTTTTTCACTTTCTTCAACACCGAAAAAGAACGTTCGGCTTTTGCATTACATATGGGTATGGTAAGAAATATTTTTAAAATGGTTTCTACATTGGGTAAAGTAGATTGTAAACCATTTAATATGAATTTCGTCATTTCCACAGGATTTGATTTCTTTTCTTCCTTAGCATACTTAAGGAATTGAATAACTTCTTCTTTAAAGTAAGTCGTTATTCTTTTTATGCATTCGTCAAATGCATCTTCACCCAAATTATGATTTAGAAAAAGTTCAAAATCATTCATTATATGGCCGTAAATGGTGCATCTAGAATTAATTTCGGTTATAGGTATGTCGCAAATTACGTTGTGTATGTTAATCCGCCACTGGGTATCAAAAGAAAAATCTCGAAGCGTAGATTTAAGAACGAAAAGTAGCTTTTTAAAATTTCTGTATTTTAACACGATTTTACCCAAATGTGCTTAAAAAAACCTTGTCTCTCACCTTTTAACCCAGGGAGGGTTAATCTATAAATCTTTAAAAATTACTAATGTTGACGAATTTTTAGGTTCTGTAGATGATCAAGATCCACAAGATACTGGTCCTAATCTTACAATGAAGGAAGTTGCCGCCCAGTCTTTTCTGTTCTTTGTGGCTGGTTTTGAAACCTCGTCTACTGCAATGAGTTTCTTCATGTACGACATTGCTACTCACCAAGACATTCAAGACAAGGTTAGGATTGAGATTAATGAAGTCCTTGCTAAGCATGACGGGAAAATTACCTATGAATCGATTTTAGAAATGACATACCTTGAAAGAGTGATAAATGGTGAGTGAAAAAGGAAATTAGTGTTTAAACGTAATTTGGAGCGAATAGAAAATTTTGATGTTATCATTATTACGTTTTAATAGTTAGAAAAATATAGAAAAGAACGTTGTTTTAAGGATTGACCATAAGTAGGGCTCCTTCCTGAGAATTGTCGAGAAAATTTGTAATTTTATATTTCCCAAATCCCAAGAAAAATTAGTCGGAAAATTTTGGAAGCGAGAAAAATGCTCTTTGACCCCGGGAGTACTCACAATGGAAATAAACGCCTTTATTCGCAATTTATCTATTAAAAATTATCTTTATCTACGACTAACAAATAATAAATGCAGTATGTGTCCAACTGTAAATACATAATGCTGTTCATATTGTAACAAATGTAAAAAAGTGACGTTGTTACGTGCTCACCTCCAAAAATGAATGTTTTCTTACACAGCAAGTTAGTTAATTAGTTAAAATGTTTGCGGCAGTGGTCTGGTGACTGGGGGTTGAGAAACACTGGGCTACAGCAATACCAATTTTAGCATGCCTGTGTTCACAAGTGCTAAAAAGGTTTGTTCTTGCCGTTGACCGCTAGCATGAGTATGGACATGGGTTCTAATATCTAAGATAACTATGAAATGACGCCACACTCTGTTAATATAGTAATATAGCCAATTTTAGAATGTAATGTAACTAATATGTAAACATTACTCAGTTGTTATATTTGGCTTCCACAGGTTGGTACCGCTTTTCTACGTTGCCACCTCTTCTTAACTACTATTTCCCGTCGTATTTCTGTTTATTTCTGTTTCATTTTAAAGAAGATAATTAAAACTTATTTACAATATTATTTTAATTTTAAATAATATTTGCATTTATTTTCTAATTCCTGGTTTGAATTAAATGATTTTTAGAAAGTATGCGATTACATTCTGGCATTCCGAATATTATAAGGAAATGTACAAAGGATTATAAGATTCCTGACACAAATATGACAATTGAAAAAGGAACTGCGATTGTCATACCAGCGTATGGACTTCAAACAGATCCTGAATATTATCCAGATCCTGAAAAATTTGATCCTGAACGTTTCAGCAAGGAGGAGTTGGCCAAAAGACATCCATACACATATCTACCATTTGGTGAAGGCCCTAGAAATTGTATAGGTAATTATTATTATTTTTTATTATGAAATTTAGTTATGGTTCATTATATATTCACATTAGAAATATTGTAACTGAATAAAGAGTTTTTGGAACAGATTTATATTTGACTGACGGGTGTATTCTGTAAGAAATGCGTTAAAATTAGCGTCAGGTTAATATTTTTATTTTAACTCCATGTCCAACGTCATTATCCAAAAATGCTATTCTGTAAGAGCATTTGTTAAGCCTGGAACAGAATGCACAGCGCGCTACGCCGTCAGCGCGGCGTCATTTGCGACAGCGTTGCGTAGCGCCGTTGAGAATTTTCGCCTGCACACAATGCAATAATTTTTAACGCCGTCAAGTGTCACTTGACAACCTATATCTGTGTTTATACGTGCGCTTTCTTTTATTAAAAGTATAATGGATGATGAAGACTTGTGTGTGATGTTATTTATGTTGTATGCAAGTTATTTATACATACAAACACTTTACCATTCAGTAAAAACTGAGGTTAGGTGTTCTGCGTCAACGTTCAACGGCGTCAAAAGTTGGAAGTTGACGAACATTCAGTATCAACGGCGTTCGAACGCCGGAGGACGTTGTTCATTCTGTGCACTTGCGTACGACAGCTTGGTTTTAACTTTCTTCTGACAGATAGTGCCGTACGTACGCCTTTAACGCGTCGTAGAACTCGGTGCATTCTGTTTCCCACTTTAAGGTAAGCGTTAATACAATATTTGATAACGCGAGGCGCTAACTCACCCTGTAGAGAGGCTAATATTAACTGCACGCACATGCGCTGTTACGTTGAATTTTAACAGGAGTATTTATTTAGTCAAATGCCAAGAGAATTTTAACCTAATATTTCGGTGTTGAATTAAATATTCAGTGGCGAAATTTATTTTAAAAATGGAACAGAAATGTTTGGTCCTGTGATTCTCATTATAACTGGTTTCCACAGTGTATTAAATAAAAATATAACTTTATTCAACTTTTATTTAGTCAATTTATATACTATATTGTATTTTGAATAAAATGTGAATTATATGTTCATTCTATTTTTAAAAAGGTGTTCGGTGATATTAGTTATTAAATTTGATTTATTACGCTATTTCTACCCTGGAATAACACTGTTGTGATCGTCATTATCAATCAATTGTTTCTTCAAATAATACACCATTAAAATGTACTGCGATATTTTGAAACACGGCGGAGGGATAAGTGAAGTTTTGTAGCTTTCAGAGGATTATAATTTTAAGTTCTGTGTCTCAACAAAAACCAAAACTGCTCTCCAATACTCCATTTACTTCCTTTCTATACAATTACTTGAACTTGCGTCTGAGTTACTTGTATAACAAAAATTATGAAGCGTCAATCTTATCTCCACTGTAAAGAATTCACTTTAATAAATAATAGAAAGTTGATTAATATTCCTACCGTCTTGTGTTTTATTCATTTTTTTTTTAAATAACATGATATTTACTTAAATAGGATCAGCCATTTTTGCAAACTAAACACTAGCGTTAACTTTTAAAGCCACCGTTTCGGTAGGCGCTTATTGTAAAACGTTAACTGGCTATTTTAATGCCGCCGCGGTATAATATTAACACATATATGTTTAGCGAATAGCATTTAGGTTAAAAATGGTGTTAAAAAAAATAACGTCAGTTTCTGACGCTAAGATTTTAACATCATGCTTAGAGAATAGACCCGATTCTCTCATATTTTGGAGTAATACCTGTAAAGTTTGTCGACCACTGGTTGAAGATATAAAAAGAAAGAAAACAAGTGAAATTAGATTTGATATAAGAAAGATGTTTACATTAAAATATCTATATTTGATCAAAGAGAATCTAAAAGCCGTAGATTATGTGTGGTTGAATAAAACATTCCCCGAGAATCTTAAGTGTTTGCGTACAGTCCCACAGAAAATTCACCCTGCCTACCATAATAACAGAGTTGGGGTAAACGGTTAGTGTTACATATTAATTTTGCTAATCCCGCGAATAATAATTAAGAAAGTGTTTTATATTTATGAAGCTGAGTAAAGAGGAAATGAAGAAAAACAGGGTGGGTGAAGAGGGCGTCTATCAAAAATATTAAGTGTCTTAATGAATATTTCTCAGGGTGAAGATTTCACCCTAATCCCAAAATGAGATTTATGTATATTTGCCTTGAATTTGAAAAAATGAAAAATAGAATTTATATGAAAATATATGACGAGGTAACATTCAAAAACGTGATTTGTCACACAAAATTCAACATTGAATTATTGGTATTAGTTAGTGACGTGCCGGATCACATAAAAATTTGATCCAGGAATACAGATACAGATACAAATTATTTGGATTAAAATCTGGAATAATTTGGAATATTGTATTCAAAGAGAGTTGATTGAAACTGACCATAGAATGAAAAGACAAAAGGAAAGAGTTATTACATGCTATTTGGAAAGACTAAGATGATCATTCAATAATAGTTTCCGGCGGTACAGTGGCGTAAGACTATTTATTAAAATAATTGTTATCGGTACAAAAATAAAAAATACTAATCTTGATATTTTCAAAAGTAAATAAATTCATACAGAACTTATAGCAAAAAATTATGATAGTACCTACGCCATTATTTCAAATATATAAAATTTATTACCATTTAGTACCATTTATTATCAACTAGGTAGCGAGCCTGTGATATAATATGAAGTCTGATCTCAAACTGAAATGAGATTCCGGACTAAAGGAGTTCGGGAACTAGGCGTGAGTGTTATCCTGGGTTCATCATTACGATATGTGAATTAAATGATATGTATATGTACTTACCAACCGACTGATCAGGCATCTTGTAATTAGTCTGGATCTTAGCTGTTCACTTAAGTTCTTAAAGGTGAAGGTTTACACACGTTTAAGTAAGACGGTTTAAAATTAATGAATTTGATTTATTAAAAGTAATATTTACAATTAGTTTAAAAGATTAA
The DNA here is from genome assembly GCA_963971575.1 of Liopterus haemorrhoidalis. NCBI lineage: Eukaryota > Metazoa > Arthropoda > Insecta > Coleoptera > Dytiscidae > Liopterus > Liopterus haemorrhoidalis. The sequence continues at coordinate 66,009,164 of OZ020612.1, read as the reverse complement.
AATATAGGTAAAAATAATGACAAAGATTAAAACAAATAGAATCGGATAGACCACCAGATTGCCGACACAGAGCCTCTAAAAATTTAACAACTTAGATGTTTACGCTGGCCGGACCGAATACTTTCTGATCAATCTTCAGAGAGACGAGTGTTTATTTAAGAGGGCTAGTAGTGTTTCTAGGAAAAAGGGTTTAAGCATTGTTCGAGGAGACGCTAGTGTTCAAAGTTATTAAGCAATAACTCTGCACAAATGTCTCCTTGAACAATGAACCATAAAAAATATATTTCTAAAGTTACGTGCTGAAACGTAAGGTTTCGAATTTCATTTTATTATCTGAATTCTACCCTTTAAAATCCCTAAAAACGATTGAAGCCCCTTTCAAAGAAATTCTCGCGACGGGTGGTTTATGAAAGTTTGTCATTTGTCCGGGCGAACTAACCGATTCGTTACAACATAAATAAATTTGTGAATAAGAAAGCATAAGGGTTTGGAACAAGCCACTAAAAAGTAGAGACTCTAGGGGGCTAGTGCTTCCTTGCTCTTTAACTTAGATGTTTACGTTCACCGGACCGAATACTTTCTGACCGATCTTCAGAGAGACGTTTATATAAGAGGGCAAGTAGCGTTTCTAGAAAAAATGGTTTAAGCATTGTTCGAGGAGATGCTAGTGTTCAAAGTTGCCCTTTACTACTGGCACCCATGATGCCATAGTTTTTATAGACATAGAATTTTACGACGATTGTACAATTCGCGTGCTTCACACAACACGCTTGGTATCGGGCTAGTGCGAAATGCACTGGATATTTTTTTTAACACTTATTCACTTTTGATACAACAAAGTTTGGGTAACTCTGCCTTAGATACACCTCTGATGTTACCATAACAATGGTAATCTTCTTAAAAAGTTAAAATTAGAGGCTACCGTAGACGTAGTTTTATTTCTTGATTTGTTGCGAAATGAGCAGTTTAGCAATAATCCCTAGGGCACCTGTTACTTATAATTAATTCAGTCTGTTAATCACACATTTAAGCTAATAATCGCCTTCTCGTTTTCAAGGCATTTGCTGGAGTGCAAGCATATTTGAAGCTCCGGTTCTCGGCTCTGTCAGTTCACTAATCTGTAAATATAACACCCACTCGCAAAATGCCAAACGCTAACTGTTAATAACCTGCTTTAACACAGAATCACAAGTTATGAAAACATTTTATGCTTGGAAACATTATTAGAAATTTTACAGTGTCATGGAGTAACTGATCCAAACATCAAATAAATTTATTAAAAAAGTCACTCAATGCAATGGCGAACTATTAAAGTTATTAAACACCCGGGGCAAAATGTTATGCGACACTCCCCACCCAATTTTTAGGGTTTTGTAGGTATGACCAAAAAACTCTTATACCGTCATTTTGTCGTCTGTCTGTCTGTTCGGTAAAAATTATAGCCAAACTGCTAAACCTAGAGAGTTGAAATTTGGCATGCTTATACAACTTTTTGACCCGCACATAGGAAAAATACTAAAACATCTAAAAAACATATCCCCCTAAAAATATAAAATAATATGTGCTCATCGAAAAAAAAAAAATATATTTTTTTATAATTCTGTGTAGGGTATCAAATGAAAGCCCTTGGTACGTGGATTAACGTTCAAATTTTTATTTTTGCAAAATAAATTATTTTAAAGTGATTTTTGCTAAAATTGTGCAAAATTTTTTTTGTCCCACATCATGTAGCCCAGATGGTTTAAACTAAAAAACTGAAAAAATTCTAAGTAATGTACATTGGTGTGAACCGAAATAGTACAACAGGAATTTTTGATCAGATTATGTTTTTGGAAAAAAACGCATTTTTTGTGATTTTTGGCTAATAATGTACACAAGTTATAGCTTTGTAACACGCTACAATGGAACGTGTATGCTGGTGTAGTGATTTTTGAAGCTGGTTTTTCACCCAAGTAACTCGATCCGAAAGGGATCGAACCCTGCGAGAAGAGACAATATTATTATTATTATTTTTTTTAAAATTTTTATATTGTTAAAAATTCGATTCCTACTCTTTTAAAACAATTTTGTCTTTTGAGGCTCCCCAAGAAAAATTCCTGGATGCACGCCTGCTCATAAAAGTCTCATTTCGCAATGAACCTTAGCGTTTCCAAATTGTCCATTGATCTCTTGCAACTGTATTTAAGATATATTGTATCTAAGATACATAAGGTTTATATCACTTTTTCTTTATTTTTTATTTATTTATTTATTTTACATCAGCCTATTTCTGCAACGAGGAATATCGCCGATGCCAAGGGGCGAGCTCCTACACCTGGATGAGAAGTGAATGATTGTGAAATGAGAGTAATGTAAACATATTATTCTCGCCTGAATAATATCATCGACGGAGAATCGAACTACCAACCACACAATCCAGACTGTCTTTACCAGTCTAAACTGCTGCGATTTAATTCTCTCGGCCACTCCGTAGGCCACTTTTTCTTTAATTAGCAATGTTTCGATCCTAAAGTAATTATTTTATTTTCAAATGCGTAGATATTCTAAAATAACTGTGTAATTCCAAAAATATGTAGATTTAATGGTTCCCGATGGTGTAGTGTGCTAATTGATGCTCTTATTTTTAGGTTTACGATTCGGATTGCTACAAACCAAAGTTGGGCTTGTGATTATGTTGAAGAATCACAGATATACACTCAACAGTAAGACCCAGCTACCAATTAAGTTAGATCCTAGAAATAACCTTGCCTCCGTCGTGGGCGGAATATGGATAAATACTTATAAAATATAAGAAATGTTATATGTAATAATAAATAATAAACGATAGATAATAGTGTACATCACATAATTAATCACACATACTAATCACACACCGAGTTAAAATTATTATCATAAAATTTGAAACATATCATTTTTTTTTATTAATTTAACGGATAAAATGTTTCTCCTTATCTTCTACAGGTTGCGACTCTGATTTTTATAAATATCTTTGCAAGTAAGTGTAATAATGTTTAATTTTATATTTTATTTATTATTAATTTTATATTTACTTTATGTAATTCATTTTAACAAACATGTACTTATTTTTAGGCTTTGAGAATGGTTCAGATAGAACCGAAACTAGTTAGCAAGTAAATAAATCTTTTTAAATATTTGACTAAATTTGCTTTTAATTATCGACCGAAACCCAATAAAATAACTATATATTTATTTATAAAATACGGTCAAGAATTCTTTTATTCAATTCAGAAATAAAATTTCATTATTATATAAAAATAAAATTATTCAATTAGTTAAATATATTCAAATTATTCAAATATAAAAGTTGATCTATTTTAAGATAAACATCTTCAAAGATTAGCTGAATTATCAGTGACTGTATTTTTTTAGTTAAATGTTGAAAGACGAGGGTACAAATTTACGATCGTATATTATATGATTTGTGAAAATATTATCAGCGTTTATCTCAAGTAAATGATCGAATGTTATACAGATGTTGATATGCAACCATATATTTTCAGTGATATGGAGTTCGCAGGTAATAAGAGTCAAAATTAATTATTTAGGTTATGAATTATTGGGAATAGAAATAGTCATTAAATAAATTAAAAGGTTTTTGTTGTTAATTGGAGCGCTGATTATTTTTACAACCACAAAAAATGGGGTTCAGAGATCCAATTATTAGTTTTAAGAAAAGGGCTGGGAAAATCGTGTGAGAGACAGGGAGTCATGAGTAAACCATCACCGGAGTCTGAAGAACCTCCCAAGTATTTTTGGTTAAGAAACCCGGTAGCGTGTAGTGAACCAGAAGTAGTCTGGGAGTGTTAAGGACAGTTTAAATGAATTGACGAAACCTCGATAACGGGTTAAACACTATGAGTGTTGTGAGGTGTTAAACGGCTTGTGAGGTGAAACGATGATAGTCAGGTTTTTCTGGAGTGTCTCTCAGGGGATTTCGTAGCCAGTATTTAATTGTAAGTTCTAGTATAAGTATTAACTTCAGTCTTAACTAAACATTAAACATAGATTCAGAGCCGCAGTAAGGAAAATTTGCGCTCTGGGCAAAACTGTGTTTTGGCGCCCTTGGCAAAAAAAAGGTGGTCCTCACCTCCCAAAATCCAAGTGATGAGCAGAAAAAAAAGGTCCTCACCTCCCAAAATCCAAGTGATGAGTAAAAAAAAGGTCCTCACTTTCGCAATGTGGCGCCCCTTAGTCAAGCTCGTCGGCACCCTTTTCCTTAATGCGCTAGGGGCCGTCGCCCCCTCGGCCCCCCTTACTGCGGCTCTGCATAGATTAACTAAAATGCAACCTTTAATTCAAACACCCTTATTTCTCTCATAAAGAATCTAAGCAACCAACCGGCGGACCTTAGGGTTTCAGACTTGATTCCGCTCGCAAGTCTTGGAGTCCATTATGTGGAGGGCCATTTCAAAGTAAGTACCGAGAAGTACAATGAATATACATAAATTCATTCAGCTAACCCTGACGTTTCAAATGATCCTAGAAATGCCCCCATAAAATCGGTACAAATTGCTGGGGCCCGGACTGACTACCGGGCCCGAAACTGTATTTTTTTTTTATAAATCACTATTCATTAGAAAGATTTTATAATTAAATAATATATAATTTTTTTTTTTTGTTGAATCTGTTTTTTTGTGATGACGAACTTTCTTGGATTTTTCATTGACAGCCATTCGCTGTATATCTAGTTAAACTGGAGTAAAACTGCAATGCAATTTTATAAAATTGATTTGTGAAATAAATTAGAGAGAGAATTTACGCTGTGAAATTATATTTTGTTGGTTATTTCTATTTCCTGGCACATAAATCTTCTAACTGAATCTATGAGCGCTCTACAATTCTGTACACGTTTTCTCTCTGCACATAAAGCCAAAGGTCAATATTGATATTATAATTTTTTATTTCTATTCATGAAAAATCAGATATAGTACTTTTACAACAACAAAATTAAAGTTTACACAGTAAAATTCAAAAATATCTCTTAAATACTTTATTGAATATACACTATTAGACAGTGGTTATCAACCATCTTAACCACATGCACCCTTTTCAACATATGGAAGAATCTCATTTCCCGCTTCTTAGATTACACTAAAAAACACACTATTTGTGAATTGGCAATTTTTGGGTATTTATAATGTATTTTGATGCGCTGAAAACAAATCTGAAATTTTTTTATTACTCATAGATTTTCTGTAACAGGCAAATTTATATTTTGCAATATGCAACATTTTTATATTGCGTCAGTTCACGACATGTATCTGCGGTGACGGTACATAAGTGGTTAAGATCAGTTTACTTTTGTTTATCAGGGCTAAAAGTATGCTTCAAAATAGACTGCGTCCATTAGTAAACTACAGGTATCCGAATGTGTTGCATTTTCTGTGTAGTGATTCGAGACTGGTTAATTTTTGAGTTCTAAGTAATTCACTATACAGAAGGAGTGGCCACTACGTCAGGCACTAACTCTTGGACTAAAATACGTTAGAAGTGTAGCGATCACCTAGGGTACCATATGTAAGGGAGGAAATTTTGGTATTATTTCATAAATAAAATTTCATAAATAAATTCATTATAATCATTCAATTAGAGTAAAATATTTAAAATGTTAAACGATAAAAAAATAATCTATTTCTTAGAAAGGGCATTTAAGATAACGGTAGACTTGTTATTATTTTAACTTGACACTTTGTCAATGTAACATGAAAAATGAATCGTAAATTATTGTGTTAAAAATATACGTCAACCATAAGCACATAAATAATAATTAATTTTTGTCTGAGATATAAATATTATGATTGGGCTATTTTCTAATGGGATATCTATCTGAGTTATCACCAATAAATTATGAATTTTAAGATAGTACAAGACAGACAGTCAAGATGTGTTAAATGACATTTAACAGTTGGGCGATGTAAGCATTTCAGGGTGGTCGCGTTTTAAGTGGTAGTTGATTTTGACCCGTCGTATGGTTAAGACTATGTTTAAGAGTTGAGTCTAAAGAGTGAAGAAGTTAAGTCGTGTTTTAAGTAGAGTGAGAATTTGTTCATCATGGGTTAGAGTCATTTAGAATGTTCGGTCGGACAAGTAAAATGTAACCAAGTAATTTCGTATTTACGTTAAGGTAGTGTTCGTTAGTTTGGTGTAGTGTGCCTAGTGTGTGGGACTGTGTCTCTTTGGATTTAGCTGTATCGACGTAATTGTAAGTCTAGTGTAATTAGTGTAAATATTTAAACCGTATCGTAATTAAAGTAGGTTAGTTAAAAATGTTGAGTTTAATTGAACAACCCTTAATCCTTCCCAGAATCATAGCAACCAGCTAGCGGACTAATAGGGGGGGTCCAGACTTGATCCGCTCGCAAGTCTTGGAACCCATAATGTGAGGGAGACCTAGAGTTGAGGGATGTACAGAGTAAGTACAAATGAAATAAATAAATCAGCCAACCGTGACATTTCATATTTATTTATCTATCAGAGTCCCCACACATAGAGTAGTAATAATCATGGTATCCTAGGTAATTGTAGCCTCCAGAATATAATTATAATATTTATAATAAATTAGACTTATATTTTATGGAATGTCAAAAATATTTATTGAAAAACAATTACATTTTTATATCCTTAACTACTACAATTACCTAGGATACCATGATAACCACTACTCTATGGTATCCTAGGTGTAATTTAGCAATCACCTTAAGCCAATTTTTACACCACTTCCTTTTTGGCTTCTTTGATTTTTTAAGTGACTCAACAATTAAGGCAATTATCACTGACAATGGTAAATCACTATTCATGTTTATATTTTATTCAAAACAGGTGACAATGAAACAAACGTCGAGCTGTTTACTAAACAAAACTCTGTTCAACCGTCGACTCAGTGTTTTGCATCAGTAGCACAAATTATAAAACAAGGAAGATAGCGGACTCCCACGTTACGGCTTTGGACAGCGATAGTTGCGACATTCGTGGTTGTAATATGAACTAGGATTAGATAGTATGCAACCCGCAGTGCACACAAATATATTTTTATATTTTAAATTGCTATGAATCGCGCGATCATTAATTTTCTACCAAAATTGAAAAATAAAATGTAATTTTGGTAGAAAATTAAAGATTGCCTTGAACCGAAAATTATGATTAATTTATTTACAACTCTCCTAATTAATTTCCTAAAATTAAAATTAATTACAATTGTTAAAAGTTAATAATTCAGTAAGCATTAAGTTTTATTATTTTATTTGCAAGCAAGCATATGAAATAAATATATAAACAAGTATTTATTTTTTACTTTTATATTTACTTTTATTGTACATATTAAATTTAGTCTGTGTCATTTTTTTTATTACACTATTTATATTTCTTTTGCATTTACCATTTAAAATATTATTAATTACACCATTTGAAAATAAAAAATGTGGTGCTAATATTTAAAATTTCTTATAAAATTCATCACTGTCACAATCATAATTTACTGTCACCTATCGTTACAACATCAAAAACAATTGCTGCAAATTACCGATAATGAAGTGTTCTCAAAATGTTGGTTTAAAAAAAACGCTTTTTGCGCTGTCGGTGGATGGAATATAACTTTAAACCGTTTCAAGACCGTGTATATGAGTTTCATACCCCTGATCAGTAGTGTGTGTCCAACAGCCAGTGATGCCTGTTTCATGATGCCTTGGAATTGATGCCATGAATCGATGCGTGCCTCATAGTGTATGGGGGTTTTTAGACAAATAAGTGATTCATTTCGGAAGAGTTACAGCTACACGTTATTCAGTAAACTCCTAGTCTGGACTTCACGGCCATGTAGACATGATCTTTACTTATAAGTAAGAGAAAATAAGTATGATAGAAACTTTTTGAAAACCCTTCTACATTTCTACTGATTTTATATAATTTTATATAAAAATCGTTACCAAAACGCTTTAAAAAACAGAAGTAGCAACATCAGCGAATACTGAATGGCACTCGAACAGAAAAAAACTGATTGACAGGAATATGAAGTAGTCGAGACACACGTAGTCACTGGTAATAGAAAATAGTTTTTGCATTGAAATGTATACGTATTCTCTCTTCTCTCTATACTTTCCGATTGAAAACTGAAAAAAAAAATCATAAAAATAGAAAAGAGTTCACTCTCATATGAAGGTAACGTTTCTACAAGGATCGTTTTACAAAATTGAAAAGTATTTTAAACAAAATCCTATGCAAATTTCTTCTATTGGGATCAGGGCCGCCGCATGTAGGGGCTCCGGGTCTGCACCGCACAATTTTGTATTGTAAAAGCGCGGGACTTCAAAAAGATCAAGGCTTTAGGCAATTGCCCCGGTCGCCCATGCTTACTGGGACAACCAATGCACTTCTACGCTCACACATACATACAAGTTATAGTGCTTAAAACTCTTTCAATTTAATAAGTAATTTACTTTTATATTTGTTAGTGTGTAATTTTATTCTTTTTGCTCATTTAGTATATTTTTACTATAAAAATAATTTTTAATTCTACAAGTGTTACTATTTCAATTAAGTCTTATATCACAGCTTCTATCTAATCTGTAATAGTTTTGTCAACAAATGTATTTACTTCTATAATCATATCATATACTATATAATATCATATACTAAAATTGGTGCAGTCGGTGGGATTTGAAGTAGTCAGTAGGAAGAAGTAGAAGAGTCGGTTTGTTTTTTATATTTAGGTGGTAACAAAAGTGTATTGTTTTACGAGTCTGAATCCGTATCTGAGTTTGAGTCAAATTCTCATTTACTGTAAGATATACGCTGACCAGGGGACCTGCTGGATTTCATAGACGTAAAGGAGGTTTCCGCACTCACTGGAACTGCACTATTTTATACACCTGTCCCTTTAAACTACAAGTAGATTTTTTTGTGAAAGTAAAAATTAACTTGTACGCATAACAACTTAGCAATCCTACCGACTGCGCCAAGTGATTTCAAATAGTTTTTACAACTATAACTCCTTCTCTTCTAGTATTTTTCACTATCTGAAAGTTTACTTTTGGCCAGAGTTGAATGTTACTAAACATTTTACAGTGGGCAAAAAATAAGCAAACGGTATGTTACGGCTGCTATTTTGGTTTGATGTATTTCCATCGACATTTTACAGATTAGTACACACATTGAAAATTTATAATGAAGCGCCACAAAGTTCAACACAATTGTTTGTTGTTATTGTTTATCAGAACGCTACTAAAATGTAGATAATTCGGCAGGTTACGTGCATTTCGTGGTCATGGGGTGGTTCGATACCTCCCAAATAGTACTATATTGATGATGTAAATACCATTTAAGAGGCGTGACGCGTACTCTAAAAGCTGTACAGCTTGAGGAGCTATCTCTCTTGTACCACTCACTTTTCCATCATTGTCAATTGTGTGTAGATTCGGAAGAGAACCATTTTGAATAAATAAATCATTTTATACAAAGTTCAATTACATTTTTATAATTTAATGTCGACAAATTAACTTTGTGAAAATGTTGTATATTTAATAATGGTTGAAATAAAAAACATTGTAAATTTTCACTATTTTTATTAACTAACTGCTTACTAGTTTCGACTTTCGCCATTTTCTACTTAAATACTATTTACAGGTAATGATAATCCTATGAGAGGGGAGGTAGACAAGTCGGTCATCTCATTAAGGGTTTTTCCTTGCTTGTGCAATTTTATAATCTCGTGTGCCTCCAATAAATTTAATTTTGGACCTTTTGGTTTGGAATGAATAACATCTGGCTTGAAAGTTGTAAAATATTTTTCAGAGTTGAGATGTACAGCAAATGTGAAATCGGTCTTTTGTTTCTTCCAGGAGGTTCTATGTTCTTCAATCCGGATGGCAAAAGATCTTCCTGTTTGGCCACAATAAACGGAGTCACACGTGTCAGATGTTAACATGTAAACGCCGCTCTTGTCCAGTATGTTTGATTTTTGTTTGTTATTTACTAAAATATACATACTAAAAAATCCATAGTAAATAACAAACAAAAATCAAACATACTGGACAAGAGTGGCGTTTACATGTTAACATGTGACACGTGTGACTCCGTTTATTGTAGCCAAACAGGAAGATCTTTTGCCATCCGGATTGAAGAACATAGAACCTCCTGGAAGAAAAAAAAGACCGATTCCACATTTGCTGTACATCTCAACTCTGAAAAACATTTTACAACTTTCAAGCCAGATGTAAAGCCTGTAATACATGATGCGATTTCTCGTTTTGAATCTCGTACGAGTTATCGTACGATAATTATTCCTAACGGTATCGGTCACGTGACTATGCGCAATAATCTACTGCGTCGATATCTGTTCATTTCTATACAATATTTTAGGTCTGGAGCATAAATATTGGATGGTTTTCAATATCGTACAAGATCTCGTACGAAAATCCTGTAGTATACGATACAATAATTCTTGTACGATAAATCGTACGAGATTCAAAACGAGAAATCGCATCATGTATTACAGGCTTTAAGCCTGTAATACATGATGCGATTACTCGTTTTGAATCTCGTACGATTTATCGTACGATAATTATTCCTAACGGTATCGGTCACGTGACTATGCGCAATAATCTACTGCGTCGATATCTGTTCATTTCTATACAATATTTTAGGTCTGGAGCATAAATATTGGATGGTTTTCAATATCGTACAAGATCTCGTACGAAAATCCTGTAGTACACGATACAATAATTCTTGTACGATAAATCGTACGAGATTCAAAACGAGAAATCGCATCATGTATTACAGGCTTTATTCATTCACAACCAAAAGGTCCAAAATTAAATTTATTGGAGGCACACGAGATTATAAAATTGCACAAGCAAGGAAAAACCCTTAATGAGATGACCGACTTGTCTACCTCCCCTCTCATAGGATTATCATTACCTGTAAATAGTATTTAAGTAGTTATGTTTGTAACTTAGTTCATTGCTTTGAAAATGGCGAAAGCCGAAACTAGTAAGCAGTTAGGTAATAAAAATAGTGAAAATTTACAATGTTTTTTATTTTAACCATTATTAAATATCAGTTATATTTGTTTTATCGTAGCATTTCCGGTCATATTTTGTTGTACAGTGTATAACTTGCTTTTCTTTTATTTCCATTTCTATAATTTTTATTACTATTTCAGAATAGAGTGTATCCTGGATTATTTTTCTCATTTGCTTATTGAATGTCTTGGAAAATACAGGTGGGCGCGCCAACGCATGCAGTTGTTGCAGACAACGGCTTGTTGCAATGGACAGTACCGGATTGAAGTTTTAATGGGCCCTAGGCTGAACAGATAGAATAGGGCCTCTAAATTATAAAGTGATGCCCAAGCGCAAGGTAAAACATATAATATGTTGGTCCTATAGTATTTCAAATAAATAAAATTTTTAATAAGTGAGTTTTGTTTTTCAGGAACAGAAACTTTTCAGGACGCCTTATATATTAGTTTAAAGGCACGTATAATATTGACTTAAATTTGTACAAAAAACAAATTCAGTTGACCGATTTAACCTTTTGAACTCTGTTAAAACTATCTTGTCTGTATTAGGGTATAATAGAGCAGACAGTTTAGAAGTTACCAACATTTTTAGACCTTACTTCTTACATACCAGCGCCTTGTAACTATAATCGTAGCAAGTTTCAGTGATTCGAAAACTTTCGCGTCTACCCACATAAAAAACGATTTAAATTCGATTCGTGTTTTTGCTGCTTCTAACCTTGTGCTATAGGTTCTGCATAGTTGAGAAGTTTAGAGTTTAGAGGAAATTTAAGATGTTATCTGTTCACTAACTGTTTAAAACCAGTTTTTAGATATTAAGTATCTGTACTCTGGCTTCGGTAGCGTAGAGGTAACGACCTTATTTTGCATATCAAAGGGTTCAAGTTCGTATCTCGGCCAGAACATGGATGGTTGTATTGGTCGTTATGAAGTGTATTAAAAATGTACAAATTAAAACGAAAACAAAGCGAATTATCTCATAAGGCGTTCGAGTACAGCGCTCATTAAACTGATATTACATATGATCAGGGGCGTCCGCATAAAAGGGCAAGAGGGGACACTCTGTAGGATTCCAGGTTCCTGGAGTCTGCATTTTTAATTGTTAAAAACTTAAAATCAATTCTTTAAAACCCAAAACCCTTGTTTGTTCTCAAATTTATTTATTTTTATATTTGTCTATTTTATTTTATAACTTGTTTTCTCCACGACCACTATAGAATTTACCAATTCTAAAACCAATTTTGACTACAGAAAGTTAATATTCTAACACAAGAGTTGGAACGTTATTCTAAAGCAAGAAAGGGCATTTAAAATAAGGGTAGGCTTGTTTATCATTGTAATTTGAGACTTTTGTAAACGTAACATGAATAGGAAATAGTAAATTATAAATAAATCTCTAGTCGTATAGGTTTATGTCTTTGAGGTAGTTCGTTATGTTTGGTAGTTTTGTTTTATTGCTGAAGGCTTCTTTTATGTCTGTTGGTATTTGGTAAGTCTGTCTTTCGGTAGTGTAAAATACACAGTCTGTAATGTGTTTTACTGTCAGTGGAGTCTGACAAGTTTCACACTGTGGTCCGTCCTCTTTTTGGAAAATATGCCCGTGTGTCAGTCAGCAATGTCCGATTCTAAGTTTAGTAATAATTATTACCACGTTACTTTTCTAGTAATAATTATGCCAATTAGATTAGAAGTATTAGAACCATATGGGAAAATCAATTAATCTCTGTCTTAAAATAAATATTGGTTGGTTAGTTATCTGGAGAGATTATACAATTTAATTTATGGATAATAAATGTTGTCTCGATTGACTGGGGTGTGAAATGATATTTAACAGTTGGGCAATGTAAGCGACTCAGGGTGGTTCTCTTTTTAGAAAGTTGAGCTTAAACCTAAGTAAACAGTAAGGCTAAGTCAAATTTTGGAGTTGGTTTTTAAGAGTCATGGGTTAGAGACAGTTAGAGTGTTCAGGCGAGTCGAGTTAAAGTAACAAGTAATTCCGTATGAAACGTTAGTGTAGTGCCCAGCTAAAGACGTGTGAGAGATAAATGGTTTTAGAGGAAGTCAGTCAGGACTGTCCAGGAAAAGAATCTGTCCAGTGTTCAGTGTTGTGAAGGTGTCTCATTTAGATTTAGCGGTTGTCGCTAATTTGTAAGTCAGTGTAAATCATGTAAATATTAAAACGTAACGTAATTAAAGTAGGTTGACTAAAATGTTGATTTTAATTGAACAACCCTTAACTTCTTTCAAGAATCATAGCAACCAGCTAGCGGACAAATAGGGGGGGGTCAGACTTGATCCGCTCGCAAGTCTGGATACTCATAATGTGAGATAGACCTAGAGATGACATTTCATATTTCATATACAGAGGTTCCCTACAATTTGTTATCACTTACTAAATACCTACAAAATCCTGAAATGTGTGAAAATTCACACTTTACATTTTTTACAAATGTAATTACCTAGTTTGAGACAAAATTTAGACTCTAAAGTGACAACTATTTTTGCTCAGAGGGAATATTTTAGTTATAAATTTTTTGTGTTAAGTAAAAAGTAAATTGACTGTCAAATTGTGTAAACTAAACTCCAAATAAAATATTTTTTTCTAATTCTATAGTGCTTCACTCAATAAACATTTTGCTTTTATTTTGTAACATGTTTACGTCACAGAATAACGCTCTGAACAATATATAAAAAGGATAAAGAAAAAACGGTTTATTTTTGTGAAGAATATTGTATAAGTGGGTGGGTGGGTAAATGGTTATGGAAACATTCAAAAGCAATTAAAATGTAATTTACACCAGTAATTAATTAGATGTTTTAATATAGGGTGTGACGAAATGGAAAATTGAAAATTCCACTGGTTTTTGTAATTAAAAAAATTGACTAGAAAATAAATTAGATTAGAAAAAATATATCAGCAGATAGATTTATGTAGTCTTTATAAATTAAGTTTAAAAGAGTATAAGAAAATAGTAAAATTTGGTTATTCAGAAAATTTATTGAATTAGTTGAAGGTATTCGTTAAAATTTCTGACTTGCAGTTGGCCCTCCTACAAATGCTTCGAGAAAAATTTCATCATTCACTTATATTTTAGAAGTGAGGACCTTATTTTTTTATTAGATCATCACTTGTATTCTAGACGTGAAGGCATTTTTTTTTTGTTATCACTTGTATTTTAGAAATGTGGTCCTTTTTAGGGTTTTGTAGGTATGACCAAAAAACCCTTATACCGTCATTTTGTCGTCCGTCTGTCTGTCTGTCTGTCTGTCTGTCTGTCTGTCTGTCTGTCTGTCTGTCTGTCTGTCTGTCTGTCTGTCTGTCTGTCTGTCTGTCTGTCTGTCTGTCTGTCTGTCTGTCTGTCTGTCTGTCTGTCTGTCTGTCTGTCTGTCTGTCTGTCTGTCTGTCTGTCTGTCTGTCTGTCTGTCTGTCTGTCTGTCTGTCTGTCTGTCTGTCTGTCTGTCTGTCTGTCTGTCTGTCTGTCTGTCTGTCTGTCTGTCTGTCTGTCTGTCTGTCTGTCTGTCTGTCTGTCTGTCTGTCTGTCTGTCTGTCTGTCTGTCTGTCTGTCTGTCTGTCTGTCTGTCTGTCTGTCTGTTCGGTAAAAATTGTAGCCAAACGGCTAAACCTAGAGAGTTGAAATTTGGCCTGCTTATACAACTCTTTGACCCGCACATAGGAAAAATACTAAAACATCTAAAAAACATACCCCCCTAAAAATATAAACAAATATGTGCTCCTCGAAAACAAAAATATTTTTTTAAAATTATGAGTAGGGTATCAAATGAAAGCCCTTAGTACGTGGATTAACGATCAAATTTTTATTTTTGCAAAATAAATTATTTTTAAGCGATTTTTGTTAAAATTGTGCAAAAAATTTTTTGTCCCACACCCTGTAGCCCAGATGGTTTAAACTAAAAATCTGAAAAAATTCTAAGTAATGTACATTGGTGTGAACCGGAATAGTTCAACAGGAATTTTTGATCAGATTAGGTTTTTGGAAAAAAACGCATTTTTTGTGATTTTTGGCTAATAATGTACACAAGTTATAGCTTTGTAACACGCCACACTGTAACGTGCATGCTGGTCTAGTGGTATTAGACGCTGATTTTTCACCGAAGTAACCCGATCCGAAAGGGATCGAACCCTGTGAGAAGAGACTATATTATTTTCTGTTTTTTTTTTTTAATTTTTATATTGTTTAAATTATTTTTTCAAAATTCTAGTTATATTTTGGCAAATGTTGCATTTAATTTTTAAAAGCGTAAATTTAATAGCCAGTGGAAATTGTTTAAATTATAATTTAATTCTGTTTCAATGCACACGAAATCAAAGGGGCGGAACTTATAACAACCAATGGAAGCCATAGGCGCAATTTTTAAAATTCTTAATTAACCTTGCTACATAAAAAAAAAATACTGCACATATTTAGAAACCTAAATAATGGTATTAGGCGTTCGAATTAAAATTAACAAAAAAAATATTTTAATATAAAATTTGTTTTCGCATCCAAAATAATCATCATTCACTTACTAAATACCTGCAAAACCCTGAAATGTGTGAAAATTCACACTTCACATCAATTTTTTTATTAGATCATCACTTGTATTCTAGACGTGAAGGCATTTTTTTTTTGTTATCACTTGCATTTTAGAAATGTGGACCTTTTTTTGTAGGTTATCACTTGTCTTTTGGAAATCTTTTTTGTAATCACTTGTATTTTAAAACTGAGGACTTTTATTTTAGGCCATGACATGTATTTTATAGATGAGGACATTTTTTTTTAAGTCTTCATTTGTATTTTCATGTTATGGGAGGGGTAATTCAGAAATAAAATTTCACTATTATGTAACAAAATGATATATATAACAAAAATAAAACAAAAATAAATATTTGATACTATTTACAAAAAGAAAAATGAATATATATATATATATATATATATATATATATATATATATATATATATATATATACATTTATAAACTTATAACTAAAATATGCCCTTTTGCTTTTATATTGCTCTCTCTTTTGCTCTTCTTTTCTTTAGCACCCTTTCCATCCATGTTAACCCGGCTCCCGACTCGTCCAGCAGTTCTTGAATCTTCCTTGGCTCTCTTCTTATTTCTTTACAATTTTGTAGGTGTTCTATCGTTTCTTCCGCTTCGCCGCACGTTCTACATAATCTCTCGTTTTCTTCTTTCCAATATTTACTTGCCTCTGTCTCATTTCCACACCTAAATCTTGCTATGGTTTTCTGTGATTTGTTGCTGTTTTGCAGATATTCTGGCAGCCATTGTGTTTGTATTTTCCCATATTCTTTAAAATACCTAGATTTGCTAATTTTATTCTGTTGGTTCTGCAGTTGTACCTCTCTATCTCTTTCTGTTGTTATTTGTTCAATTGCAACTCCATCCTCCTGCTTTCTTCTTATCTCTTCTGTGCTGTACCCGTTTCTCTCGTAATATTTTCTTCTGTCAGTTTTCCAATTTGTGTATTATTTTCTCTTTCTTTCCAGCTTTCCTTCAGGATTTCGTTATTGCAGGCTTGAATTTTTTGTTCATATTTTATAGCTCTTGTTCCGGTTTTTAGTCTTATTTTATCTCTCTTTTTTTTTAAATTACAACCGATTTTGGTCGACCGTCAGTGATGAATCTCACTGACGGACGCACGATCACGACGAAATTTTGCAAACCAATTGTAAACAGTCTTTTCTGATGGTGCTTTATTACCAAAAGTTGAACGAAACGAATCTACGCATTGTTGTTGAGTTAGGTGTATACTAAAATCGTAAAAAATCATCCAACGAAAACCTTCACGAGTATTATCCATTTGTTCACAAACTTGCTTTTTTTAAACACTACCTGTCAATAAACTACTGGGTCATTTTATAAGCTGCCACTGATTTCACAATAACAAATGTCATATTTTACGAATATAGTAATGACACATTACAATATTGCCATCTAGTTGTCGTTTGTAAAAAAAAAAGGTACCTCGTACGAGTTGTACAGAATTGACCTCTTGGACTAAATTCAGTTATTTTGATGAGACTCTTTTTCCTGTACAGATAGTGTGTGTGAAAGTGAGACGTTTGAGTACACAAAATGTTCCTTTTAGAAGTAGATCTAAAATGACATATTTATTTTATATTTTTAGTTTATTTCTATATTGATTTTAACTGTTTATTTTTCTGATAAATTTCTTCTAAGTGAAATTTTGTTATTATAACATTTTAGAGCTTGTTTATTGTTCCTATAAAAATAGTCACCATCCATCAAAGAGATAATGTATTAACTAATAACTCTTCTAAACTAAACTCGTACCATTAATTTTACTTATAAATTGTGTAATTTTCTATCATCAATAAAGGACATAAAAGGATAATATTATTACGAAATAAGATCCAGAGAGTACATGACACACAGGCAGACAAATAATTGATCATATGGCAATATACCAGGTCTACAAGTATGAAAGGCGGATTTAAAAAAAAAAAAAATAAAACACATTAAACTCAAAAGAACAGTAAAAGTTTATTTATTCAAAGTATGCTCCATTAGAAGTTATACATTTTTCCCATCTTTCAGGCAATTTGTGAATACCTCGCCAGTAGAACTCTTCCCCTTTCCCCGCAAACCATTCATCTAGCCATTCTTTCACATTTTCATATGAACAAAAGTGCTGCTCGGCAAGTGCGTGACCCATCGATGCGAATAAGTGGTAATCTGAAGCGGCCAAGTCTGGTGAGTAAGCGGCATGGGGTAGCACTTCCCACTTGAGTGCCTCCAATGTGTTGCAAACTGCTTTTTCCTTATGTGATGGAGCGTTATCGTGAAGAAAGTTAACCTTGTGCTGTCTTCTTTCGTATTCTGGTCGTTTTATGAGCAGCGAATGGTTCAATTCGATCAGTTGTTGTTGGTAGCGTTGGATATTAACTGTTTCACCAGGTTTTAACAATTCATAATAGACCACACCCTTTTGGTCCCACCAAGTACAGAGCATTGTCTTTTTGCCAGAGCGATTCGGTCTTGCAGTTGATGTGGATGGTGAGCCTGGATTCACCCTTGATTTTTTGCGTTTGGGATTTTCAAAATAAATCCATGTTTCATCGCCAGTAATGATACGATGCAAAAAATACTTTCTTTTGTATCGTGCAAGCAAAATTTCACAAGTGTTTTTGCGTTTTTCCATCTGCCTCTCATTCAATGCATGTGGAACCAATCTGCCGACTTTCTGGATCTTACCCATCTCTCGTAGGCGATTGGAAACAGCTTGTTGACTAACGCCTAACTGCTCTGCTAGTTGTTTTTGTAATTGACTATCGTCTTTCTGTAGCAATGTTTCCAATTTTGTATCTTCATATTTTTTTGGAGGTTTTCCATGTTATTTGTCTGTAAGATCAAAGTCACCACTTTTGAAACGCCGAAACCATCATTCACACGTTTCTTGCGATGGAGCATATTCACCATAAGCTTCTTGAAGCAGTCGGTATGATTCAGCAGCAGTTTTTTTCAAATGAAAACAAAACAGTAGTACTCTCCGCGAATGCTCTTTAACACAGTAAAACTTTTTCTTTTTTAACACAGTAAAACAAAACTATATGATCACTTTTCAAATTATAACCTATACGCATTTGGCACTTAATGATAACTTAACATAACGCCATATGTGTTGAAACTTTGAACTATACACAGTTTGCGCGGCAAGTTTGAAAAAATCCGCATTTCATACTTGTAGACCTGGTAAATAAAATAAAAACACACAACATGAAATTCTACTAAATTACATCATATATTACTTAAACTATATATTTCGACTGCTAAGCCATCGATTGGAGGCTGATACGAAAACAAAAAAAAAATGTCCGTACATCTAAATATGTATATACAAAATTGTTAAGTAAGGAAGGTAATTTTTATATTGTTTGAGAAACAAAATTTCATAAATATATTCAATATAATTATCTAATTAGAGTAAAATATTAAAAAGAAACGAAAAGAGATAAATTAAGGATAAGAACCTGAAGAAAGGCGGTGAGATTCTATCATTTTCTATTCAAAATAAAACAGCTGCACTTTTTGGGTCTAAAGGTTTAATGTAGTCCTAGAACCGTCTATTCTTGAACCCTATGTTAAGAGATAAAGGGATAAGATTAATGCAGTGATCATGCATTTTTATTTGTCTATTTTTTTATTTGTTGTGGGTCATTTATTTACTGTTCCATTTCTGTATTTTATTTCATTCTCCTCGGCAAATATGCTTTTCTTTTCAGTATGATACTTTTTACGTTTGTTGATTGTAGAAAAATTGAATGATTTTAATAAGATCTTATTTAAGGAGAAACATTGTCATAACAGTTGACCCAGATAAGAGCTTGCTGGTTTGCTCCAGCGGAACTTTCCGTTTGATTAGACACAATTGCTACGTTCAAAACATTTTTCCTTTATACGTAAATCTGTATGAGCATATATAGGCTTCACATCACAACAAAAATACTTTGTACCCGGTTTTCTTTAAAACTAATTAAATTTTTATTGAAAACAGGTTTTCATTTAGTTTAAAAGTTTAAAGCAACTAACATATTGGTTTAAACTTTCAAACGGGGTATGTATCATCTATCATATTTGAATTTAGCAGGGTTGTGATTGTTAAGTATTGAGTTAATGTGCTATAAATTATTCTTGTCTATTTAGTAACCCTTGTCAACTATGATAATTAAGTTAAATATAGCTTTTGGATGCCCTTTGTGAGGGTCCGGTCAGTTTGCCCTCTGATAAGTTTATCATTAAGTATACCTTTGATAAATAACTACACCCTTCGATACATATTAATTCATAGGGCCTGAAAAAGGCCTACAATAAGAAATAACTTTAGAAAGACACATATGTATATATAAATATGGACTTTGTTGCTTGACATAGACGGATTCTTTGGTTTAATCAGAACAAAATTTTCAATCTAGTAATTTTTATCGATTGATTGAAGCTTTTGTTCATTTTGTTTAACACAAGCTCATTTTAATCATTAAAACTTAGCTAGTGACAACTTAGGAAAATAGAATTCGATTCCATTTAGTTCTTTTTAAAGGTTTAGAATAGCTTAGTATACTTAATATTTATTGAGCGATTTTTTTTTTCACAAATAAATGTATATACTGGGTGTTTGTTTGAAACGGGGCACCCCGAAAATCTCCTTTATTTGTAAAGATACAAAAAATCTTCAGAACAAAAGTTAAACTAGACAAAAAGACCCATCTAAAGGTTACTATAAGAATTCTGAGGCACTTCCGGTTTCACCGGAAATGATGTCAACTTTTGATCTAGCATAGGGAATCGATAATTTTATATTTTTTTCCTAAAAGTACATTAAATTAGCTTTACAATGACACCAAAAAGTCATATTTTTATGTTAACCATTTCAAAATGGCGACCATTTATTTACAAAATAATAATCAACATAAGTTTTACAAAGTTGAACGTAACAAGCTTTGAAAACAATAAAAAAAGAAACAAAATATCTCTAAAATAAACTGTTATAACTAGTTATTATATGAAATAACATGAAATAACTTAAATTTTAATTTTTCATTTAATGTTTTATAAATAACAAGAGTTTAATAGTTTATTTTGTAAAATAATTTAAATAAAAAGTAATAGTTTTTTTTTTCTAAATAGTCAAATAGTTTATTTTAGAGATATTTTGTTTCTTTTTTTATTGTTTTCAAAGCTTGCTACGTTCAACTTTGTAAAACTTATGTTGATTATTATTTTGTAAATAAATGGTCGCCATTTTGAAATGGTTAACATAAAAATATGATTTTTTGGTGTCATTGTAAAGCTAATTTAATGTACTTTTAGGAAAAAATATAAAATTATCGATTCCCTATGCTAGATCAATAGTTGACATCATTTCCGGTGAAACCGAAAGTTCCTCAAAATTCTTATAGTAACCTTTAGATGGGCCTTTTTGTCTAGTTTAACTTTTGTTCTAAAGATTTTTTGTATCTTTACAAATAAAGGAGATTTTCGGGGTGCCCCGTTTCAAACAAACACCCTGTATACATATATTCTATTACGAAGGTAGTTAAAATTTGACTGATATTATTTGATATATCAGGTCTGGGAAAAAGTTGTTGGCGATTTTGCCGATAGACGGCGCCAATTGCAAATAACTTAGGAAACACAGATCGCAGCGACACCACTAAGCGCTCGTTGAAAAGGTTACAGTTCGAGCTTTACTTTGAGTGTCTAAACATCCAAATTTAGACACTTAGAGCGAGAGCTTGGTTTGGAAATTTTGTTGCATACACCGTATAGTCCAGACATAGCACCCTCTGACTATCACCTATTCCGATCTCTGCAGAATTCTCTCAATGGAATTAAGCTGGCTTCAAAAGAAGCCTGTGAAAACCACTTGATTCAGTTTTTCAACCAGAAACCACAGAAGTTCTTCACCGATGGCATCATGACTCTACCCGAAAAATGGCGAAAAGTTGTCGATAATAATGGAGCATGTTTGGTTTAAATAAATTCATTTTCACGCTATAACAAAACCAGTTGAATTTTACTAAAAAAATGCCACGAACTTTTTCCCAGATCTGATATTTCTGACCTGATATATTAAGACCTGATTAAGACCTGATATTCATTTATAGAAGATATTTTACACAGATTATAGATGATGTAGAACTGAAAAGGTCAATCTATCAACAATCTATACACGTTCGCGCGTTAAAAATGTCGCTAGAGTTTAATGAGTTGACTGTAGCAAAAGCATTTTAATTATTCATTAAAGAAAGTTTGTACAATCAATGGTTTTAGTCATCTCTAGATGGAAAATGGAAATCATCTTTATTTATTCAGACACTTAAAAAGAGAAATGAATTAGAATCAGCAAACTTGTAATTAGAATTTACTTTTTACATACACTGTAGACATTTTCATCACGTTACAAAATTATTTTCGAATAAAATCTATTTTAAAGAAATCCCACTTTATGACGATCTACAGAAAAGAAACCGAACTGAAGCCATATAAAAATAAATGAGAATTGTACCTGGCAAAAATCATTTATTTTATTCAAAATATGTTCCTTCCGTGTCAATACATTGTTGGGTAAACAAGTATATGCATTGATTTGTGAAGGTTGTTTATTAATACAGAATTGAGAACCCTTCTTCTTAATTGTGTCATGTTCTCAATTTTGTTCGTGGATGGAATTCTACCATAATGCGCTCCTATCTTCGAAATTTTGAGTTTTGGGTATAGGAAAGTTTTACACGGTGACAAATCAGGCGAATACGGTGGATGATTGAGCGTTACAATTTACTTTTGAAATTATTTTGCAACTAGGTTATTACCCGTCAACAATGACGGATTTATAATATAAAAATTTCAATTGTTTGTATTTGTATTATTTATTTTTTAACGTATTTTAATTTCGTCATCGAATCACGGGACAGGATATCACCAGTTAGCTAATCACGAGACAGGCTGTCACCTGTCAGCCAATCAAGAGACAGGGTGTCCCCAGTTAGCCAATCATGACAACCTTAGAAAAAATTGACGTCATAATGTTACCAACACTACATACAGACACTTGCTAATTATGTAGTTAGATGAATTTATTCTTTTTAAGATGGGAAAACGATTCATTTTTACTCAGTAAATTACATTTATATTGTTAAAACTAAAAATATTTTGAGACGTTAATTTATGCCTACGAAACCCTAGACATTTATGTATTTAATTATAGTTGTAGACTCTTAAAGAATAAATCTGCAAAATATTTTTCATATCGGTCTAAGGATAAAAGATCGTGTAAAGTTTCTTTTTTTCTTGCCTACGAAATCCTATATACTTATATATATAATTATATTTGTAGATTCTTAGAGAATAAATCTGCAAAATATTGTTCATATCGGTTAAAGGATATAGGCGTGTCTAGAGTTTCTCTTTTATGCCTACGAAATCCTAAATATTTCTATATGTAACTATATTTGTAGATTCTTAGAGAATAAACCTGCAAAATATTGTTCATATCGGTTAAAGGATATAGGCGTTCTCTGTAATGCCTATGAAACCCTAAACATTTCTGTATGTAAATTTATCCGCAGTTTCTTGGAGAATAATTCTACAAAATATTTTTCATATCGATCATAGGATATAGGAGTGTCTAGAGTTTCTTGTTTATGCCTACGAAACCCTAGACATTTCTGTTAATAATTATATTTGTAGATTCTTAGAATATGAATCTGCAAAATATTTTTCATATCGATCATAGGATATAGGAGTGTCTAGAGTTTCTTGTTTATGCCTACGAAACCCTAGACATTTCTGTTAATAATTATATTTGTAGCTTGTTAGAATATAAATCTGCAAA
This sequence comes from Liopterus haemorrhoidalis, assembly GCA_963971575.1. Taxonomy (NCBI): domain Eukaryota; kingdom Metazoa; phylum Arthropoda; class Insecta; order Coleoptera; family Dytiscidae; genus Liopterus; species Liopterus haemorrhoidalis. Next base: position 65,985,750 of record OZ020612.1, on the reverse strand, counting down.
ATATTTTTCATATCGATCATAGGATATAGGAGTGTCTAGAATTTATTGTTTATGCCTAGGGAACCCTAGACATTTCTATATGTTATTTTATCCGCAGATTCTTAGAAAATAAATCTGCAAAATAGTTTTCATATCGATCATTGGATATAGGAGTGTCTAGAGTTTCTTGCTTATGCCTACGAATCTCTAGACATTTCTATATGTTATTTTATTTGCAGTTTCTTAAAGAATAAATCTGCAAAATATTGTTCATATCGGTCAAATCATATAGTATCTATAGTTTCTGGTTTAGGCCTACGAAATCCTACACATTTCTATATGTAATTATATTCGTAAATTCTTAGAGTAAATCTGCAAAATACCTGTTAATCAAGAGACCTCAAGAGTCTCCACTTAGCCAATCACGTGAACCTTAGGAAAAATGACGTCACAGTGTTACCCAGATCACAAACACACGCTAGCTAATTATATATGTACGATGGTGTAGTATTAATGGGAACACTATTATTTTAGACGTTTGCCATTGCTAATAGCACTAGGTTAGAATAGTACAATGTATATTGAGAAGTAGTTCTTTCCCAATCCTTTTGGTATACGTTCTAAAACACCCATGTGCGGTCAGGGCTTGCGTGACAAAGTAATCAAGTGTCCTATGTTTGTCCTATGTGAAATGTGTAGGATTTCGTAGGCATAAACAAGAAACTCTAGATACTCCTATATGATTTGACCGATATGAACAATATTTTGCAGATATATTCTCTAAGAAACTGCGAATAAAATAACATATAGAAATGTCTAAGATTTCGTAGGCATAAACAAGAAACTCTTAGACACTCCTATATCTTATGATCGATGTAAAAATATTTTGCAGATTTATTTTCTAAAAATCTACGGATAAAATAACATATAGATATGTCTTAAGTTTCGTAGGCATAAACAAGAAACTCTAGATACTCCAATATGTTTTTACAGATATGAACAATATTTTGAAGATATATTCTCTACGAAACTGCGAATAAAATAACATATAGAAATGTCTAGGATTTCGTAGGCATAAACAAGAAACTCTTAGACACTCCTATATCTTATGATCGATGTAAAAATATTTTGCAGATTTATTTTCTAAGAATCTACGGATAAAATTACATATAGAAATGTCTAGGGTTTCGTAGGCATAAACAAGAAACGCTAGACACCCATTCTTTGACTGATATCACCAATATTTTGCAGATTTTTTCAAATTTGTGTAAGTTTTCTTTTATTGAGTATTGCGTATAAGATTTTAATTATTTATTGTTTAATTTATTGTTTTTAAGATGTTGTGTCGTCATTTAGATCGGCTGCGTTAGGCGCAAATAGCCATCGTTGCTGTGCGCCAAAATTTTAACTAACTAACTAAATAACTAACATTTACCCCCACTGTGGAAACCGGCTATTCATAAATTAGGGTGACACTACTGTTTTTTTCCTTGAATCTTTTCCCTGCTCTTAAATCTGTGCTTGACTGTTGAAAATTTAAAATGTTATTTCACCCCTTCATTGTATTATTATGACGGTAAGTGTTCCATCAGTTACCGTGAAGTAATATGTCTGTCGTGGTATTCAACATTTCTCATCAATCAGTTTTTATATTTTCTGAGCTCGAGCTGAGATGAAACACAGAATAAATCGTAAACGCGATTTGACACGTCTCGTTCAAGGTTAGGAAAATGCACTGACTTTTCTGTTCAGAATATATTGGACGGTTTCCAAGATGTTGTGATACCATGGAATAAATTAGACACAATAGTATCCTGGATAGGATCCTTAGAAAAATACTGTTATTACTCTTACATTATAATCGTAAAGAGGGTTTTACTAAATTTTTTGTATACTATGTTTCTAGTTTTGGATATTTTCGTTTTTACGTCAATATGATATCGACGAACACCTAACGAAAAAAATTATTGCACAAAAGTTGCTATAAAAGCAATAACTAATAACTTTTATATGAGACGCTTTTTGATAAAACGAAAAAAAAAATTGATAAATTTTTCCCTTATAGTTTTAGGTCATTACGGACCAAACATTAATTTTTTCTAGAAAAAATAAGATGTGAGAATTCCAAAATTTTAAACCTCAAGTCTCTATCTCTTACATTTTTTGAGATAAGATTTTTTTTTAAATCCGTTAAAATCAAAATTTTTCCTAATAGTTTTAGGTCATTACGGACCAAACATTAATTTTTTCTAGACAAAACAAGGCGTGAGAATTCCAAAAATTCAAACCTCAAGTCTTTATTTCTTACCTTTTATGAGATACGAATTTTTTAAAATTCCAAAAAAAATCAAAATTTTCCCTAATAGTTTTAGGTCTTTACGGACCAAACATTATATTTTTCTAGAGAAAAAAAGGTGTGAGAATTCCAAAAATTCAAACCTCAAGTCTCTATTTCTTACCTTTTATGAGATATGAATTTTTTAAAATTCCAAAAAAAAAACAAAATTTTTCCTAATAGTTTTAGGTCATTACGGACCAAACATTATATTTTTCTAGAGAAAACAAGGTGTGAGAATTCCAAAAATTCAAACCTCAAGTCTCTATTTCTTACCTTTTATGAGATATGAATTTTTTAAAATTCCAAAAAAAAAACAAAATTTTTCCTAATAGTTTTAGGTCATTACGGACCAAACATTATATTTTTCTAGAGAAAACAAGGTGTGAGAATTCCAAAAATTCAAACCTCAAGACTCTATTTCTTACCTTTATGGGATATGAATTTTTAAAATTACAAAAAGTTTCAAAATTTTCCCTAATAGTTTTAGGTCATTACGGACCAAACATTATATTTTTCCAGACAAAACAAGGTGTGAGAATTCCAAAAATTCAAACCTCAAGACTCTATTTCTTACCTTTTTTGAGATATGAATTTTTAAAATTACAAAAAGTTTCAAAATTTTCCATAATAGTTTTAGGTCATTACGGACCAAACATTATATTTTTCTAGACAAAACAAGGTGTGAGAATTCCAAAAATTCAAACCTCAAATCTCTGTCTTACCTTTTTTGAGATATGAATTTTTAAAATTACAAAAAAATCAAAATTTTCAATAGTTTTAGGCCATTACGGACCAAACATTAATTTTTTCTAAACAAAACAAGGTATGAGAATTCCAAAAATTCAAACCTCAAATCTCTATGTCTTACCTTTTTTGAGATATTTATTTTTAAAATTACAAAAAAAGCAAAATTTTCAATAGTTTTAGGTCATTACGGACCAAACATTAATTTTTCTAGACAAAACAAGGTGTAAGAATTCCAAAATTTTAAACCTCAAGTCTCTACCTCTTACCATTTTTGAGATATGAATTTTTGAAATTTACAAAATAAAATCAAAATTTTACCAATTAGTTTTAGGTCATTACGGACCAAATATTACAGAAAAAAACATCGTAAAACTAAATTTTTTAAAGATTAAACCTTAGGTCTCTATTTCTTACCATTTTTGAGATATATTTTTTGATTTAATACCCAAATTTCCAAAAATAACTACACTTTCACGATACCCAATATATTCAATGTTAAAATACATACGTCCAAAAAATAACTTTTAATTTATAAGAAAGACATTTTAATGTTATCCCGATGTTTTGTTAACCACAAATGAATTAGTATGGGATTAAAAAAATAATTAATCCTCTTAAATAAGTTAATAAGGAAATTTTATTTTTATATCATTAGCAGAAATTACGTAAACATTTATGCGACGAAACACGTTTATCTGAAAAAATATATAAACTGTGAATTTTCATAGTTTACAGGATTTCGTAGGCAGGGCTGATATTAAAAATATTTGAGAAAATAACATTCAAAATATGATTTATCACAGTAACACAGTTTTGAAATTATTGTAGAAAACATTACAAACCAATTTGCAACAAGTTTGGAACCTAATTTTACGATCTACTTATTTTTAAGGTCCCAAACAATTAATTCAAATAAGTTATTAAAATTTTAAAGCGCTAAATTACGAAAAATCGATATTTAAATTTGACAAAAATCACGTTTTGCATGAACTAAGTGGACAAATAATGGTTTAAATTGACAAAATAAGGATTAAATTTGATTTGAATGTTAATTATAATGTTTATATGTTTATGTTTGTTAATATGGATTTTTCTAGCATTAGCTAAATAAACTATTATTATTATTATTATTAACAAACATTGGTTTACATTATTTTATTTATTATTTTTTTAATATTATTATATATTTATCATTTTTTTAAATATGGAAATGCCAACTTTAATTTTCCAAACAATCATATCTCAAAAACTGTAAGAGATAGAGACCTGCGGTTTGAATTTTTGAAATTCTCAGACTTTAAATAGTTTAGAAAAAAATTGAAGATTTAGTGGCTAGCACACAACTTTATTAATAGGCCATCAAATAAAATTGTCGAAAAGTACCAAAAATTGAAAATTAAAAAATTGATGTGAAGTGTGAATTTTCACGCATTTCAGGGTTTCGCAGGTTTTAGTAAGTGAATGATGATTTGGGGATGCCAAAATAAATTTTATGTCAAAATATTTTTTTTTTGTTAATTTTAATTCGAATGCCTAATACCATTATTTGGGTTTCTAAATATTTGCAGTATTTTTTTTTTATATAGCAAGGTACATTAAGATTTTGAAAATTGCATAACCCCGCCCAGCCTGTCTCAATTTTTTCATACTTACATGTAACGTTTCCATGGTCATGATAAATAATATCTCTGTTAGAAAATATTAATCCAAGTTATTTATTTGACCGACCGGCGTAGTGTAGTGGTAACACATGTGCTCTGCGTTGCGAAGGTCTCGGGTTCGAATCCCGTTCAGGCATGGAAAATTTTCTCAAATAAAAAATTGTTCTGGCTAATTGCCACAGCAGCAAAGGCCATTAAAAAAAAAAAAGTTATTTATACTCTGCTGCTAGAATGTATTTTATACAAAAATAAATAATTAGTAATTACCTAGTGTTTTATCAAGTTTTTTTTTTGTTTTTTCTATACACTTTTTATATCACATTTTTGACTTGTTCTTAAGTCTGCCAACCCGAGAAATATTTAGTTTATTAGCCAATAGATTAATTTATAAATTACATCCAATATTACCTTATATTACTACTAAATAATATATTCTGGATTTTATAATATTTATGAAGTAGATCGTTGAAGTGTAGAATCTTCGCGATGCTTTGCCGTTAGCTAAACGTTTAACTTTGAGGTTCACTGATTATTCAAACATGACAGTTGAGGCATGAAATTTGACTAATTGTGATAACAAACGCTTTTCTCCTGACATGCGAGCATATAACCCATCAAACATCAATGAACAAAGCAGATAGCCGAAGTACACCAGATAGCTTCCATCTTAATACTTTTATACTAAAATGGCAAAATATAACTGCACGACAAAAGATGTACATAAAACGACAAATTTACGACAAAATATATAGTCAGCATTACAAATTTCGTCATTATAGCGACAAATAACTTCACTACAAATTAAGTTCTTTACACGACAGAAGATAACATTTGAACTACAATTATTGTATGAAATTAATTGTCAAAGCTGTAACCTCTAAGGCCCGGTCTTTCCACTTTCAGATAAAGTTCCAGGTAACTATCTGACAGATAAGGTTATTTATAACTTCATCTGCTGAGTAAATGTCAATACCAGTCAGTGAATCCAATACGTCAGTCTCATTATTCGTTAGATAACTATCCGATAGATACATTTGTATAGAAAGAAGGGATGACATTTATTCAGCAGATGAAGTTATAAATGACCTTATCTGTCAGATAGTTACCTGGAACTTTATCTGAAGGTGGAAAGACCGGGCCTAAGTCTTTCAAATCTTCATCTTGCAAAGAACGACGTACATTCCCATCTTTGAAAATCCAGGTTTCATCTATAAAAATAAATTTATAGAGTCCTTCGTATTTTAACACATATTCTTTAAGAAATTTTATTCTTTTCAGAACGATTTGGGGAAGTTCCATCAGGCCACGTCTTGAGTCGTCCTTTTTATATTTAAAACCTATATTTCTTAAAATCTTCCAAAGGGAATTCTTTCCACCAACATACAGTCCTCTTCAATTTTATATGAATAGTGTCAACATTAACAAACTCTCCTAAAAGCAAATGTATTTGTTAAGAGACCTCACGTACAGATATTGGTAAAGTGTCCTTACTATTTCGGTACATCTCATAAATTACATTTTGTATCCCAACTGTTGTAAAATTGTCTAATTCTACAACAGATTTAGTACGTGTACGTTTCTTTTTCGGGCTTCTGATAGCTTCAACTCTCGATTGTTGTGCAGCGAATTTATTCACTTTAGAAATGCTGACATCTAATGCAGAAGCAACTCTCTAAAAAGTTAATTAACAATTATTTGTAAAAAAAATATTCAAATGAAAAGACCGTAGATTACACATTTCGAATCCATTAAAGCTCTAGCATTATCTCGCTCTCTTTTAAAATAATTAATAAAACACAAAACCATCATTTAAGCCCGGCTACTACGAATTAGACACAAACATTTTTAGTAACTTTGTATTTTACTTTTGTTATTGATTTTTCGTTTTTAATCCGGTCAATTTTCTTTTATTTATTAGCTTTTGATTTGTCCTTCATTTGATGGATTCGTGAATGACAGTTTTCTCGACATCAAATTACTTTCCTGGACTCTCTATTCTCTATTGCCGCGCCCAACCATTCATTCCAATCCATTTACTTCTTGTTAGTTCTTCATCGTTCTTATTTCACGTGCTACTACACATTAAGATATTTTTAGACAAATATTTGAATCCTACATACTTGTTAACAAATTTAGAATATTTAAAAGCAAATTAATCTTTTCGAGAATAATTGTAGAAATAGTTTATAGAACACATTAGGGGAGAGTAAGGCTAACTGATCAGGTGACAATATCGATCAATAGAGTTTTTCAATATCCCGCCAATTTAATGCAATTTAACGTAATGTAACTTACTTTTCCCAGTATATCTTTAACCAATTTTATAACGTATCTTTTACCAATACCATCCGGTCATGGGTTTGAATTCCCCCCAAGCAGCAATAACCCCCCCCCCCAGAAGCCAACAAAAAGTTTAGTTCAATTTAATTGTTTTTACATCAACGCTTTCATCTTTTTATATTGAAAATATCTTATATACATATATACAGTTACTGACAAAATTGAGCGTACAAAAGTTTTAGAAATATACCTCTTAGATAAAGATGCCTATAAAACAGATTATTTAAACCAATTATTTTTTATTTCTAAAATATATTTTAGAGATACAAAACTATCATAAATGGTATAAAATTAAATAATATTTAATAAACATTTGTTAAAGAAAACAAAAAATATATACATTTTCAGAGACACAAAATTGAGCGTACAAAAAGTAGTAATACTAATAAAATAATTAGAAAACAATCAGTTAATTTAAATTAATATTTTGACGTGTCGCATTAGTTTCTTATACAAAACTAACCATCTCAAATATAATTTGTGATAATCTTTACAAAAAAATTTGCATCGAATTTTTATCTATCTAATAGGATATTTTTGATTGTAGAAAAAAATTATTCGTTACGTGGGTATCACTTAATGAGTATGATAAGCGGAATATATGGAAACGACGTAGCCGACCAACTAGCCAGAAGAGGAGCCATCCAAGAAGAGCGTTTTACAGTCACCAAAATAAATTTCAGAGATATACTCCCTCTCCTTGAACAAACTACATCAACAAAATGGCAGCAAGAGTGGAACTCTTCTGCAATGCTCAAAGGTTCTTTCCACCATATTATTCAACCTTTCATTTCAAACAAACCATGGTTTTATAATATCCCGATACCAAAAAAGACAGTCTCCACAATATCAAGAATGCGCTTCAACCACTGCCACACTCAAGCTCACCTATATAGAATAAATGTCGTTGACACTAACTTGTGCTCCTGTGGACAATATGCAGACACAACTCATATCCTCTTTGACTGTCCCAATCATTACACAGATTAAAACGCTCTATATCGCAACTTAACAGAATACCTGCCCTCCCCTCTCTCATTATCATCTGTTTTATCTCACCCAACACTTCAAATCTGCACTCTTCTAATGAATTTTCTCGAAAATATTAATCAGGATCTCTAAAATAAAGTAAATGTTCATTAAAGCTATGTGCTGGCGGAATGGTAAAACCTAAGCCAAAACACAATAAGAAGAAAAAGAAGAAGAAGAGTATGATAAGACAAGCTAATTAAGAGTAAGGAATTGAGATTCATACAATAAGTGACCACCGCCCTGTACGGACAATAACAGTTAACTAAAGTTTCATTAATATATCCTTACATGAAGTGAGTTCCTAAAATATGGGGGAACGAATACAGTACAGTAATAATGTTATCGCTCAATCGTACATATATAATTAGCAAATATGTGAATCTGGGTAACATTGTGACGTAATTTTTTCCTAAGGTCACCTGTTAATCCTATAATCCTAGTGATAAACGAAATTTTTTGGTATAAACAAGTTAAAAATCAGCTAGAATCAATTTATTGCAAGAATTGAACGTTTTATAATAAAAATTGATGAAACAGTGTAAATAATTAAAAGTTCGTGTTAATTTAGTGTTTTGTGTTAAAACAGTGTGCAGAGGTTTTTAAAGAAGACTTGGTTCTAAATCTTCCAAAGTGAGTACATATTTTTTAATATCAATATTATAACACTAGGTTGTTTAACCCGTCAACAATTACGGGTTATTAACAAAAAAGAAAAATGTTTTTGACTGTATTTACTTGGTTCTTTACTGTGCTGTACTGTGCTTCAGTGATTCAAAGAAAAAAACGGCTAAAATGTAGTATGATGGACGAATCTGGTGGGGGATAATTGAGAAAGGAGACTTCTCAAACAAAAACAAATAATAAATAAAGATTATAATAAAGATTAAAAGATAATATAATATAACTAGCTGGAGTACCCGTACTTCGTACGGTTTTTGTGGTAAAGGTAACTTTAGCTGCCTATAATACGCATACTGTTCTGTGCAGGGCCAGGGACAGTGATTCACCTTAAAAGCACTATCTTAGGTTATTATTGATAACTTTTTATTTATTTTTTTATAAACCACCTAAAAATAAATTAAATTTTAAAGTGAATTGAAACATGTAAACAGTGCAAACAGAGCAAAAGTACAAACTCAGGGCGTAGTATAAGCAGCTAAAAGTTACTTTTACCGTTTTTGTAATGTGTTTTTTTTGCTGTAACGAAATGATAAGTGATTGTAAAGAGAGATTTCGAAGTGATGAATGCAGATCCATCTACCATATTCCCTTCCTCTGCATGCAAATTTCCAATGATATAAAACATTTATTAGCTGGATGTATATCCATTAATAAGATGTCTTTTACCTGACTTGTTGCCTTTTCTAAATATTTAATTAATTTTGTTCCAGCTGATTAAATAACTCAGTGAATAGTCACAGAGTTCTGTATCTGAATATTTAGGGTTTAGTACCTTTACGAGAGGATTTGCAGAGAGCGCAATTAAATGAAACAAGTGATCAACCGAACAAAATATCTCTGAATTAATCAAAGATACAAATTCAAAACTAATTTCAATTTGGATTAAAGATATTTATACTAATAAAATTGAAGGCTGTATATGTTTTTTTTTTTTATTTTTTCAGCCTCATATTTGGTTTCTACATGTTTCAGGTGAATATAAGACAATTTCCGCAAAAAAAAACAATTTTTCCCGTAAAAACGGCTGGCCATATTTATACGAAATTTGGTACGATGATACAGTAAAACCAGAATTCGAACATAGGCTATAAGGCATTTCAAAATTTTTATCTAGAGCAGCGGTTCCCAACCTGTGCTCCGCGGAGCCCTAAGTGCTCCGCGTGCACTTCTCAGGGGCTCCGCAGCCGTTCCAGGAAATAAAATAAATAAAAATTGAATAAAATCAAAAGTATTAGAAATAAAAAACAGAATCAAAATAATAAAACTGGAAATGACATTCTGAAAGACAATTGGCCAAGTTGTATGTATGTCCAAGTGATTTCTGACTCTAGCCGGTTTATGACTCTATGACTAACTGGAATGTGATCGGCGAAATGCATTTTTGTTTGAATAATTTGCGTGTATTTTGATTATTTGCTTCATTTTATAAAAATCTGCCTATCAATATGTGAGCTGTGAAAGAGAAAAGTGAATTTATATTAACTAAAAAATCTACCCCCTCCCCCGTAACATTACTTCTAAATACCATTAATTTGTAAAACATAGGGTAGGCCTAGGGGCTCCGTCATAGAAATTGTTTTTAAAAAGGGCTCCGCAAGTAAAAAAGATTGGGAACCACTGGTATAGAGAAAAATTGCCCCAATTATTATTATATAAACAATTAAAGCCCCTTTAATCGATTAAAACGTTTTGAGATAATGACAACTTTTTGAATGGCATAATTTACATTATTTGTGAAAATTGTAAAATATAAAAATCACAACTCAAAAATAGTTAGAGATAGCGACCAGCGGTTGAAATTTTTGGATTCCTTGTAGTTTATTTAGTCTAGAAAAAAATTGGGGCTTTAATCGTTTAATGCGTTTTCAGATTGTGACAATTTTTTTTATGGTATAATAGTTTGTGAAAATTGTCAGTTTAAAAAAATCACAACTTAAAAACGGTTAGAGAAAACAACCTGACACTAGAATTTTTGGATTCCTCGTAGTTTATTAAGTCTAGAAAAAATTTGAGGCCTTACTCGTTTTGCGTATTTTAAAATTATGACAAATTTTAATATGGCGTGATTTATAGAAATATTCATCTTCGAATGGATATATCTCAAAAACGAAATGCAATAAAGACCTGCGGTTGAAATTTTTGAAATCTTGAGGTCCTAATTTACTTGTAAACAGATTTTGAAACAAAAAAAATTTTTGAAGTTTTTTCTATTTTTTTAAATTTTTTTGAAAATTTTGAAAATTGCTAACTAAATAATGGTTAGGGATATAAATATGCGGCTTGAAATTTTAAAATTCTACTACACTGTTTAGTCTAAGAAAAAAATTGGGCTTAAATAAACATATTATTAAGTTTTGTAGGGGCAGCAATCCAAACTCCTTGAAAATGGCCAAAATTCGAAAAAATCGTAAGGGGTAGACCTTAAAAAAATTGTGATTTTGAAGTAAAAAAAAAAATGTCTCCAATTTTATTGAAAATTGGTACAAGTATGCATTTTTGGTCAGAGATCAAGAAAATTTGGTCCATTTTGAAGTTTGGGCAAAAGTTTTGGCATTATGGGCAAAAAACTGACCTAAATCAGCTCGAACTCAAAAACTAGGAAAGCATGAATTTTTTAAATATTTTTTTCATAATCTTCATCCCAAAATTAGCCTAAAACTATATTTTGGCTAAAATCGGAGTCAAAAAAATTTGGACTAAATTTTCAAAATTTTGGAAGAATTTTTTTTTGATTTTTGTTCGAAAATTGGTATACTTATATATTTTTAACCTTAGATCACAAATATATAATCAGTTTTGAGTTATGGTCTAAAATTTTGACATTTTCGGCAAAAAAGTAAAAAAAAAGGCTCAGGCTAGAGGGTTGTTTCGGGGTCAAAACTGTTTATTACAAAGCTTTAAATGTCTCCTTTATCATTGACTTAACCGAAAAATATATACAAAAAAATTCTTTATAGTAATATTATTTATTTTACATCGGCCTATTTCTGCAACGAGGCTAATCGCAGATGCCAGGGGGCCAGCTCCTACACCTGGATTAGGTGTGAATGATTGTGAAACTGACCGCACAATCCAGACTGTTTTCACCGGTCCAAACTGTAAGATTTAATGCGCTCGGCTACTTCGTTGGCCCGTTATAGTAATAAAATAAATCTTTTTTTGTTCAATCTATTTTTTCAATAAGATGAATATTTGGGGAGTTACGGGGGGACACCCTAAAACTATAATCTACATAAATCTTATTTACATCCCATCGCTTTGGATGCAATCAAAAGTAGTTTTATTTTTTGTAGGAATATTAGTTTTTTTAACTAAAAAAGCTAGGATCTACCTCGGTCCTCTGTCCAGATTGCAATACTACAACAAATGGTCACCTATGTTATACGGAAAATTGTTGCCTGATACTTATTAAGTTATTGAGCGATTAAGTTGGCACAACTGTTGCTGTTTCTTTTTTTTTATCGTATAATTAATTTTAATATCGTATTTTTTTTCTTTGATATAATTTGTCTTTCATTTTTTAATCTGTTTAAGAATTATTTATAAAATCCCTTAATTCATAAAACAAGATTAAGAGCAATGTAAAAACTTGGCGAATAAAACTTTAAATTGAACTAATTAAAATAACAAAGAGCTTTAAGTTTGTATCAAACAAAGTAGTAAAAAACTACTATGAAACAGTGGTTTACAAACTATGTTCCGAGAAAACCAGGGGTAATAGGCTTGTCTTAAGAGAATCATGCACTATTTATGCAATAAAATCACTGTATTTAATGTAAACAATTTAATAAAATAAAAAATATTTAGCGTAAATAATACACCACCTTATTGAAAATGTAATTAATCATGTGTCAAATACGACCTATGAATTCAGAACTACAATTATTATCCATATTGAGATATAGCAGTAGGGGATATTTTCAGGATGATACTGATCTTCATGGATTTAGGCAATCTACTACGTCACGTATCATACGTAAAGTTTCCGTTGCTGTGGCTCTAAAAAAAATTCCAATAATACTGCAAGTAAAAGAAAAAAGATTTTATAATACGGCATGGTGTCCATATATTATTTTAGCAATAGATTGCACCCATATTAAAATTATGTCTCTTCTCGCAGGGTTCGATCCCTTTCGGATCGAGCTACTTGAGAGAAACGCCAACGTCAAAACCACTACACCAGCATACACGTTCCATTGTAGCGTGTTACAAAGCTATAACTTGTGTACATTATTAGCAAAAAATCACAAAAAATGCGTTTTTTTCCAAAAACGTAATCTGATCAAAAATTCCTGTTGTACTATTCCGGTTCACACCAATGTACAGTACTTAGAATGTTTGCAGATTTTTAGTTTAAACCATCTGGGCTAGAGGGTGTGGGACAATTTTTTTTTTGCACAATTTTGGCAAAATTCGCATCAATATAACTTATTTTGCAAAAATAATACTTTGATCGTTAATCCACGTACCAAGAGCTTTCATTTGATACCCTACTCAGAATTTAAAAAAATATTTCTTTTTTGATGAGCACATATTTGTTTGTATTTTTAGGGGGATATGTTTTTTAGATGTTTTAGTATTTTTCCTATGTGCGGGTCAAAGAATTGTATAAGCATGCCAAATTTCAACTCTCTAGGTTTAGCCGTTTGGCTACAATTTTTACCGAAAAGACAGATAGACAGACAGACAGACAGACAGACGACAAAATGACGGTATAAAGGTTTTTAGGTCATACCTACAAAACCCTAAAAATATCATTTCACAAATATAAAACTACTAAGCAGGCCCGACTGCGCAAGCGTAACTAACTCCCTCTACAGCGCTGTGCAAAGATACGTTATCAGGCTAGTTACCTCTGTGGTGTGGGTGAATTCTGATCAGTGTCGTCTCATCAACGTTTTGTGTGATTTACATGTGCTAAAACTTTAAAAAAGTATTAAAAAATATTTTTAAGTTAATTAATTTGTTTAAACAACAAAATTAATAGTTTTAAAACAAAATTAAATTATTTTTTTATTAGTTTAAAAGAATATTATAACAAATTATAATTTTTTAAAATTTGTGAGGAAAAAAAAACGTTTCACAACATTTTAATATATAAAAAAATTGTTTTATAAAGTTTTTATTTAAAACAAAATAAAATTTAGTGCCTGGATGTTTGGAAAAAGCCAAATGAATGTCTGGAAGTTGCTGAAAGGACATTTAAAATTATCCTGCATCCTATGGTTGCTACCAAAAATTTTGAGAAAGGTAGGAATTATATATTTTTTTAAAAATAGGCATTTCTATGCATTTTTTTCAATTATTTTTACGTATTTTTTGTAAATTTTAATACGCAATATTAGTTATATTAATATTCACCTTGAATTTATAAGGGATTAAAATATTTTCGGATATTAATGAGTTCTTAATGAGTGCTATGTCTGATATTTTGATAAGACTTGACAATTTTTAACAAGTTCGAACTAAATAGGGATTTTTAATTAAATTTATTTAACTAATAAATTTAATACGGGATTGATATAGTTGCATAATATTTTATACTTTTTCTGTATTTTTAGAATAATATATGTTGACCGGTAGCTTGGAATTTTATCCGCTAGTGATCGGTCTGAAGCCGGAAAAATTTGTAACAGTCGGGCTAGTGTTTGAATTTGTTAAAATATTTATTGTTGATAGTGGTGTCTAATGTCAGCAAATGAACGCTCGATTGCGGTTAAGATATATGTGAGTCGGACTTTAATAGTATTTTTAAAATGATATTTTTGTTAATAATTTTAGAAGCGCAATATTTCCGCAATTGATCGATTTTTGTAAAAAAAAATTGAGTTTGGATTTTTGGAATTTTATTTTATTTATTTTTTTAGATTTAAGCTGGTTCGTTGATAAACTTCGGACTTGGTGTTCAATTTGAAAAATTTAGATTGGACTTCTAAGAAGTGGGTTGGTGGAGGGTTGCTAGGAGATATTGTGCTTATGGTGAGTGTTTTTTATTTTATTTATTAATATATAATCTTTCTCATTTTGTAATACGAAACTAGATCTGGTTACTTTGGTGACTGTTGTGGTGTAAACAGACTTTGGCGTATCCGTGTGAACCAATACTATGATAATATTATAAATGTATTGTCAATATACAACATAAAAAATGAACTTTCCCTGTTAGTTACGTATTATAAAATGAGACATAATAGTAATTTTTGAAACTCGAATTTAATATAATTATCGGGTCAATATTTTGAATTAAAATGTCAGTTTTTTAATCTAAAATGTTTTGTAGTATGTAATTTTTGAAATATTTAAGGTTTTTATTTTACATTAAAATCGGTTTTTCTGAACTCAAATTTTTAGTATGCATTTTCAAATCAATTTTTTATACATTTTTTTATACGACATTTTTTAAATCAAATTGTAAGTTCAAGCTGACAAAATTTTGTAATTTATTTTTATTTTTTAGGTATCTCCTGAAGGCACTAGTACTCAAAAATGCTACACGACACTGATTGGGAGCTGTGGAGACCTACGATTGACCTGGATGGACCAGCAGTCTTCGGTAAGATACTTTCAAAACAATAATTTATTGAGGCCCGGTCTCTCCACCTTCAGGTAAACCTCTAGGTAACTGTCTGACAGATAAGGTTATCAGGAACTTCATCTGCTGCATAAATGTTATTACCAATCTGTGAATTCAATACGTCAGTCTCATTATCCGTTAGATAAATTTGTATTGAGAAACGTGATGATATCTGTTCAGCACAGAAAGTATCACATAACCTCAACTGTCAGACGGTCGGCTAGAGGTTCACCTCAAGGTGGAAAGACCGGGCCTTACAGTTTATTGGACACACTGACGTACGTCACCTCACCCAGAGGAAGTTTGAAATTCGTTCGCGACAAACATTTCAACAGAGCATTACGTTACGCGATACATTACAGGATCAGCTCGATAATTTGGACTCAACTTTCAATTTGTGAAAATTCACATCAATTTTTACCGACCGCCGACATATATAAGGGAGGTATTGTGATCATACCAATTTTGACGTTTCGAAATTTCGATGGATCTCCATGAATTGAGGTCCCTACATAACGTTTTGACTATTTTTAGCATGATGTCTGTCTGTCCGTCCTTCTGTCTGTCTCTCTGTCCGTCCGTCCGTCGGTCTGTCTGTCTGTCTGTCTGTGTACACGTGTAGAGCAAATTCGGTTACTCGTGTCGATTTTAAGATTTTTGCGAATATTTCACAACAGAAAAATATCTCGAAAAAATTTATTAAAAAAAAGTTGCTATAAAAGCAATAACTAATAACTTTTATTTGAGACGTTTTTTGATAAAACGAAATATTTCGAATAATTTCTGTAAAATTTTTCGAAATTTTTTCCAAGTCTCAATTTTTTTATATTTATATGTAACGTTTCCATGGTCATGATAAATAATATCTCTGTTAGAAAATATTAGGTCAAGTTATTTCTACTCTGCTGCTAGAATGTTATTTATATAAGTACTTTATGATGGCGGTCGGTCCTGTGGTGGCCACAGCTGATTTTTTTTTTATTATATAGGTTATTCCAAAACGTTTAAGCGGAACTAACTGGAATTTTTATTTTTTTAAGTTGTCATGAGTTCTTCTTTTTAGGTTTAAAGAGGGCTTTTGCTAAACAAAATGATCAAAAGCCTCACTTAAACGGTAAAAGTTACTAGAATTCATAATCTAGTTCCGCTTAAACCAAAAAAACTGACTATAGTTTTACAATTAATTTTTTTATTTGACTTTCATATCTATGGCCGACGGTCTAGAAACTGAGAGCTTACCTTCTCTGCCCCTTATACGCCGCTACTAGGCGTTTGGAACCTATTATTTTTATTTATTTAATTTTAATGAATTTTAATTATTTGTAGATCCCTAAGGACTTGGATAAGGACCAACTGGAATAAGGAACCAATTAGGACAGGAGCCAAGCAGGATAAGGAACCAACCAGGACGAGGACGAAACGGGACCAGATCCAAAAGGACATCAGAACCAACCAGGACAAGGACGAAACGGGACCAGATCCAAAAGGATATCGGAGATCTAAAACAGCCGTGTAAAACCGTTAAGTAGAAATGTTTCTGTAGTTTATTCCAATTAAGAATGCATCATCTCTTGCAATTAACAAAACTTGTCAAAATAATCGTTACATTATTTATTACAGACATTAATTCTGGTGAAATAATGATTCTGTTTGGGGTTTTAAACCATTTTTAAATATTTGATATAATTTTTAAAAATTAATATTTCAAATTCAAAATATCCTTTGTATGGAATTTGTGTCGATAACCTAATTGTTATCGTATTATTTATTTAAATTTTCAAATAATTCATTTTATATATATAGTATTTGCTGTAAATCGTTTTCGTTTTGCAGCGTTAACTACTGCATTCTTATTTGAACTGGACGTTAATTTACTAAGGCTGACTGGATATATTTGAGGCATTTTCATGACACACTAAAAAGGCACACAGTAATTTTGCATGTTAGATTTAAGAAAGAAACAGATAAGGGACAATATTTTTTAATATTGTCGGCTCGAATTTGAGCAGTTTTTTATTTTCAGGTCATCACGTAAAATATTGACTTTATTGACCTAAAGTCAATATTTTAGAATCAGTTTTTTTAAGAGAAATATTTTTTTTGTACCTTTTTTATATAAATGCATACACACACACACAATTTTTTTAAATTGTTTTGTTATGTGTTAGGAAATTTTTAGTCAATTTAAATAGTTAAACTTTTAAGTCAATATTTTATAATTAGTTTTTAGACCGATTTTTGAGTACATTTTTTAGTCAATGTTTTGAGATAATTTTTTTGAGTAGTATCTTAAGCTTCAAATTTTTAGTAAAATTTTTAATTAGTCAAATTTAGTTAAATTTAGATTTCAATTTTTAGATTCTCCTTTAGAACTTGTAGAGACTCTTTTATTGTCAAATTTATAGACACACTTTTAAGATAATTCATTTTTGTATTAAAATTAAAATCAATTAAATTTTTTTTTTAAATATTTTTGAGTTTTTAAATTTGAATTTCGCTTTTCCTTGGGGTAGCCTGTATCGTGTCTTGGGTGGGAAGCTTAAAGCTACCGCTTAAAACACACCCCAACTAAAGCAAAATTAAATTCCCACACGCTTACTTCGGAGTGGTCTTTAATTGTCCTGGGGGGGAAGCTAGTGCTACCCCTTAGGGCATACTCCGAGTAACACACACTCGTACACACAGACAAATACACATACATATAAAAATGTGCATGATAATATTAAAAAATAAAATCACACACGCTTACCATGAGGACAGCCAATTTGTGCCCTGTTTGGTTAGCTAGTGCTGCCATCTAGGGCACGTCCCTGGTAACACAAACACAAACAGTACTTAGGTACAAGCACACGCGTACTTTGGGGGCGTATTTATTGTTTTGGGGGGCTAGCTAGTGCTGCCCCTTAAAACTACCCCTTTGTACCACACACAGGTCGCTTAGGACCTACAAATTTGCAAAACAGCAATGATTAAGAAAGAAATAAATGATTTTTTTTATTGATAAAATGCATGATTTTTGATTTTTTGATTGAAAAAAGTAAAGTAATGCATGTTTAATAAAGAAAATTTAACACAAATTGAAAGAAATATAAAGAAATTTTAGTTTAGGTAGGTAAATAAATTTTAAATGTTGAAATATTTTTCCTCCGTGAGAAACGGGGGGAAAGTAATACTTTTATCAAATATCAAAAGCCTCTTATATCCAAGTTGATTCTGTCTGTACAGTCTGTAATCATTTTTAGGGTGAATTTGTTTCTTTGTCACCCTAAAAAAGTTTATCAAATTGTACATCAGCCGAAGTAAAGGTATGTTAGAGATGGATAAATCAAACTAACAATCGTGTGTCTGTTTTGTATGCTGCAAGGTTTGCTTGTAGACCAATTAAATATCCTTCCACACATGGTACCTTTGTGTGAAAGTGTGTTTATTTCTTGTGGCACTCACAGATCATCTGCGTATGTTTCTGTTGGGTTTTGCAAAAAATAAACTACAGGTACTACACCCCCTTTGATGCGTCTGTTGTTATTAACTAGGGTCGATTTAGATTTGGACTTTTATCTAGAAAGATTCTAGTTGATTCTGACAGATAATTCAGAGGACTGGTGAGTTCTAACAACTGGTAACTTTTTGGTTATTCAGTTGGTAGTTAAATCTCACCAAAACACACACAACACTAAATACATTGCGCTTTTCATGATACACATGGTTTATTTCTGTCTCAGGGATTGTAGGTGCCGGTTGACCAAGTCTCTTCCGAGTTTTTCCCTACCTTAACGGCCTAGCCGAGGGAGACGAGAGATACTAGTTGACTGAAGGTGACCAAAGATGTCACGAATGAGTTTTGTTTCTTTTGGTAGAGTCTTTTTACTGGTCGGGACGATCTGACGTTTCCCCCCAAGGCATAGCCAAGGGTAAGGGATGTTTGACACCGCCTGATCACGGGGCCAACTACCCAACGGATGGGTAGCGCTCGTAAAACAATAAATTCAGTAAAAGTTAACTTTTGGAAGCCGGTCGGTAAAGAATCTTTCGATAGATAAACTGATCGACCGAGTGAAGGAACGACCCTTCAAAAAATTTAACTCTTGAAGTTACAATAAACTTCACTATTATTTCTTTTAGTGAGTTGTTTTAAACACTCACGCCATTTTTTGTTGTTTTAATATTAGTTTAAAATTCCTGAGGTCAGAAGTAAACATTTCAGGTTACCTTGATACTTGTGCAAACTCGGATTCCCTTTAATGCGGGCACAAGTTTGTTCTGGGCAAGCATCCTCTTTCCTCTAGGTTGTTCGTTGCCCTCGCGATTCCTCCGGTGGAGCCCAAGCCCTTTCCATGTGCATCGGATCGGGCGGCGATGGCTTACAATAGAGCCCTCCACGGACTCTTCTATAGACGTGGAGGAACCAGCTCTGTTGTGTGAATACAATACGGTTGAACGTTATTTCTTTTCACGTTTGGGTTTTTTGTGGGTGGGGGGTAACTCGCTTTGTCCTTTGTCCTTGCGCCTTCCCCGGAAAGAATTACGTTCGCCGTTAGGAAAGATCACCTCCTCTTTCAGCTCGACCTACTAACACTCGTAGGAGAGGCAATTAGGTATGGTTGCGTCTTCTCGAGATTCAACAGAAGCAGTTTCCAACAAATCAAGACTTCCAGATTTTTAAATTAAAACAATTTTTCTTGGGTATTACAGCCACATGTTATTTTACATATTGGTCGAATTTTATGTGGGTGCTAATACCCGGTAATGCTCTCTGGAAGTGGGTATTTTTTTCGAGTGAACGAATTTTTTACTCATAACCAGATGTAGTGTTACCAACCTTATAAATCCTACAAGATTTGTTCATATTATTGGGCTGCTTTTGGTCCGAAAATGGGACATGTCTGTAGGTGCTTTAAATCCGACATGTTGAGGACCAGTTTTCTTTATTGGATTTTGCAAAATGCAACTTCTAGTAAATTAATTGGTTTGTGTTGGTAAAATTTAAATCCTGTTCAACAGGTGCTTGAAAGTTTTAATTTTTAAGTTATTTGAAAATTAGTTTTAAGTTTAGTTTTTATGATTTATTTTGTGCTAATTCTGTTTTTTGTTTAGGATACTTCAGGAGTTTATTTCAGGAGAAAATAATTAAAAAGCAGGTTTTTTAAATCGTTTAATTTTTGATTTTAAAAATAGTTTTTTTGGCTAGTTAGCTAAAGTTGCTAAAGCCAACAAACAAACAAAAAAGAAAATAGTTTTTCTTCAATCTTGGTTTTAAAAACGTTATTTACGTATTTTTTCAAAATAGTTTCAATATACTTTTTTGACTAGTAGGTAATTCTTTTTTTCAAAATTAGATTTCAGGTAAAGTTGTATTAAAAAGTAGATTTTAAAGTTTTCAACAACAGCTTTTCAGAATAGTTTATTTAAAAATTATCTTTTTAAAAATATGCTCTCTAATAGGCTTTCAAAAATATTAAATTCAAAATAATTTTTTTCGAAAATATTCTAAAATAAATTTTCAAAATATTTTTTTCATAATTCATTTTCAGGAAGAGAGTTTTCAAAATTAACTTTTTAAATTATTTTTACATTAGTTTTCAAAACAAAAATTCTTTCGTCCAAAATTCTTATTTCAAAACTAGGTTCTCGAAAATAGGTTCTCAAAAATCGTTTTCAATACAGATTTTTTTAAAAATAATGTCATAACTATAATATATATATATATATATATATATATATATATATATATATATATATATATATATATATATATATATATATATTGAAGAACTTTAATGCTCCTTAATCTGGAGCACAGGGACTCGGGTTCAAACCCCGATGTCACGAAATTTAATTTCCCGTTACTGTGCAGATCGGCAATTGAATCGACTCTGCCAAGTAGTAATACTTAAAATGACCGGACAGTTTCTGTTTGTAAATTGAATTTTTCAAAATTTATTTATCAACAATAATTACAAAAAATAATTTTCATTTCAAAAAAATGTTCTTTTAAAATAATTTTATTAATATTAACCTTTTTAAAATTTTCTTAACAATTTTAATTTTTTTAAATAATTTTTGGTATTAAAAATTACGTTCTCTGTGGTAAAAAACTTAACTTATGAAACCCTGGGAGACGGGTTCAAAACCCGGACACCACGGAATTTTCGTATTCCAAATTTGATACTCTGCAGTCAACCAAGGGGCTGACTCAGCTTTAGCAAAACTTACAAAAATAAATTTAAACCATTTAAACGGACAAAATGTCAATTTCACGTGATTTTGACTAGTACCGGAGGTCTAGAAAAAAAGAAATATTTTATAATCAATACGCCACTTAGGCATTGATAAATTATTACTAAAAATACTTCAAATGGCAATTTTTTTAAATAAAATAAATATCCAATTTTTCCAAATAAAATAAATATCCAATTTTTCCAAATTTATTTTTCAATATTTACTTTTCCAAATTCAGAGTTCATTTTTTTTTACTTAGCTGTCTCATGACAGTTTGGAGTCCAAAATCGGCTCCATTTAGTTTTGCTGTATTTGTAGTCCATTAGGTTCAAATTTGGATCAAATCCGAAATGGCGCGTTTTGGAAAATTTTTTGGTTTTATTAATATTTTTATCTTTTACAAAGATAACGTAGTACGTGGTTACACATTTGCTTACACAGCACAAAACAGGGCTCAAACCCCGGACAATACTTCAGAACAATCCTATATTGTTCTCAAAGTTGGAACATAACGTTAAAAATAAAATTAATTAATTAAAATTAAATTTTTCTGGTCAATATGTAATTGTAAAATGTTTGTCAATTTGAACTTATACCTGGCGATAGTAGCCTAACGCTGGTTGACCTTTATAAATTTTATCAAAATTTTGCTCAAAAAAATATAAGTCATCTTGCGAACATTAAATTTTTCTTTGTATTTGTATTTGGGTCTCAGGGTCATGGGTCCACTGGTGTACTCTCCAGAAGTTACTGGCTGGACCTAGGGTACCCTACGTCCCTCTTCAGAGTGTTTGGGAAGTCCGTTCTCCATAGCTGGGAAACGTTTGGCCTCTCACTAAGGCAGGATGGACTGTATGAATTTTTCATGGGGAGGATTATCGTTCCTGTATTTTTAGGATACAGGGGAGGTTTTCTTAAGATCCTTGAAGTATGTGGTGGAGTGTTTCCAACGTTTGACTTAGATGGATTCATTGGAAATTCATTCATCAAGCGTTTTATTTTTAAGTTGATGATTGAAGAAAATTGGTTGAAATTTAATTCTTTTTTTTTATTCCCTTTGTACAAAATTATTTGCGCCCTCGGTTCCCGGCGCCCTTCCGTCTGACCGAAGGCTGACAAGGCCATATCCTTTGGTATGGAAGAGGCTGGATGACGTTAAACAACATAAATTATCCTTTTTTGATAATTTCGCCAATATGAATATATTTTGCCGGTGATCCTGGTTGACTTTTTAGGTAATCCTGGGACCCCCAAGGGGAGCCTAACCAAATTGGTTGGCAAACCTAGGGGTAGGTGTTGCCTTTAAGTACTTCTGGATGAGGCTATTTAGCGCTTGAAATGAATGGAAAATTTTAGGTTAAGTCAAACATATTCCGACCAGAAAGATGTTTTTAAATTAATTAATAATAAATACCTTTATTTATTTGTTGTGATTTTGTGTGTAAGACTATAATCCTTTGGGGGATTTTTCGGTGTCCTCTTTCAAAAAGAGGACATTTCAGTGTTATATCCTTTGATATAGCACTAACTGGCTAACCCTAAAGCCGTAAATTAAAATTAGTTTTAACCATTTTTGAAACGTAATTTAGAGTTTTTTTTTTATTGCCATTAGAAGTATTATAATGGCTGTTAGTATATGCGCTAATAGCTCTTAATTATTATTATTAATATTATTTTTATTAATAAATTTTTTTGTTAATATTAACTTATTGTTTAGTTGTGTGGTTTCGTGGTTTTGATTTGGCTACAGAGCACAAGAAAATGGTTTAAATTCAGACCATTGAATTTTTATTCTGATATGCAGATCGGCTAAGAGCCGACTCAGCAGACTAATTTAAATAAAATATAGACATTTTTAGTATTTTCAAGAATGAACATTATTTTTAAAATAGTTTTTTAAATTAATCAAAGATTAGCTTAGCGGTCGACTCAGTATAGACTAATACTTAAACTTCATTCTATAGGGACAAAACCAGTCATTTTTCAGATTTAAATTTAGCAAACTTAGTTCTTCAAAAATAATATTTCAACCCGGTTTACGGGCTGGAATCCACTTTTGGTTTTTCGATATGCAGTCATTTCAGGTGTCGACTCACTTTCCATTAATTAAACCTGTTTATATATTAGTAAAACGAAAAGTCACACAGCCCATGTGATTTTTATATAAATACAGAGAACATTCTCACCCTATTTCACACTTTAGTGATTGGAACCAATTATTATAGTTCATACAAATTTTCAGTCCCATGATATTCATTTAATTTTTCGATATACAATCATGAGATTCGAGTCAATATCGATTAATTTTGAATACTTTTTCATACAGCAATCGTCACGCTACCCATGTAACTTTATTACAGTACCGGAGGTCTAGAAATTGAGAACCTATTTTGCCCTATTCATTATTTAAAAAGAAACCGATTATTTAATTTTTTTTTTTTAAATAATCGAAATGTCACAGCCCTATGACTTTATAGTGCCGGTCTACTATGCCCTATTCGCCACTTAGGCGATAAGAACCCATAATTATTTTAAATAATATAGATACGTTTAATAAAATTAGTTTTATATGATCGAAACGTCACGTTACCCATGTGACTTTATAGTGCCGGAGGTCTAGAAATTGAGAACCTAGTATACCCTATTCGTCACCAATTTAAAATTTTAGAAAAGTTTGTGTTTTGAGTGTATTCAGAAATAAAAGCGGTAGAAACGTCATGCAAACCATGTGACTTTAATATAGTATCAGAGGTCTAGAAACTTATACATCTACTCGATGAAAACCTATAATTTTATTTTAAATATAGCAAATATTAAATAAGTTTTAAATTTTTTTATAAAAACATCGATTTAAAAACCTGCTTTTTTATTTTGATTCTACTCGATATGCAGCAAGAGGCCTTAAGAAGAAAGAATTTGCTGAAAAGAAGTTTCTGATAATTTAAAATAAATTACATAATTTTGGTTTAAATACAGAAAATTTGAAATAAGTTTTCAAAATTTTATGATTAGATTCATAAAAATCTGCTTTTTTATTTTGATTCTACTCGATATGCAGCAAGAGGCCTTAAGAAGAAAGAATTTGCTGAAAAGAAGTTTCTGATAATTTAAAATAAATTAGCATATAATTTTGGTTTAAATACAGAAAATGTGAAATAAGTTTTCAAAATTTTAAGATTAGATTTATAAAAATCTGCTTTTTTAACTTTGAATCTGTTCGAAATGCACTAAGAGGCCTTAAGAAGAAAGCAGAGATTGTTGAAATGAAGTTTCTAATAATTTTAAATTAAATTAGCATATAATTTTGTTTTAAATACAGAAAATTGAGTTTCAGAATTTGGTAATTCTCCCCAAGAGAAGGTCCATAATTTGTTTATCCCCCAACAGTGAAGGTCCAGAATTTGGTTATTCCCCAACAGTGAAGGTCCAGAATTTGGTTATTCCCCAAGAGTGAAGGTCCAGAATTTGGTTATTCCTCAAGAGTGAAGGTCCAGAATTTGGTTATTCCCCAAGAGTGAAGGTCCAGAATTTGGTTATCCCCCAATAGTGAAGGTCCAGAATTTGGTTATCCCCCAACAGTGAAGGTCCAGAATTTGGTTATCCCCCAACAGTGAAGGTCCAGAATTTGGTTATCCCCCAACAGTGAAGGTCCAGAATTTGGTTATTTCAATGGTAAAAAGGTAGTAAATTAATAATCTTAAGTGATTTTAGTCCCCAGCGAGGTTTAAGAGATTGTTTTCTTATTAACTCCTCAATTTAAAAACAGAGCTCTCCTCCAGGCGTTAAGATCGTCTCTTAACGCTTTAGCAATAAAACTGAGCTCTCCCTTTGACCTAAAGTGAGATTTTCCTCTAAACATCTTGCCACCTGAGTGGCACCCTCCCTTAGATATAAGACTAATCTAAATGTTTCAGAACTTGGGGTGCTAATTTGCAGTGATGGCTGAGCCTGTGCTTATCGGCTGCTAGATATCTTGACGGCGAGACCCAGCTCAAATGCCTGTTATCTACAAATCGCCCAGAGTTTGTATACTTATGGTTTTAGGTTTCGTTTTATAAAAATGTTTTCACGTTTTCTTGTTGTTTTCTTTCATGTTGTCTGTTTCAGATTACACTTCGTATACCAGTATTCTCCAGGTTTTAAGGTATTCGTTTTCAGGTTTAATATGCTTATTTTGTATGTATTGCCCCCAATTTTGTGTGTATTGCCCCCAATTTTATGTGTATTGCCCCCAATTTTATGTGTATTGCCCCCAATTTTATGTGTATTGCCCCCCAATTTTATGTGTATTGCCCCAATTTTATGTGTATTGCCCCCCAATTTTATGTGTATTGCCCCCCAATTTTATGTGTATTGCCCCCCAATTTTATGTGTATTGCCCCCCAATTGTATGTATATTGCCCCCCAATTTTATGTGTATTGCCCCAATTTTATGTGTATTGCCTCCCAATTTTGTGTGTATTGCCCCCATTTTTATGTGTATTGCCCCCCAATTTTATGTGTATTGCCCCCCCAATTTTATGTATATTGCCCCCCCATTTTGTGTGTATTGCCCCCAATTTTGTGTGTATTGCCCCCGCCTTGTATGCATTTCCCCCGCCTTGTACGCATTTGCCCCCGCCTTGTATGCATTTGCCCCCGCCTTGTATGCATTGCCCCCGCCTTGTATGCATTGCCCCCGTCTTGTATGCATTGCCCCCGCCTTGTATGCATTGCCCCCGCCTTGTATGCATTGCCCCCGCCTTGTATGCATTGCCCCCGTTTTGTGTACATTGCCCCCGTTTTGTATGCATTTTCCCCAATTTTGTGTGTATTGCCCCCAATTTTATGTGTATTTCTCACATTTCTGTATGATTTGCCCCCATTTATATGCATTGCCCCATTTATATGTATGCTTCACTTGTATTGCTTATGTTGTATGTATTGCAGATGTTGCTGATTGCTGCTATTGCTGTTTTATTGCAATTTTTTGTGTTTTATTGCCATTTTTTGTGTTTGTATTCTATCCCCAATTTTATGTGTATTTCTCACATTTCTGTATGTTTTGCCCCCATTTATATGCATTGCCTCATTTATATGTATGCTTCACTTGTATTGCTTATTTTGTATGTATTGCAGATGTTGCTGATTGCTGCTATTGCTGTTTTATTGTAATCTTTTGTGTTTTATTGCCATTTTTTGTCTTTGTATTCTATTGCCATTTTTTCTGTTTTACTGCATTTTTGTTATTGTTGTTATATATTTTATTATTTTTGCTTGTTTTGTTTTGCTTTTTTTCAGATGGGGTTGGGGGGCAAAATATTGCAAACATTTCAAGTTAAGCCCATTTCAAGAGCCTGTATATTTGAAAGCGAACAGATAGCTTTTTCTGCCCTTATGAGTCACCTAGTCGTTAGGAACCCACTTTAATTACTTAATTTTGCAATATTGTGTCCTGCGGGTGCCTCCACGTGGCCCATCCCTGGGAACAGATTTTTTTGTTAATATTTTTCAAAAAAAATCTGTTGCTAAAACCCGCTAAAAATTTTCTTGTATAGGCTATTTTAAGGCAGTGATGGCTGGGTATACACTACGTATACCAGAATTATTCAGGTTTTCAGGTATTCATTTTCATGTATTCATTCTCATGTTTAATATGCTAATTTTGTATACAGGGTGTTTGTTTGAAACGGGGCACCCCGAAAATCTCCTTTATTTGTAAAGATATAAAAGATATATAATAATGGTATTAGGTATTCAAATTAAAATTATCAAAAAAAAAAAAAAATTAACATAAAATTGGTTTTTAAAGTTTTTAGATTAACAGATAAATTATTTTTAAAATGTCTTTTTCTTTATATACTCAGCATGATGCCGCCTTCACTTATTATATACCTGCGAAACCCTGCAATGTGTGAAAATTCACACTTCACATCAAATGTTTTATAATTGGTTAGCTTGTTGATTCGCTATTATTTTTCAGTAATGTCCTTTAAATATGGTAAATATTAGTATTTTTGTATTTAAAAATATTTAAAAAATTAACAAATATTAAAAAAAAAAATATGAGAAAAAACAGTTTACTGCATAAACCACCTATATGCAAGTTGGAAAACATTTTTTTAAGAGCCTGAAAATGCATCATAGCTTTTAAAAACACCAGAACAGTGTTTAAATAGTATTTTATTTAACAAGCATATAATGGGCTATATTTAGAGAGGTTGAAGTTTACCACCCGAGACATAGGCGAGGCCAGTGCCTTAGAAAAGAGACTAAGAACTTGAGGTTGTGTATTACATTTTTTTAGGGGTGTCGTAGGTTGAACGGTTTGAGGCCCACTGGTTGGTTCTTTAGTTTTAAAGCTAGCTATACATCTTTAAAAGCTCCAGGTCAATGCCTGAGTGTTGGATTGATGCAGAAAGAAGCGCATTTGAACAGAACTGTCTGTGAAGTGCTTGAATATATACGATTCTAACATGTGAACTTAATAAATCTTTTCTAGATTTTAGATTTCGTAGTAAAAACTTCGATAGACTTTGATTAAAGATAGCTCAGTAGGAAGTCTATAAATTTTAGGATAGAAGATCTATATTGATTTATGTTGTAACTAAAACATTATTATTTGTAACATTAAAATACAAACTTATTTGTAAGTCTCAGGGCCGAGAGTTTCAGATGCTAATAAACTATCTAGTAAATTTATTAACAACATATTTTTTTTTTTCCTTAGAGTTTCATCCCGAAATAGTTATTAAATTTCTAATAAGAAAGATTATTTGTCTAATAAATTATAAGCAACATGAAGTTAGCAACATTTATTAGCTTCATAAATAAATTATATGTCTAATAACTTTATTAGGAACTGGAACTCTCGGCCCTCAGAGATAAAAGAGAAAATACTTGCAAAAGACTGATCATTTAAGTCGAAGAAAAGATCAGTAAATGCCGACAGTAAATGAGATTTTACTAAACAAAATTATCAAAAGCTTCATTCAATCAATAAAAAATACTAGATTTGAAAATCTAGTTCTGTTTTAACCAAAGAAACAGACTATAAGTAGACTATATCAAGATCAAATCAATTGTATGTGTCGGTTGATGGGTTTCTCTGACAATGGTTCGCGTTGGAGGTACTTTAAGTATTTTCAAGTTGTACTTTGAAGTAGGTACGACTTGAAAGTGAAATATTTTTTATTATATATTTTTTTAATTGCTCTCCGAGCTACAGATAACTCAAGGGTAAGGATGCGAATGTGTTTAAATTAAAATGGAAGGCACTTTGAACACTTGTAAATAAAAATACTTTACTTTCAAGTCGTTATAGGGAATATAATCGTCATTTAAAAATATCACAGTTTTTTGTCAACCGTAAAATATATTAAAAAAATGTTTAAGTAAACGTTGTTGAAAAGCTCTATCCAAAGATATCCAATATGACATACGTTCCCATTTAAAAATTCGAAATTGTTCTTGATATCCTGTACTTCCGGGTTTTCCGGAAAATTTCAATTCTACCGTTCAATTTTGTGGATAAATTTTAGTTTAAAATTTTTCCCAACTTGCTCACACGTCGCCTTTTCAAACAAACTCTGATCTCATTATCTTGATACACCATAATATAGGGGGGTCGCAGACAATATTAACATAATTTCGGGAGGTCCCGGGCCATAAAAAGTTGAGAAACACTGTTCTAGATTATACATGCGAAAACCGAAAAATAACAGAGAACATGGGAATATACATTTTATGTTAACTTCAATACTAATTATAATAAAATATAGCTTATATATTGTAAAATGCATAAATGACTTTGCTGTACGATTATTTTAAATTTAAATTATTAATTTTGTTAAATTTTCATTTCATTGGACAATAAGAGGAAAAACAGGCGCACAACCCCTCCCCCTGAATATGCGACTGGGTAATGTTGATATACTATAAGAATTAATAGATATTAAAGAATCACACTAAAGCTTTTTGATCTCTTATTCTTTAAAATTCTGTAAACCAAATACTAAATATTAAAATTTTCTAGTCACGAAGAAGTGAATACAAAATAGCTGTCATTAAAGAATAAAGGTAAACTGGAATCGCGATTCTAAAATTAATTATGAAAAAGCATTCGGTTGCAAATGCAGTCAGTATGCATGTAGTGCGCATAATCAACTTTACCGATCGGCCAGGTATCTCTTGTCAATTTCTACATGTTTTATATAACAAAACTAACCAAAGCTTTGTGTTTTCTATCTAAGAATTATTCATAATATTGTTACAGAACTTTGGGTTTAAGTTTCGTGTTGTTTTTGGCCCGGAGTGTACTAAATCCACAGGTGAAACGGTACACCCTTTGCAGTTAGCAACTCCAGGACCTCTGCTTATATAGTATTTCAATATTTAACTTAGTTGACATATTCTACGGTTCACTACCCAGATTACTAGTATTTTATCAACAAATTAACATAATTTGTATCTTAAAATACATGCAGGCTAGTGTACCCACTGCTTCGTTACTGAAAAAAGAGAATGTAGCTGGTTTAGGTTCGGTTTGGACATTAAGGGATGATTTACTCTTTTTAAAACTAATTATCAGGGATTTTTTGCATTTCAAAACTAACTCTATAATCTTTTTGCATTTTTAGCGACCACCAACATATATTATTATTATTATTATTTAGTTATTTATTTATTTTAGATCGGCTTATTTCTGCAACAAGGCTAATCGCCGATGCCAGGGGGCGAGCTCCTACACCTGGATGAGGGGTGAATGATTGTGAAATGAGAGAAATGTAAACATATTATTCTCGCCCGAATAATATCTCCGACGGAGAATCGAACTACCAACCGCACATTCCAGACTGTATTCACCAGTCCAAACGGCTGCGATTTAATGCGCTCGGCCACTCCGTCGGTCCACCAACATATATAAGGGAGGTATTGTGATCATATCGATTTTGACATTTAGAAATTTCGATGGATCTCCACGAATTGAGGTCCTTACATAACGTTTTGACTATTTTTAGCATGATATCTGTCGGCCTGTCTGTCTGTTTGTCTGTCTGTCTGTCTGTCTGTTTGTCTGTCTGTCTGTCTGTCTGTCTGTCTGTCTGTCTGCCTGTCTGTCTGTCTGCCTGTCTGTCTGTCTGTCTGTCTGTCTGTCTGTCTGTCTGTTTGTAGGTCCGTGTACACGTGCAGAGCAAATTCGGATAAAAGGATTTTTATGAAACTTCATATTTAAGCTTTTGACATCAATGGCATAAGTTGATCAACTTTTGGTAAAAATTGGTTAATTAGTAATGGGGATTTACTCCTGTCGGTTTTCGCGAATATTTTACAACAGAAAAATATTTCGAAAAAAATTATTTAACAAAAGTTGCTATAAAAGCAATAACTAACAACTCTTATTTAAGACATTTTTTGATAAAGCAGCATAAATTAAACTAGTACTTAGTGATGGCGGTCGGTCCTTTGGTGGCCACAGCTGATGAAAATGTGGGATTAACGAAAGTAATATTATCTTTATCTTTTTTGTTTTTATTTCTGGCTACCACAGGACCAACCGCCATCACAAAGTACTTGTTTAATTTATGCTGATTTATCAAAAAAAATTTCAAATTAAAGTTGTTAGTTACTGCTTTTATAGCAACTTTTGTTCAATAAAAATTTTCGAAATATTTCTCTGTTGTGAAATATTTGCAATCTTAAAAACTCCCATTTCTAGTTAACCGATTTTTACCAAAAGTTGATCAACTCGTGTCATTGATGTCAAAAGCTTAAATATGAAGTTTCATAAAAATCCTTTCAGCCGAATTTGCTCTGCACGTGTACACGGACCGACAGAATAAAATTTAAAAATCTCGTTCCTGCGAACGAGATTCAGTGAACGAGTCTCCCTCAAGTTAATGATTCGATTTCTTTCGTTCATTTGAATACTTTTTTCATTACGAATGCTTTTATAACACATTTAATGGAATGTCAGCTCTGCTAGGAATTAATTTTTTTTATATTTTATAAGATAAGAATAGAGAGTGGCAAGATAGCAATGAGATATGAAGAGCGGTTAAGAAACATTCAGGAAGACACAGTTTTAAGAGAATGTTGGCGGGAAATGAGACAGAGAGAAAGGAATTTACAAAACAAGTCCAGGTGGGAGATAAATAGAAGAAAATATTATGAAAGAAATGGGTATTCCACGATCTATATAGAGATGATGCGAGAAAGAGGTGAAAATGTGATCAGCGAAATAGAGAATAGAGATAGAGATGTACAGAGTCAAGTACAGCATGACAGAATAAGAAACTCTACTTACTTCCCAATGTACCATCACATTGTCACTCTTGATAAGCCAAGATATCTACTGAACTCCAAATCAGAAATAATAAGAATAATTGCCAGATTTAGATGCGGTAATGAAAGCTCTGAAAATAAAATATGGAACAAAGCTGAGGAAAAAAAAATGCAGAATATGCGAAGAAAAAGAAGAAACAATGTGGCATTTGTTCTATGAATGCGAAAATGGAAAAGAGAGCAGAAGTATGGCAGAATTATTAGATGACCTGGGAACAGGAGAAGAAATAATGAGAAATATATTAAAAAGAATGAAGATTCAATGATAAAAGAAAGAAGATTGAATGTATATATGTATGGGTGTATGTGTGTGTATGTGTATATATATATATATGCATGTGTATATATACAGTATTGGCCATAAAGATTGCAACTTTTAACATCTTTCAATTTTTCAAATTTTAATAATAATATTGGAAAATAAATACTCTTAATTCTATAATTTAATCATATTTTGTTTGTTACATCAATCAATAATCAAATAATCTGACTTACAGATTAATAATAAATTATTTCTTCATTTTTGCTTGGACAAAAATATTGCAACTACTTGAATTTTCTTGTTATATGCAGATTTTATCCATAAATAATATGTTGTGCACAAGTAATATTTCAGTTTATATTTGTCAATCATGGGTCGTAGTAAAACTGTTTCAAGTGAAATTAGAAACTTCATAATTTCGGGTTTTAAAGACGGGCTACAAAATGTGATTTCACAAAATTTAAATGTTCATAAATCTACTGTGTCGCGATATATAAAACGATTTTGAGAAGAAGGTACGTTTGAAGTTTCAAAAATTCCAGGACGGCCACGAAAAACTACAAAACGAACTGATAAAAAAAATATTTATTTATCTACCAATAACCCCTTTCTGTCATCGGAGAAAATTTTGGGCCTTTTGCCACAAATGGATCAAGAAAACATCTCAACAAGAACTATTCGCAGAAGATTAGTTAGTGAGGATCTTTTTAGTCGCCTTCCTGCTAAAAAATCACTTCTATCCAAAAAGAATGTGAAGGCCCGATTAAAATTTGCTAAAAATCATATTGACTGGACTGTGGATCAATGGAAAAAAGTTATTTTTAGTGATGAATCTAAGTTCAATTTGTTTAAAAGTGATGGTGTAAGTTACGTTAGGAGGCCTGCTAATAAAAGATTTGTTCAAAAATACACCTTGCCAACAGTTAAACATAGCGGAGGCGGTGTGATGGTATGGGGCTGTTTCTCGGGATATGGTATGGGTCCTCTATACCACATTGAAGGAATAATGGATCGATTTAAATATATAGACATCCTTCAAAATGTTATGAAACCTTATTCTGATGAGTTCATGCCTTTAAAATATATTTTTCAGCATGATAATGACACAAAACATTCTTCGAAGTTGGTAAAAAATGGTTCGAGTATTCAAAAATTAACGTAATGACTTGGCCGTCACAGTCACCCGATTTAAATCCAATAAAAAACCTTTGGGAGATTGTCAACAGAAAGACTAGAAACAAAACACATTCAAATATTGAAGAATTGTTTAAAGCTTTGCAGGGTGCCTGGTCTAATATTGATAATGAAATGGTCACGAAATTATTAGAATCAATGGCGAAAAGATGTCGGGAAGTTATAAATACTGGTGGTTACTATACAAAATATTTAAAATGATCTGTTAATAATAATTCATTTTCTTAATTAATAAAAAAAAAAGATTTTTTTAAGAGTAGTTGCTATCTTTATGTCCAGGTAAAAATAATAAATACTATAAAAAAAAAATAGAATTTACTATTAAAATTTAATTTTTTACTATAATATATGTAGAGGATTGTTAAAGGTAAGAATTACATTTTTTTAATTTTAAAAATATTGAATAGAATAAAAATAAAATAGGATTATCAAAAGTTGCTATCTTTATGGCCAATACTGTATATGTATGTATATATGTATGTATGTATATGTATATGTATGTACTTATTTATTTTTATTATTATTTTTTTAACGGGTATGGCAACAATATAATTTTTTGTTAAAAAAATGTGAAACATACATAACTTGATTTTTTTAAATTTTGTAAAATACTATGTAAAATTCGAAGCCTTAGGGCAAGAATAATAAAGTTCTATTTTATCATTCTATTCTAATTAATTTTTTTATCGTTATCTTTTGCAATATCACCATCGTCGTTAATTGGTCTAGTATTATACAGACGCCTCCCTTAAATTCTTTCTCTACTGTCGATTTTAACTGCTCTAATTCACTACTCTGTAGAATTTACCATTTTAATTTTAGCAGTAAAAGGTTCAGGCCGAAATTACAATAAGCGCGAATAAAAATATTAGTGAAACTTTATCTAGCTCATTTAAGATTCTATTAAAATTTTAATTTACCTTTTAAAATTTAATATTTTAACCAAGAAAATTTATAGTATATGTAAAAAGCAAAGAATTCTTTTATGAAAGAATAAGACTGCAACAGGTAGCTTATCTTATCGATTTCGTCTTCTAACTAAATTCGTGAGAAGTATTAAAATAATGGGAAAATAATTCCAGCCATGTTTCATGGGAAATGGAGATTTTTTTATACTTTTATAATTATTCTGTCAGTGAAACGTGTCTCACTTACTAGATTAAATAAAAATATACGTTTTCAATTTATTTTGAAACACTTACAATGCGATGACGAAATTTTTGTTGACACAAACTTGAAAAAAATTGATATGAAGTGTAAATTTTCACACATTTCAGGGTTTTGTAGGTATTTAGTAACTGAATGATGATTATTTGGGATGCCAAAACAAATTTTATGTCAAAATATTTTTTCTATGAATTTTAATTCGAATGCCTTATATTAAATATTATAAACCATTATTTAAGTTTCTAAATATGTGCAGTATTTTTATTTATCCCAGATTTTGAAAATTGCGCCTATGGCTTCCATTGGTTGCTTAAATCATAAGCCCCGCCCTCTGATTTCATATACATTCAAACATAAAATTAAATTATAATTTCAACACTTCCCACTGGTTATTAAATTTACGCTTTTAAAAATTAAATGTAACATTTAACAAAATATAGCTTGAATTTTAACAAAATAATTTAAACAAAATAAAAATACAAAAAAAAAACAGTAAAATTAAAATTGACAGGAACTAGAGTTCGATTCAAATTCCTTCGTTTGCAAATTACGAAGCGTCTACTGAATTAAATATTTAACATATTTCTGTTAAAAACACAAAAAATGCATTATTTTCCGAAAACATAATCTGATCAAAAATTCCTGTTGTACTATTCCGGTTCACACCAATGTACATTACATAGAATTAAATTATAATTTCAACACTTTCCACTGGTTATTAAATTTACGCTTTTAAAAATTAAATGCAACATTTACCAAATATAACTAGAATTTTAACAAAATAATTTAAACAAAATAAAAATGCAAAAAAAAAGCAAAAAATAAAATCAACAGGATTCGAACCCTAGTTTGCAAGTTAACTTATATTATTAAGCGTACGACAAATCCAACCACGCTACGAGAGCTACTGATGTGGTATGTTACACAACGTATTAAATAGTTAACATATTTTAGTTAAAAACACAAAAAATGCGTTATTTTCCGACAACATAATCTGATCAAAAATTCCTGTTGTACTATTCCGTTTCACACCAATGTACATTACTTAGAATTTTTTCAGATTTTTAGTTTAAACCATCTGGGCTACAGGGTGTGGAACAAATTTTTTTTTGCATAATTTTTGCAAAAATCGAATCAAAATAATTTATTTTGCAAAAATAAAATTTTGATCGTTAACACACGTACTAAGGGCTTTCATTTGATACCCTACTAAGAATTTTAAAAAAATATTTTTTTTTCGATGAGCACATATTTGTTTATATTTTTAGGGAGATATGTTTTCTAGATGTTTTAGTATTTTTCCTATGTGCGGGTCAAAGAGTTGTATAAGCATGCCAAGTTTCAACTCTCTAGGTTTAGCCGTTTGGCTACAATTTTTACCGAACAGACAGACAGACGACAAAATGACGGTATAAGGGTTTTTTGGTCATACCTACAAAACCCTAAAAACAACGAAATAATATTTCTTCCATGTTCGAATGCACAAAACTGTCATTGCTGTCACTTCAGAGCTGGTACGTGTGGGGAACAGCGTTGCTAATGAGTTAGTAACCAGTTAGTGACTTGAATAATCAACCCGTTCCGTTTATTTAGAGTAGATCCGTAGGCGGACGGTCTTAATGACATGGATATGTCAACCGCGAGTTTTTCTAAGAACCAGCTTATGTACTTTTGGATATCGGTCAATATTTTCATTGGATACCTAGTCATCAACTGCCACATAGGTTTTTAATACATTCATATAATTTTCCGTAATTCCTCAATATCAATAGATCTACCTGTCAGCCGTGATTTAATACTGGGAATTAAATTATTTAGTGGTAATGTTGGTTAAGAAAATAAATTATTTAATTAGTGTTGGACAGATGATATGTGTTGAGTATGTACAATGTTCCAATCGCTGGCTTGTACCCGTATACAAGGAAAATTGCCAATTAAACTTGAGAAAAGTGTAAATAGCACTGAAAACCGCTGAAGAAAATAGAGGAAAATCCTGAACTCAATTCATAACAAAACTTTAATAGTCTTTCACATTTTTACAGAATAAAATCTAAATTTTAAAAGTGCCATTCAAAAACTTGACAAGAAAAAAAACCTATTAACACGATAAACGATTTTGAACTAATTATTTAGCATCCACTTCATTAATAATTCTTAATACAGTAATATAACATATATTTATTTATTGAAATAGAGGTACCAGACAAAAGTCCTTACCCTCATTGTCATTACATTGTCAATACAATTTTATTAAATGAGTATCTTAAACTATACTTAACCTACAGGGAAAAAAATAAAATGTAAGAAATACAATAAATAAAAAACCTGTCACATATGAGAACTTATTGTGTTAATTTATCATTATCGTCTTGCAATTATTATTTTTGGTTTCTTGTGTTTTGTCCTGCTGTATTCGTTGTAGTTGCCGAGGTTTTCAATCAGTGGGTTCTGATGTCCTTTGAGTTGCCCATACAGTGTTGTGGCTTGTTGAACTATGATGTCTTGGATAGGTATTACTTTAAAATCGTTTTGTAGAGTTGTGTTGCGGACCTAGTATGGACAATTTGCCACGATTCTTAAAAATTTGTTTTGTATAATTTGTAATTTATACAAGTGTGTTTTTGCGGCAAAGGCCCAGGCTGGTGATGCGTAAATTAGAATAGGTTGTATTAAGGATTTGAATAGAAGGATGGAGTTTGAATAACTGAGTTTGCTACGTCGATTGATCATAGGGTATAGTAAGTAGAGTCTGCTATATGCTTTGTTTAAAATATTTGTAATATGATTATGCCATAATAATTTTTTGTCTAGTGTGACGCCCAAGTATTTACTGTCGTTATTCCATTTTATAATTTTACCATTTAGTGAAATATTCTGAAAAGGTAGATGTCGTCTTTTAGAGAATAGTATTGCTGTGGTTTTGTCTGCATTTATTTTGGTTCGCCATCTTTTATACCAGTGTTCGGCTTTTTTAATATAGTCATTTATGGTGGTGGTTATATATTCTGGGGATTTATCCTGACAGAATATAGCAGTGTCATCTGCATATATCGCCAGATGTAGATCTGGAGTAGCTGGCTGAGGAATGCCTCAGGGCCTAGGATGGATCCCTGAGGTACGCCGGCAAAAGCTGTTCGAATTGCTGAGCTAGATTTATTTATTTGAACAAAGAACTGTCTATTCTGTAGATAGGATTTTATTAAGTGAATTATTCGGTTTGAAAATTTGTAGTGTCTTAATTTATATATTAATCCGTTATGCCAGATTGAGTCAAATGCTTTTTTGACGTCCAGAAATATTGCACCAGTTGATTTAAATTCGATGAAGCCGGTAGTTATGAGCTCAGTCACCCAGAGTGGCTGTTGAGTTGTAGAATGATGCGAACGGAAGCCGAATTTCTGGTTGATCATAATATTGTTGTTCTCGATGTGTAATACAGTAATACCCCGCTAGTCGACGTTAATTCGTTCTGAAAAAGCGTCGAGTAGCGATTACGTCGAGGGGCGAGTCAAATTTCTCCATAAGAAATAAAGGGAATCATATGGACATATATACATATACATATAAGGAAATACATATATGTATATGTTTTCCTTTTAGCTATGCTTGCATTTCTATCCTTTGGACCCATAATTATAAATATAAATCACTTATTTTAGCAAAAAACAAAAAGTTCGTAGCTGCACTAAATCTGAGTTGTTGTCATCAAGATATCTAGGCGCAAACTGCTGGCCATGCGTTCATTTTACTTTGATTGCCAAAATATGTATCACGTGATCGGTATTCGATCACGGGTCGGATAGCGATGCCCCATCGACTCTCACTCTCGACATTTACGTCGAGTGGCGAAAACGTCGAGCTTAAGAGGCAGTCGAGTAACGGGGTATTACTAGACTTCTTTTTCTTTTTGTGCATCTTGTTTCTTTGTTAAAGTCAGAATTTCGACGGCATGTTATGGCAATCCGCATATTTCAAATGATTTTCTTTTAAGTGTCAATGTTATATTGCCTTTAAAGTGATTGTCTCTACTTATTGTCATTTCATGACCCAGATATTTACAGGAATATACCTGTTCGACTTTAAAATCGTCAAAAATCGCTCATTACGGCGGTTCGCCGATTTATTTAGATTCATTTTTAAGCTTGTATGTTCAAATGCTTCCATTAGTTGTTGAATAATATCTCTGGTTTCATGGATAGATTCCGATGTCAAAACTATGTATATATTCGACTTCATTACAGTTCTGAATATTTTAAATTACGGATTAAATCCGTTTTGTATCTAACATTTAATCCTTGCGGATTTTAATCCCAGCCTATGAATAAATAATTCGCCCAAGAGACGCTGTTTGGTTTACAGCAATTTCTATTGTATTAATAATTTAGATGGTAATTGATACAAATTAAATCACTAAACTATTAGCGTCTAGTTTACTAAATACTGACAATTAACAAGCTACTACTGGACAAAATTAAAGCAACACTCCAATGATAACGCAAACTTAGTTTGTCAATTGTACTGTTCCAAATTTCTAGATTAGCTAGATATATTTCAAATATGTAGAGGGCAATCAAGATGCACTAATTCGTCGTATTATGAATGCTGCGGATCGTCTAAAGAAACAAGGAAAATATATACTTAGTAGAACACGCTCTTATAGCAAACGAGCCAAAAAAATGTATGGAAGTCCATAGAGACATCTTTGAAAATGTCTTGTAGATTTAACATTGTGGGTAGCTCTGATATATAAATATAAAATGTCACGGTTGGCTGATTTATTTATTTCATATGTACTTACTCTGTACATCCCTAACATTATGGGTTCCAAGACTTGCGAGCGGATCAAGTCTGGACCCCCCTATTGGTCCGTTAGCTGGTTGCTATGATTCTTGGAAGGATTAAAGGTTGTTCAATTAAACCCAACATTTTAGCTAATCTACTTTAATTATGATACGGTTTCAATATTTACACTAATTACACTAGACTTACAATTACGTCGATACAGCTAAATCCATATGAGACATTCACACACACTAGGCATACTACACCAAACTAACGAACACTACCTTAACGTAAATACGAAATTACTTGGTTACATTTTACTTGTCCGACCGAACACTCTAAATGACTCTAACCCATGAACAAATTCTCACTCTACTTAAAACACGACTTATCTTCTTCGCTCCTTAGACTCAACTCTTAAACATGGTCTTAACCATACGACGGGTCCAAATCAACTACCACTTAAAACGCGACTACCCTGAAATGCTTACATCGCCCAACTGTTAAATCTCATTTAACACCTCTTGACTGTCTGTCTTGTACTATCTTAAAATTCATAACTTATTGGTGATAACTCAGATAAATATCCCATTAGAAAATAGCCTAATCATAATATTTATATCTCAGACAAAAATTAATTATTATTTATGTGCTTATCGTTGACGTATATTTTTAACACAATAATTTACGATTCACTTTTCATGTTACATTGAGAAAGTCTCAAGTTACAACAAGTTACAACAAGTCTACCCTTATCTTGAATGCCCTTTCTAAGAAATAGATTATTTTTTATCATTTAACATTTTAAATATTATACTCTAATTGAATGATCATACAGAATTTATTTATGAAATAATACCAAAATTACCTCCGTTACAACATTTAACTTTTCGATATTGTTTGACTATAGAAATGTGCAAGCCTACTTGGTTAAACTGAAACT
This sequence comes from Liopterus haemorrhoidalis, assembly GCA_963971575.1. NCBI lineage: Eukaryota > Metazoa > Arthropoda > Insecta > Coleoptera > Dytiscidae > Liopterus > Liopterus haemorrhoidalis. The sequence continues at coordinate 65,945,508 of OZ020612.1, read as the reverse complement.
TTTAAGACGCTGTGATTCGATATCTAATAAAAATCCGATTCATTTGGGATTTTAAGTCAAACATTTATGTGTAGTATACACTCCCGGAATACGGTATTTTCCTTCCGACTATTTGTGCGTTCAAAGCAAAAAGTCCTGAAAAATTTAAAATTCAAACAAGTCTGACATCATTTCATTTCTCATTTAAATCAATATGAACACAAAATATTTTATTTTTATTTTAAATTTTCTTTGAGCAGTGAAGCAGCTAATATAGAGGCATTGCAATTGTTTAAATATTTGAAAAATGTAACCTATTTATGGACTGTTGCCAATATTGAGTAGTATCATATATATGAAATCAAATATTTTATTCTGGCTGAATTTTCAATAGTGCCCTTATGTAAACTAATAAATCATTTTGAGTTATGAAGGGGAAAAATGACAGAACATTTTTTAAAAGGTAGGTGTTGGATATGAAGAAAAATGACAAGGAATGAAACGGAGGAAATATTAAAAATTATTTATCTTCTCTGAAAAAAGTTCTTTAAGAAATGAAAACGGCAACAGCTTGCAGTTGTTGAAAATAACTATTATATAGTACAGCAATGATAACCAGTGTAGTCGAAGCACGGGCGGAATAAAGGGTAAGCGGGGGGGGGTCCGCCTGGGGTACTATGTAATTTTCTAACCTCTAATATCTGCAACCGGCTTAATGTTTTAGTGTTGACATATGGCAATAGGTAATATATATATATATATATATATATTACCTTTAATTGCAGCGAATATGTACAGTTGTAGCGAACTAATTAAGAACGATCTTGTGATATACATGTATTCATATACGCATGCTTCATTTTTAGGGCGCCGTACATATTTTTTTCCATCTGACTCCAATCGATTAACCTTCGTTTCATCGCTCCAAAGGATATGCTTCCATTGGGAAATAGTCCTATCTTTATGTTCCTTGACAAAAGCTAGCCTGTCCTTTCTGTTTTTTGATGAAAGTAGTGGCTTCTTTCTTACAGCTCTTCCAAATAGTTTGTTCTCATTCAATCTTTCTCTGATGATAGTGCATTAGGATCTTCAGCAAATATCTCCTTTTGGATTTCTTTGGAGCTAAGAAAGGGATTAGTTTTTGCTAATCGAACTATTCGTCGATCCACCGCTTCTGAAGATTTTCGAGGTCGTCGACGTCTAGCTACATTTTCTGTGGTGTGATGTTTATGTTTATTAAAATGTTGCACCGCGTTATAAACCGTAGTTTTAGAACACTTAAATTTATTTGCAATACTCCATAAGACATATTTTCATTTAAATGCAGTTTTACTATGGCATCCCTCATGCCTGGTGCGCAACTTTCTTTTCTACCCATAATAATAAAAAAAAAAACTAACCTACAACACAAAAAACGAAATTGATTTTACCACTATAACCCTTGTATTAATAATTCTTACCAGTGTTTTATTTGTTGACACAGCTCAGATTTCACAAAATAATGTTTTGCAATGTCGTTCCTAATTATATCGCCAATTGAAACATGCACATGTACGCTTGAACTGAACTAAATAAATTTTACGACCGAAGATTTTTGGATGATGCAATATTTACATTGGGGTATAGTATAAGGCATATAAAAATTAGTACATATTTGGCGATTTATTGACTATAGTTAAAACTAGAGAACATTGTCTGTAATTTTACCTGCCGTTCTTAATTAGTTCACCACAACTGTATATATATATATTAGCAAAAAATTGAGGGCGATGGGGTTGAAAATTTGAATGGTATGTTGCATAACATTTCGCCCTGAGTGTAAATCTTGCTTAGTCCGCCACTGGCTCAAATGAACATACAAGTATGAAATGAAATAAGAGAAGTATAAAGTATAAATAGATATTTGATAGAGGTAAACCATCTATGAACACAAACAGAAAAGTTCAGTATTCTAAAATAATATAGGAACCTTCGTGTAAAGAAAATATTATTATTTAAAAATGTCTTACGAAATTTGTGATAATGCTACATTTTCGTCACATTATGTACACTTCTGTGATTCGTTTATTATTCAATAACATTTGTGATTTTTATTATCTTTGAAATGTTAGTTTATTGTGAGAAAAAGCAATTGTACTTGGGTTTGTTAGTATAAATATTGACTCATAACATAAACTAAGAAATAGTTTGCGAGCAGAAATATCATTGATCTGTAAGTCATACGCTGCAACTTATTAAATTGAATATAAAACTCGAACTTCATGTACTTCTTTATTTTCAGTAAATGTTAAAGTAAAGATTCTGCTTACATTATATATTAAAGGAAGAGATAAAAAAACTTCTATCTACAATACAATATTCCATAATCTAGATCAAAAAGTTAACGAGATATCTATCGATCGTCTAACAAAGATAGCTTGATCCATAAATAATATATTTCTGGGCGCAGAAATATGGATAATTCAAACGTTGTCTTTGCCATTTTGTCAAAAGTGCTCTTATCGATAACTGTGGTATTGAATGGGATTAGCAAAATCGTTTGGAAGACCTTGATTTCGCGGATGACATATCCATTGTGTCTCACACTTTCATTGAACTCCAAGTTAAGCTCGAGAGCAATTACAGAATAACCAATCTAGTTGGACTCTGAATTAATTAAAACAAGACCATATCGATGCGCAATGGTACAGAAAATATTAGATTAGTAGGAACATAACTGGTTTTTGTTTTTTGAATTCTAAAATTAATTTATTTCAATCAAAGTGTCATTTTACCGTGTTAATACTAATCTAATTTTAAAACGTATTTTCGGTCTGTACTTTTATAATATCGACGGTTTATTATTAATTTTGCTTCCAATTGAGTTACTGAATAAAGATGGAAAGGAAGCAAATAATTAATTATTTGTATGAGTTCAAAACGAATGGCAAAGCAGCAGAAACTACTAAACTAAACAACGCTATTGGTGTAGGTTTTCTCACTCATTTTAATAAGAAACTATCATTTTACATACTGGTTTCCGGCTTACAGGCCTCTTCCGTTCGGCACGAAGGCTGTCAATAGTAGTATCACCACAATACCACATTGGAGGCTGGATTTGGACGATCATCTTAATTATAGATAATAATAAATTAAACTTCAATAAACATTTCGATTTGTAATACGGCAGGCCCGCTACATATCTCATGGCATTGTTGAGATACTAAATTTGGGTAACAGTGGTACGTTATGAAATTTTTATACGCGGGTTGCTTCTTAAGTTTTGTTAAGTTGTTACTTGGATAGACGTTGGATTCAACAAGTTGTTTTCTGAATTGTTCATGTTTTTTATGTTAGTGTGTGTTAACCTAACATTTACGAACCATGATTTTTTATGATTTTTAAAGATGGCTTAACTCGACAAGAATGTTCGTAAAAATTAACTGTTTTTTTGGCGACGAAGCGCCATCCTTGGTTACTGTAGAACGGTGGCTTAACGAGTTCTAGCGTGGGAGGATTTTTGTCAAAGACGAACATCTTGAAAGTAGTCTTTTAGTGTCATCATTCCGAAAACTATCGACGCTGTCTGGAATATGTTGGAGGTGGATTACCTCTGCACTTACAGGGATATTGAAGCATCCTTGGTCATATCCATGACTCGAGTCAATACAATCCTGCATGAAAATCTGGCCGTCAGGAAGGTTTATCCTCGGTGGGTACCACATCGGTTAACTAATATTCAAAAGAAGGCTCGTGAGGAGTGGAGCAAGAAAATACTCATTAAATTTAACAGAGACCCGCCAAAAGCTGCCTACATCTTGTATAAGCTTCTTCAAGCTTAGTAACAGGTGACGAAACATGAATTTCCTGCTACGAACCAGAAAGTAAACGGCAGTCGGCTTAATAGATCTTCCCAATCAAAGTGAAACACAGATGGAGCACTGGCCAGAAAAATATTGCTTCATTTTTTGGTCGAACGGGTCATATTGGCACTGTTCCACTGGAACATGATGTACAATCATTGCTGAATGTTATACCACAATTTGTTTACCGGATGTGTTTCAAAAAGTACGCGAAAAACGACCAAAAGGAAGAATCCTTCTTCATCAGAACAATGCACGACCACATACTACAGCTAGGACTATCGAGTTCCTTACCACTTCAGGAGTGGAAGAAATGACTCATACGCCTTATAGTGCCGACTTAGCTTCTTATAACTTCTTCTATTTCCCTTTTATAAAGAATAAAATGTAGGTAAAGGATAAAAAAGGTAAATGAAAAATAAGAATTGGCAGAGACAATTAAACATACGAGATTTCCAGAAGAATTTCACAAGGATGGGCAGCATTTGGCAAGCTCCGAAACTTTTTCAAGAGCAAAATTCCATTATGCCTTAAAAGGAAACCTTTTGAACTATGTTTCGCGCCTGTTCTGACTTACGATGCTGAGACCCTAACTCTAACAAAAGCTTTAGATAAAAAACTTCAAATAGCTCAAAGAGCCATGTAGCGAATCATGTTAGGCATCACTTTAAGAGACAGAATACCTAATGCAGAAAATCGCAGCAAAACCAAAGTAACTGCATACTCCACTGGAGACCTTGGGCAGTTAGACAGACTTGAGGAAGACCTCCTAATCGCTGGACTGACGACATTAAACACATCGCTACGAATTGGATGCACGAAGCCCAAGACCGAACAAGATGGGAAATACTAAGGGAGGCCTGTATCCAGCAGTGGATCGAAACGGATGATGCTGATGGTGAAAGGATAAAATGAGGGAATTAAATTTTAATAGCTCTGAAATGGCGATTGAAACCTACGAAAATCTCGTTTCTGGGGTGACACCTGAACAATGTGCCCATTGCTTTCAGGATTGTTTTCACCAGATAGAAAATTGCATTTAACATGAAGGTGGATATTTGAAAAACAATAAAAATACTTTAGTAAACAAATTTTGCTGTTCCTCATTATCCGCAAGACTTAAGTAGCAACCCTTGTACTTTGATTTTCTTTCTGTAAACCTCCATCTGTAACCCTCCACCATTCTTGAGGCTAAATAATGACATCCATCATATGAAGTACACAGAGGAAAAATTAAGCAGCAAGCAACAAGTTAAAATTGAGTCGCTTTTCATGTTGAACATTACTGAATTCATATTTAATGTAATGTTAAGTTGCTGAGAAATATATGTAAATGAATTTGATCTTTTCGCTAGATAAGAACTAATGTAGCATTTACATAATTACGTACTCTATGATAAGAAACGAATCTTAGAAACAAGAAAACTAATATTATTTTATCATCGTTATAAAGATAAGAATAATGTTTATAGTTGTCTTTAAAAACAAAAATAAATACAGTGTTATACGTCCATTGAACGAAATATCGACTGACGCAAGTAATGTCGTGAGGAAATACAGTCATAATATTGGCTCTCTTCTTCGGCACCGCCAGTCGGTTAGACGTTTGACTATACTAATAAAACTAATCTTGCTTTGTTTATTGTTATGTATAACTAATATTCGCTAGAGAAGCGTTTTATTAAAATAACGTTACTAAATAATTTTTTACCCGTTATAGGTTATTAGTAGAGCCCTGCAAATCCGCGGGTATCCGCGGATTATCCGCGGATATCCGCAACTTTTCTGCGGATGCGGATAAATTATCATTTAAACCATGCGGATGCGGATTAAATGTCATATCCGCTTATCCGCAATATCCGCGTGAACATTAAATCTTCGCTTACTTTCGGGGAAACAAGCAATTGTGTTCTGACTACGCAGTCCTCGGTTATTTTCGGTTGTCTGTATATACATGATATTTTGTAGCATTCAATCTCACTTTATGTTATTTTTATTAAGACAATTGTCCATGATCAAGACTGAGTTGAGAAAATCAACTTAACTTTCTTTTTATTATTGAATATATTATAGAAAATAATATTTTGGACAAAAGTTTCCTGGTACACTTTCGACGTAATTCTTCCTACCTCTGCTCTAATTCTGGCTTTTAAATCTGATAAAGGTTTTTTTTTACATAAAACTGATTAGTAAGTTTTATTTAAATACCAAAATTTACCTACATAATTTTTTCTCGAAAATTTTATTATGTAACCTGCCAATTTTTTTATACTACCCGAAGTAAAAAGTCTTGCAGATCCCAAAAATTTGAAAAATGACACGTTGCTATTTGAAAAAGTTGCAACGCCTAACTCATGCACGAAATGGCGTAAGAGAATTACTTGATCCTAAAAATATGAAGCACCTTCTATCAAGTAACTTTTCTGATTTTTTTTAAAATTCAATATTAAAAAAAGCAGCACGCCACTTACTCCCTACGAAAAAGAACGCTTAGGCCCCCCAAAATTGTTATCTCTCTCTAGATTTAAATAAGTTATTAGCGCATCTAGGCCTTAAAACTTTTGGGGTCCCTTAGGTTAGGTTAGTAATAAATAAGCTGGTAAATCCAAAAATTTTCAGTAGCGTTTTAGAGCAGAGATTACCTAAACAGGCGAAATATGTTAGTTCTTTCCAAACTGACAGCAAAACCTGTAGTGCGGATAGTGCGGATATTTTTGCGGATGCGGATCGGATGCGGATTTGTTATTTACAAAAGCTGCGGATGCGGATCGGATGCGGATCATGGATGTGCGGATGGGAATCGGATGCGGATACAGAAAAGCTTATCCGCGCAGGGCTCTAGTTATTAGGTATAACGTTATAAAAATATCGTTACGTTATTGTATTAAATATTGTAGTTGAATCGTTATTATAATGTTATCGGGTAACATTACGTTACGTTAACTCTCCTTGATTTAAATGGGTGACAAATGATTATCAAGAAATTGTTGAATTAACGTGATTACAGTTCAAAATGCTAAAATATCCTGATATAGTCCGAGCGATAAAAATCAACTACCTAAGATGAGTAGAACAACCCGAACGAAAGCACGAAAAGTGTGTCAGCAAGAAGAATCTCCATAAAGCATGAAAAAAGAAGCGTGGGAAGGCCAGTGATGAGACATATGGATCAGTTGGAGTAAGAACTAGATGAACTTAAGGTTAAAAATTGGAAAACAGTCCATATGAACAGAACAGGATAGAATTTTTGAAAAATTTCAGACCCAGAAAGTCTTGTCGAATAATAATGTTCCATAAATCTAGCATTCGGGGCCTTTGAGGGTTACCTTCATGTACTAAATAACAACGACCCTGAAATATGTGAAAATTCAAATTAAGATCATTAACATAAAAGTGTAAATGACTAGCTTGACGTACTAACAAAAACTAGTTTCTAGCCCACATGTCAACTTTGACCACAATCGGTTAGGTAGTTCAGCCACAAAGCTCTGTTCATATGTGCATTGCATTGTCCTCTGTGCATTGTTCATTACTAACAGAAATTTGTGCAAATATCCTAATTTGTTGCGGTTGGAATTTTTGGAACTGAGACCACCTGGTGTTATTATTCCAATCCAGATTGGATAACACAGGACTGCAAATGTTTGATCAATTTGATTAACATTCTTGTTTGGATTTATTACATTATCTGACTCACTGTCCACTTGTCGAATAAACATTTTCTTGTTTTTATCACGTACAGATTTTTGTAGACATATGCTGTACCCAAAATCGTAGTTCGTCAAATTGTAATTCCGTGAAAATACATTTCGGGAAAAATATAGTAGACCAATACTTTTTCTGTCCTAAACTTTTACTAACTAAACCTAACTACCTAGTCACCTACGTACTACCTATGTAATGAGCCCATTACGTAACGGGTCAGCGGTGTGTAATAAAAAGGAGTGGGAAACGTGCTACATTTACTAATCACTGACACGCCTGTAATGAACGTATATCTATATGGTCGTGGAAAAAATAATTTACTAAGATAACCTAATCGAAAATTTTACAAAAAGTAAATTTATTTACCTAAATTTGCACCTAAAATAGATAATACATATGCGCAATAAGGTGAGTTTGCAGTACTAGAATAGTGCCAAGAAAATAAACTTTTTATGTGGTGTACAGAACATGCGATATCATGCATTCTTATTTTTGCATTTGTTATATCCATCTTCTTTCTTAAAACTCTTTAAAAAATAATTTAGTTTTAAAAGAATTTGAGTTACACAATATGCAGATCATGATTGCATGCAGATCAAATTCATTTACATATATTTGTGCAACTTAACGTTACATTAAATATGAATTCAGTAATGTTCAACATGAAAACCGACTCAATTTTAACTTGTTGCATGCACACAACACCATAACACATAATGAAATATTATATATATAACAAAATACAAAAATATCTGTAGTCAAACGTCCATTTAACAAGCCTTTAACTGCAAACGGCTGCAGCTCCGAAAGTACGCAATATGCCATTACTCCCACTTAGCGCAAAGAGTCATAATGCAATAGCAAATGAAACTGCCAATGCATACAGCACATTGAGTCATTGTATAATATAACTTGTAGATGAAATATTTGGTTTTTAAGTAAAAATTAAGTAAACATACAAATAGACTTTCATACCACCCAAAACACCAACTATCAGGACTACAAGCTTACCTTTATACCCTGGATACAGCTTTCTAAGTTCGGACAAGGGATATCTATATACCTTGACATCTTTTTCTCCTCGTTGAGAGAGATATTCTTTTCTGCTGGGCTTGAGAATTCGATGAACATTTGTTTGGTCTCGATATCTAGAAGGGTTATGTCCGGCTTAGTAGTTGTCAGTAATCTTGAGGTGACGCCTTCCCCACCAATAAATGCGGCACTTGGAATTTTCCACCACATATTCTATATCAGAAGGGACGTATGGTATGACCGGTATTGGATCAATACCATAGGCATGTCTAAGATGGTAGTAGGGCACGCGAAGGGCAGCATAAAGTGGAAACACGTAGTTCGACGCTGCAATAGATTGACATGCAGACAGAATGTGCTTAATGGTTTCAGGATGGTGGTGGCACAATGTACAGAGTATGGACTCCGAAGGACGAGAAGAAATTTTGCTACAAAAAGGGTAAGATCTTCGAAGAAAAATTAAAATTAAAAGTTAATATTATCCATTCTCCAATTTTTCTTTGTATGTAAATAGGGTAATATTTTGTAAAATATTTATAAATTTTTTTTTTTGGCATGTTGACGCTCTCAAGACACTAAGATAATAAATAAAGCATCTTAAATGGCAAAAAATTTAATAGTAAGTTTTGGAATGAAGTAAATCTCTCATAAATAATTTTAAATAAAGTAAATCATCCCTTAATGTCGAAACCAAATCCTTTATTGAAACTAGATATTTGCATAATTGTATAGGAGGCTATTATTTGGATAATTATTACGTAATTACACCACTATTTTCTGGAAAAATAACTAGAAATATTGCAAATGATGAGATAACATTAGTATAAAAAATATATTTAAAATGCTGGCATAAATATAAAAAATATTTGGGAAACGTTGCAGGGTGATTGAAGACTTTTTACCAGCACTGTAGATTAATCATTTTTATTTGTAAATAACGCAAAGGTTGGAAATTAGGGTGACTATCGATGATACAACAGTATCGAATTTGTTAAAACGTATAATCTGTTCAACAATTTTAGTGAAACTGTTTTAAAGTGAAATGAAGAACGTAATTTTCCAGGGCAGCTAACGCCCTTAATTAGTAGGTGATGGTTGTATAATGAACATAATGAATAAACTGGTTGATTTAATATATTTACTAGGCCATAATTAGCCGCGATATGGTCACATATGTTACAGTCATTATCACAAAATTAACTTTATAATGGGTTAATCTCCCACACTGATTTAAATAAATATTATCATTACATCAAATGGTACAGAGAATTATTTTTTGAATAGTTTAATAAAATGAGCAGAGCTATGCTGCTCAAATTCATAATAAACCTGTTGATTGCATCTACACTGGATATGAAAAAGAAAAGAATAAGGATAGCATTCAGGCGCACACCAAGTGTGGGACTCGGAGCCATATATGTATACATATACATATATATATATATATAATGTCCTGTAGCTCCTACGTGGAGCAAAGGGCCTCTACGAAGCATCACCATCCGGTTCTATTCTTTGCAAGGGACTTAATGCCGGTCCACAGACCGGCGGTTGGGAAACACTGCTATATACTTTTAAGATAATTATCTAAACCGGTGGTTCCCAACCTTTTTTACTTGCGGAACCCTTTTTAGAATAAATTTCTATGACGGAGCCCCTAGGCCTACCCTATGTCTTACAAATTAATGGTGTTTAGAAGTAATGTTACGGGGTAGGGGGTAGATTTTTTAGTTAATATAAATTCACTTTTCTCTTTCACAGTTCACATATTGATAGATAAACAGATTTTTATAAAATGAAGCAAATAATCTAAATACACGCAGATTATTCAAACAAAAATGCATCTCGCCGATCATATTCCAGTGAGTCATAGAGTCATAAACCGGCTAGTCAGAAATCACTTGGACATACATACAATTTGGCCAATTTTCTTTCAGAATGTCATTTCCAGTTTTATTATTTTGATTCTGTTTTTTATTTTTAATACTTTTTATTGAATTTTGTTGAATTTTTATTTATTTTATTTCCTGGAACGGCTGCTAGGCCCCTGAGAAGTGCACGCGGAGCACAGGTTGGGAACCGCTGATATAGGTGATAGATAAGAAATAAGTCTTTTTTAACTTTTTTTGCTGAAAATGTCAAAATTGCACGCGCAGCACTAAGGGCTCCGCGGAGCACAGGTTGGGAACCGCTGATCTAAACCATTCTTAAAAAGTTCACACTATTCGAACTGACAACAAAGCTAGGCAGACTATTTCAGAGAACAGCAAAATTTGGAACTTTGGCATTTAAAATAGCAGTTCTTAAACTGTCATACTTTTAAAATACGCAAAACGAGTAAGGCCTCAAATTTTTTCTAGACAAAATAAACTACGAGAAATCCAAAAATTCTAGCGTCAGGTTGTTTTCTCTAACCGTTTTTGAGTTGTGATTTTTTCAAACTCACAATTTTCACAAATTATGTAAATTATGCCATAAAGACAATTGTCACAATCTCAAAACGCATTAAACGATTAAAGCCCCATTTTTTTTTCTAGACTAAATAAACTACGAGAAATCCGAAAATTCTAGCGTCAGGTTGTTTTCTCTAACCGTTTTTGAGTTGTGATTTTTATAAACTCACAATTTTCACAAATTATGTAAATTATGCCAGAAAGAAAATTGTCACAATCTCAAAACGCATTAAACGATTAAAGCCCCATTTTTTTTCTAGACTAAATAAACTACAAAGAATCCAAAAATTTGGCATTTAAAATAGCAGTTCTTAAACTTGTAAGATCAAAGTCGGACCTCTTAGTTTTTGTTTATTTATTCTCCGTTACACGAATTAATATTCCTACAATTTTTTAAATATGTAATTTGGTTATATAATTTAAATTTAAATGTCATTAGAATGAAATTATTTATTTGAAAACGTAGCTGTCTGCCGACCCATAAACTCATTGACCCCCAATCTTTCACCCACTGACCCCTAGGGGGTCCACGGATCACGGCTTACGAATCATTTATGTAGGATATTAAACGAAAGCTCTTAGTACACAGATTAACGATTCATGATTTCCAAAATATCATTCATTTTGATCTGATTACATTACATTTTTTTGTCCCAGATATTCAACATGTGGGGGCCCTATTGGCCGCTATTACTTACTAGATATTTGCAAAATTCTGAATTGTGTAAAAATTACCATTAATTTTTTTTAATAAGGGGTTACCTAGACACCTTTTAGTAGAGAATATGATCTATATTTAGCATGAGCGATCAGTAACATTCGCAAGCGCAGAACGAGTTAGTTCTGCGCGACACCACTACGCGGCAGTATTGTCGTGTACTCCGGCAAGTGCGGACGAAAATCCGGTGTTCTGTCAGAACGAACTTTGCGTGTTTGTTTTTAAAATTTTAAACTAAATATGTGACTATGACATCTGGATTATAAATGTAAGCATTTTAATTTTTAGAAAATCTTCTTGAATATAGAGTTTTAAATGGAATTTTAAAGTTTTGAACTTTTAAGAAGTTGAGCTTTTTGCTTTTGAATATGTTTTTGTTGATTGGCTTAAAGTATATTTAAAGTTTTTGAAGTATTTGCATTTTATGGTAAATGGAAACATTACAATATTATTTACATAAATTTTTGATAAGAATATTTATTTCACTTATTTTTAAAATTACAAGGATTTCTTCCTGCCACATGCCATCTTATCAAAATATTGAAAAATAAAAGACAAATTTGGAAAAATTCATAAAAATACAAACACAATTATTATTTTATAAATAAAGGGTCAAGAAAAAAATTTATATAAATTTTTATCAAAATGTTTTTCTTATAAAAATAATTAAAATAAAATGTTATGTAAAATATAAAACAACTCAATGTTGTTATTTTTTATAAAAATGTACTTTTTTAAAATATGAGATTTATCTTTTAAAAAATCAGAAAGTTGTATATAATTTGTCATAATTATAATTGTTATAATACATATACTTTTACTGTTTTTGTTAAATTTTTAGTTATTCGCTGATCCACATATTGTTCATTATTGAAAATATTCCTTGGATTAAATTCAATAATATTTAAAATATGTTGAAAAGATATTTTTTATCTATAAAATATTTTAATATCTCAACCCATTAATAACGGCAGTAATAAATAATGAAGGTGAATGTTATAAAATTTTATTATAATCATGGGCAGTGGGAGACAGAATTTTTAGTTCCCCCCATCTGTGAAATGTCAAGTCTTTCCAGGTGTATGATATACCACTACTTGATATATTTTCTGTCACCTAGAAAATTGTAGGCATTGGCAACTCACAATTTGTTAGAAATTGCTAAAAAAAAAGGGGGATGCTCTGCGTTATCAAGGTAAGGGTTCTCGTATCTAAATTATTATTATTTTATTTATTTTACATCGGTATATTTCTGCAACAAGGCTAATAGGGCAAGCTCCAACACCTGGATGAGGGGTGAATGATTGTGAAAATGGGAATAACGCAAACATATTATTCTCGCCCGAATAATATGACCAGGTCCACCGAGAGGCCCCAAGGAGAAAGTTTCTTTGCGGGCCCCGGGGTCCTGACTTCCAAAATACAAGTGATAAGTAAAAAAAGGCCTCACTTACAAAATACAAGTGATGAGCAAAAAAAGGTCCTTACTAGCAAAATACAAGTGATGAGCAAAAAAAGGTCCTCAAATACAAATGATGAGAAAAAAAGGCCCTAAAACTTTGCCCAGAAACCCAGGACCCCGGGTCCTAAATACCTAAATTTTCCCCGGCTACCCCCCCACTTATCGGGCCTAAATATGACCAACGGAGAATCGAACCGGCAACCTCACAATTCACTGTTTTCACCAGTTAGAACTGCACGATTTAACGAGCTCGGCCAATACGTTGGCTACTCGTATCTAGTCAAATTGTTTGTCAACAATTAAGTTATTTATTTAAAAGTGATAGATAAGAAAATCGTGAATCATAATCATTGGGTAACGGACTTAATTAGACCCTGAACTTAAGTTAATACGTTTCCATACGTGTTTTTAAAAATATAATTTTGATATTATGTAATGTGTTTCGGACTGGTTAGAAATTAAAACATTATTTTAACTAGGTACGCTACCGTTTCAATTTATATTTTAAATCTTCATCAGAGCTGTAATAGTGTGGATATAATTATTTGTTATAATTTTTGAAAGTATAAAGAAAATTTTTATATAATTATTAAATCGAACTATTAAATGGTAAAACACCACGCACATATATGGATGTTGCATTTTAAATTTCAACTTTATTTTATTTTATTTATTGACTATTTAACTAAGGTATGTAAAAATTTTAATTTGTGGTTTATTTTATTTTATTTTATTTATTTATTTATTTTCATATGTAGATTTTATTATAATTTTACCATTTAGTTGTAGATCGATCTAATAATTATATAAAAGTTTTCTTTGTACTTTCAAAAATTGTTACAAATAATTATATCCACACTATTACAGCTCTGATGAAGATTTAAAATATAAATCGAAACATTAGCGAAGTTAAAACATTGTTTTGATTTCTGACCAGTTCGAATCTAATTAGCTCCTCATAATATTATAATTAGGGTCCGGCAAAAATATGCAACGGTACTTTAGTTAGGTGTTTTTCGATAAAAAGCGGCACATGTGTAGAAATAAAATGTAATTATATATATTTGTAATGTGCCCTGCTGACAAATAGTGTAGCGTATAAAAATTAAATATCTTATCAAAAACAGACCAATGGCAAAGGAGTGACCGGAATTACCTATCTCGGATATAATCCCAAAATAATGAGGTGTCGTTATTATGATAAGAATTCATTGCGGTACAAGTGTTTTATTCTTTTGTTTTTTGTTGGTTTTTTTGTTAAAATAAAGTTTAAAATAGCACGCCTATGGCAAAAGTACCGTTGCATATATTTGCCGGACCCTAGTTATAATCTACGGACGTAACTCATCTAATTCTTTAATTTTGATATAATTTAAAATAAACCTGAATAAAAATTAAAGAAAGAATGAAAATAATCTATGTCATTAAAATTTTATCTTTACAATTAGCCCACCCAGTTTGTGAAACCTTCGACTTTGATTTGTAAACATAGTGTAAACATAGTATTTCTTTGGACGACTGTACCACAATATACATCACAATTTTAAGAAAGCGAATTATATTATATATTTTATGAAACACAGTAGAAAATATTTGCCCTTTGATATGATATTTTCATCATATTTCTTAAAAAGGCTAATTGTGTCGTAACTATTATACTCGTAATCACCTAGATCAGCGTTTCCCAACCTTTATTCATGACGGACCGGCAACCGACTAGAAAAAATTCGCAGACCGGCAAGTTTAGAAAGTAATGTGTATCGCAAAAGTTTTATATTTTTTATTGTACTGACAAACACAAAAAAAACAACAAATAAAAAATCAAATATAATTGGTGAAAAAAGAAACAAATTATTAACTAACTAATTAACAGATTAAAGACAGAGATTTTCATCTTAAAATTAAGTGGGCTATAACTTATTAGGCGAATAGTTGCATAGTAAAATGAAGATTTTTTTAGTGAATAAATTTATTGCGAGGTGGATATCTCGGTTCTGAATCAAAATAAAATATATATCGTTTATTGTGGAAAGTAATTATTATTGTATTTTATAAATTAATATTATTTTTGTTTTATAAACTTGCACATAAAATTAATTCTGCGGACCGGCAAAAATCTCGCGGACCGGTGCCGGTCCGAGAACCGGCGGTTAGGAAACACTGACCTAGATAGCTTACGCGTAATTGAAATTTTTCCACTTGCAAAATGCGAGCGTGAATTTTTCGAGCGTTTTTGGAATACTTGCTATTTTTAAGTGACTGTTAAATTTTATTGTTATTAATAAAAAAATAATATTTTTAGACTTATCTAGTAACTAAGCAATTTAAAAATGTTTGAGGAAATTTTCAAATTTATTTTTAATCTGTAAATCACAAAGGTCTGCAATTTTTTTGTCAAAACATGGACTTAGTCAGTGTTACTTAACCTTTTTGCCTCGCGACGTCCTCAAACATCTTACCAGCTGTTAGGAGACTCTCTTAATATATAAAACTTAAGTAAAATAAATCAATAGCAGCCCTTTTAACTTTGTACGCGACCCATTTTGGGTCTTTTTAAATTTTTTTTTTATTATATTCCTCTTGTTGCATATAAACATAAAAAACAGTTTCGCATTTTTTTTTTTTTAAGTTGAAGGCTTAAAAAATCATAAATGTTTGTAGCGCGCGAAAACGACGTGTGACGTCATACCCTAACTAAGTGTACTGCGTACAACCTACCCAGTGTACTGCGTACAGCCTACCCAGTGTACAGCGTACAGCGTACAGCCTACACAGTCTGTCGTGAACTTATTTGCTTGTATAACTTTTATAGGTTATGTAAAGTTAGAGTGATTTTAATTAAAATAAAGTTTAATTCTATAAAAACAATTTATACATGTTTACCGAATTAGGTTTTTTCTTTATATTTATATATATATTATAATTTATATTAAAATATATAAAATATGGAAGATCCAGGCCCCAGTACTTCGAAACATAGTCGAAAATATTGTTTAGTACCGATGTGCACAAATAGTTCAATTAGAAATAAAAAAAAAATAAAATTACATATATTACCTGATGGCGAAAAACAACAGAAAAGGCGAAATTTGTGGCTGAAAGCTATGAGGCGAAATAAAACCGATATTTCAGAAAAAAGTAAACTTTATGTTTGTGAAGACCATTTTATTTGCATAATATAAGTTAATATTAAATTATATAAATATGTGAAAGTCATATAATAATATTTTTTTTAATTTTTGGTTAAATATTAAACTTTCCCCCCCTCGGTAATTGTAACAATACAAAAATAATGTTTATTATAAAATATTAGAATAAAAGTTTTCTTAATAAACACCACCATTTAGTTGTTTAGCTACTTAAATGTTGATCCGCTTAAATGAGTCCGTCACTGGACAAGGGGACATAGTTTTCAACAGTTCACTTACTGCATTCTTAGTTGAAATGAACTATAAGTTACAATTTTCCGAGGTGAAAATAGTTTTAGCTCTAGAAATTCGTGGTTGTTTCTATAGTGTGTAAACTGTTTTATGTATTTTATAATATATTCTAAATAATGCACAATAATCCAGGGGCTTAAATGGAAATTTCACCCCCTGTTAGTTGTTATTACGTGACATGTCGTGACCAGTTAAGGAGTTCAACACTGATGCATACCTTAACAAATATTAACAATGCTAATATTTAGAAACTGTTACATTTTATTGTATAATTGAACAAGAAATAAAAAAAATATCTACAATTATTCCGAATGTTTTGAAATTAAGACGAATAAAAATGTGTTGGTGATTTAACAAAAGTGGATCAAATTGATAATATATTCAAGTTTGAAGTTTAAATATGAAATGTCTTAAAAATGTGTTTAGCCAGATTAGCTATACATATGTCCACAGACCGAAATCACGCTAAAAACAGTTGATACGTGTTACTAAAAGCCTAATTAATGCTTATTTGTAAATAAAAAATCAGCTGTAACCACCACAGGACCGACATCACAAAGTACTTGTTTAATTTAAGCTGCTTTATCAAAAAATATCTCAAATAAAAGTTGTTGGTTATTATTTTTGTAGAAACTTTTGTTAAATAAATTTTTTCGTAATATTTCTCTATTGTGAAATATTCGCAAAAATCTTAAAACCTACACGAGTAAATTCCCATTTCTAGTTAACCGATTTTTACCAAAAGTTGATCAACTCGTGCCATTGATGTCAAAAGCTTAAATATGAAGTTTCATAAAAATCCTTTTAGCCGAATTTGGTCTGCACGTGTACACGGACCGACAGACAGACCGATAGACAGACAGACAGACAGACCGATAGACAGACAGACAGACAGACAAACAGACAGACAGACAGACAGACCGACAGACATCATGTTAAAAATAGTCAAAACGTTATGTAGGGACCTCTATTCGTGGAGATCCATCGAAATCACGAAATGTTAAAATCGGTATGATCACAATACCTCCCTTATATATGTTGGCAGTTGGTAAAAATTTCGAAAAGTTAAAATTGGTATGAAAAAAATAGGTACTATGCGTACAAAAAAATACTTTTTTATAATTCTTACAAGCAAATTTATTTTTAAATGGATCCTAATTTTATGATCTATTTAATAATTCAAATATTACCTATGAAATTTTATATTTTTACCTATAGAAAAATCAATAATTTACCTATAGATAATTAAAAAATGATAGTAAATTAATAGTTGACCTATAGAAAATTATCAATTGATCGATAATAAACTACCTATAGACAGTAGTGACATCTATTGACTAGTATCGTTGTGATAAAATATAACCTAACTAATTCGTGAATATAACCTTAAAATCAGTTGTAAATTAACAGGTACCAAAATTATTTGAATGATTCATATATCTAGAGTTTGTTTTGTCATTAATCTAGAGTATGGGTAGCTCGCTTCGCTCGGCTTCTTCTAACCAAACCCTTACTAACCTAATCTAATCTAGGATAGTGTTTTGTCATTAAACTAGAAGATGGGTAGCTCGCTTCGCTCGACTTCTTCTAACCAAACCCTTACTAATCTAACCTAAGATAGTGTTTTGTCATTAAACTAGAAGTTGGGTTAGGTTTAAATACCAAAGACAATGTATGCTTTTTACTTTTTTTTGTTATAATTTACTTAAAAATATATTTTTATAAGCTTTATTTACAATATTTGTTTTATTATATTTTATTTACAGTTAAAAATTTCGTCGATAGAGTACTTATAGGTCAAGTATTAATTTTATAGATCAAATTTTATAGATCAATAATTATATCAGTAGGTATATTATTATTTCCATAGATCTATTAAATATTTACATAGGTTGATAATTATTTTCATAGGTCGATAAATATTTCTATAGCTCAATAATTAATTCCATAGGTCAAAAATTAAAACCATAGATCAATTATTTAATACATAGGTAAACTATTATTTTCATAGGTACTATTCTGTAGATCAGTGGTTCTCAACCAGGGTGCCGCAAGCACATGAAAAGGGTGCCGCGAGCTTTTCAAAATAAATTCGCCGCTATTCTCGGAATCGAAGACCGAAGACCGAATCGAAGAAATTTTCGAATGATCTTTAAATACATATTATGTAATTGTAATATTATTGTTTTTTTTTCCAACATCACAATTATACTTTTGATTGATTATACAAGGTGTCTCAAAAGAAATTTTATATTTATTTAGCTTACTGCGTGAAATCAACGTATCCGAGGGGTGCGGGGGTTATGTCAATCGGTAGCCTGGCTTTTGGGAATTCAGTCGCTATGGAGCGTTTCTCGGGAGCAGACCGCGCGTTTTGCGTGCGAGAGTTTTACAAAAACGGTGATTCGGCGACTGTAGCGCGTAGAAAATTCTGCAGTATTCGAGGTTTTCGCCACTTAAATGATGCGCCAAGCATTCCTCTCATTCGACATTGGGTTAAAATGTTTGAAGAGACTGGTACAACGCTGGATAAATCAAAATCCGGGCGACCTAGGTCATCAAGAACGGTAGAAAACGTGGAGAATGTTAATCAGTCTGTTCGTGACGACCCGAACCTTTCAATTCGGAAGCGCGCAAGTGTTTTAAATATGCATAGATCATCATTACATCGCATTATGCACAAAGACCTAAAGCTGCACCCCTACAAAATTCAATTGGTGCAAGAATTAAAGCCCCAAGATGCCAGTCAGAGGCTTAATTTCGTAAATCAGGTGATTGAGCGATTTTCAACGTTTACCAACATTTTGTTTTCGGATGAAGCTCATTTTCATCTTAATGGACACGTAAATAAGCAGAACTGCCGCTACTGGAGTGCAACGAATCCGAAACGCAAACATCAGAAACCCCTACATTCGCCTAAAGTGACCGTATGGGCTGCGATGTCGGCGCGAGGAATTATCGGCCCTTACTTTTTTGAAGACGAAAGGGGGCGTGCAGTTACAGTGAATTCAGAGCGTTATGCGGAGATGTTAGACAAATTCTTGGTACCTGAACTGCAAAACTTTCCTGGCTATAACCAAAGAACATGGTTCCAACAGGACGGAGCAACTTCACACACGTCCAATATGTCTCTGCCACGTGTTCGTGAAATTTTCTCAGGCAAATTGATCTCCCGGAGAGGTGACATAAATTGGCCTCCACGCAGTCCAGATTTAACCCCTATGGACTTTTTCCTATGGGGTTATCTAAAATCTAAAGTTTACGCAAATAAACCGACTTCACTGGCGCATTTGAAAGAAAATATCCGTCACGAAATGGCAGCCATCCCTGAGTCCACCTGCCGAGACGTCATAAGTAATTTTACTGTTCGATTAAATGAGTGCCGAGAACGCGAGGGTCTACATTTAGACGATATTATTTTTAAGAAATAAATCCCCAAAAAGTGTATTTTAATAATTAATAAACATTTTTTCTATATACGGCTTACTTTTTTTTTAATCGATCCACTAAATATAAAATTTCTTTTGAGACACCTTGTACATAGGTAAACTATTATATATATAAACAGGTACTATTCTGTAGATCATATATTTTTTTCATAGGTCAAATATTTTTATCCTTTTTAAATTACGGTAATGAGGATAAGTAGTTGGAGTTTTCAAATGAAGACAATACATTTTTTAAACATTGTTTTTCGGGTGAATCGGGATAGAAATCTAAATCTTTTTCACGAATCGAAACAATATTTTTAATAATTTCACGATCTGGTACGAGTTTTTCCATGTAGTGTGTATTTTTTCTTACCTAAATGCGGCCCGTTTCTAAAAGTTTCCCGGGTAAGTTTAATTTTTTAGTCCGCTACTGACTTTAATTTTACAAATGTATGAATAATTTGTTATGGTTTAGTACTTCATAATTTGTATACATTAAATTAATGAAATAGTGCAAATATTACAGATTGTTGTTATTAAATTAATGTTTATTTAAATATTAATCAGCTGATCCTTGTTGATATTTTGCTGGCGGTCGACTCATCGCTCCAATCACGTGAAGATTAATGATTTGTATTTATTGAACGACAACTTAAATTAAATAATTGCGCTGATAAATAAGTCAAATCTTTGATGACCTCAACACGCTCTAACTGAACATTTTATTCCCACATTCGATAATATCTCAACGTTAAATATTTAAGTGTAAGCGTTGGTAATCTATTCAAGTGAATAACATAATTCAATAACATAATTATTTCCTTCTTCTTCTTCTTTTGACTAAAATTTCTTTCGTTTGTTTGTTTGTCCGTCCCTTATTTTCTAAGTAATTATATCATTTTGCAGTTATGAAGTTAGAAAAGTACTGAAAATAATAGTATTTTATTTAACAACTATATAAAGCAGGCTATATTACACAAGGATGAAGTTTACTACCCATATATACCTATATTACTATCCATAGTGATGATAGATAAGACGTAAGTATTAGTTTATAAAGATTAAACCAGTGGCGAAGGAAGACCTCCGCTAGACTTGCCCTCCCATAAAAAAAAATAATAATAAAAAAAAAATACATATATTTTTTTTTATTTAAAAAAAGATTTAGGTAAATCTTCAAAAATACATCAAATTATGTCCAATACAATTTTTTGTCCAAGGCTTGGTTTACTTGTTACGAATTTTTTTAAATTTTAATGTATAATAACTTCCGTTTCCGGTTTCGGATTTTAATAAAAAACAATAGGGTTCTTCCCAGTTATTAGGAGAATTTTTTAGTACCAGAACGAACTCTTTAAGTTAAACCGTTTTTGAGTAATCGTGTATACACACAGACACACACACAGTCACACACACAGACACACACACACACACAGACACACACACATACGGACGGCACTTCGAAAATAGGTTTTTTGGATTCCCTGGACCATGAAACGTGGTCATCAGTCAAAATCTCGACATCGAAAATTTTCGCGGTTACAATACTTGCCCCTTATATATTAAGGTCGGGCAAGTAAAAAAGGGGCAGGCTAACATTTCATCGGTTCTGAGCCTTTTTGTGGACCGTCTTTTTTGCCGAAAATGTCAAAATTTTAGACCGTAACTCAAAACTTACCATATATTTGTGATCTAAGGCTAAAAATATATAAGTATAGCAATTTTCGAACAAAAATTTTTAAAAAAATTCTTCCAAAATATTGAAAATTTTGGTCAAAATTTTTTAAACTCCGATTTTAGCCAAAATATAGTTTTAGGCTAATTTTGGGGTGAACATTATGAAAAAAATATTTAAAAAATTCATGCTTTCCTTGTTTTTGAGTTAGAGCTGATTTAGGTCAGTTTTTTGCCTATAATTCCAAAACTTTTGCCCAAACGTCAAAATGGACCAAATTTTCTTGATCTCTGACCAAAAATGCATATTTGTACCAATTTTCAACAAAATTGGAGACAAAAATTTTTTACTTCAAAATCACGATTTATTTAAGGTCTACCCCTTACGATTTTTTCGATTTTTGGCCATTTTCAAGGATTTTGGATTACTGCCTCTACAAAACTTAATAATATGTTTATTTAAGCCCGATTTTTTTCTTAGACTGAACAGTGTAATAGAATTTTAAAATTTCAAGCTGCATATTTATATCCCTAACCAATTTTTTGTTAGCAATTTTCAAAATTTTCAAAAAAAATGAAAAAATTTAAAAAAAAAATTTGTTTCAAAATCTGGTTACAAGTAAATTAGGACCTCAAGATTTCAAAAATTTCAACCGCAGGTCTTTATTACATTTCGTTTTTGAAATATATCCATGCGAAAATGAATATTTCTATAAATCACGCCATATTAAAATTTGTCATAATTTTAAAATACGCAAAACGAGTAAGGCCTCAAATTTTTTCTAATCTAAATAAACTACAAGGAATTCAAAAATTTCAACCGCTGGTCGCTATCTCTAACCATTTTTGAGTTGTGATTTTCTTTATTTTACAATTTTCACAAAATAATGTAAATTATGCCATTCAAAAAATTGTCATTATATCTCTTTCCCCTGAATCCATTTCTATGACGGAGCCCCTAGGCCTACCCTATGTCTTACAAATTAATGGTGTTTAGCAGTAATGTTACGGGAGAGGGGGTAGATTTTTTCGTTAATATAAATTCACTTCTCTTTCACAGCTCACATATTGATAGATGGACAGATTTTTATAAAATGATGCAAATAATGAAAATAGACGCAGTGGCGAATTAAGTTGCTTGGGGGACCTGGGCGGTAAAATTAAAATGGGCCCCCTATTATTTTAAATAGAACGTAAATATTTGTATATAGACTTCGGTAGGCCCCCCGGCTTCGTGGGCTCAGGACTGCCGCCCAGTCCGCCCACCGGTTAATTCGCCTCTGTGTACATCCTCAAAATTGTTTCAAAATCATTACTTTTGGTTTTGATTGTAGAAAAATGCATTTTTATAATGCAACGCAGATATTTTATATATCTGATATCAAAATCCATCTATCAACAGCTATCGGATCAAGAAGCAAACTGCATTACACACGATTTAAGAAAACCCAGTTAAGATATAATTAAGTTTCCTTTTTGATTGATTGAACAACCTGTCAGATCTTGTAAAAAAAATCAACTCTAACACCTAATAAATTGTTCCAATAATTAAACAAAACCTATGAAAATATAACGAGAAAAGTTCAAAGAACGCATAAAAAGCAATAGGATCTGATCTCTCCAACTGTGTAGGGTGTGCTCAAGTCTTTTTGGAAAAAAATCGGTCTTGGACCTAAAGTCATAATGTTTAAGAGGGTATTGTAGCAACAACAACGTCACGCAACATTAAATTGCATTTGTTTTGGCCATAGAATTTAGACCAAATATAGTCTGATCAATGTGATTTTTGTCTCTTCAATGTATCTTCATTTCAATGGTGTGAGTTATGTTTTCTTCGATACCTATTTTGTCTTTAATCGCTTCATTACGTACCCGATCAAGCTTCAAGATGCCACAACTTCTTTTCCAGAAATCCATTTCTACAGCCATTAAACTCTCTTTGTCTTTCTTATTTAGCTCCCACACTTCCTATCCATACGTACTTTCTAATACGGTCTTGCAAATAGTTTTGGTTTCTGTAGTAACTTTATCATTCAAAGGAAAGAGTTGAACTCTTTTTCCCTGATTTATTTTTCCGGTAATGACTTTTCCCAGTTAATAAGGTTATACCAAGGTTCTTAAATTCTTATTTCAAGGTTCTTAAAATGTACGGTTTCAGTCACAGTAGCTGTTCACTTATAGAATCGTATCTAACAAACAGAAAACAGTTTGTATGTATAAATAATTCTAAGTCAGATTCGCTCAATATTATGTATGGAGTACCGCAGGGTTCAATTTTAGGTCCATTACTATTTTTAATTTATTTCAATCATTTATTTTCTGCTATTGAGACGAAATCTATTTTATATGCCGATGATACGACCCTTATAACAAGATCATTGTCCCTGGAACACATGCAACATGTTTCTAGTGATAATTTATCTAAAGCAAAAGACTGGTTTTTATCAAATAAATTATCATTAAATGAGGAGAAAACGCAAAATTTATTCATAACAACAAAAAATCATAACTATAATAATCCGGATTGCATTAAATTTTTAGGAGTCCATATTGATCCTCATTTGATATGGGACCATCACGTTGCCCATATATGTGGGAAATTGTGCAAAACCATCTATCTTCTAAGAAACCTACAAAAATCAGTTACAAGGGATGTTTTATTAATTACGTATTTTGCGTTATTTCAGTCGCACATAGCATACGCTCTTTTAGCACGGGGACAGTCTGCCTCTGATGAAAGAGTTTTTAGACTACAGAGGCGTGCAATAAGAGTGATGGGGAGTGCATCTTATAGAGCTGATTGTAGGTTACTCTTTAAAGAATTTAGAATCATGACACTACCATCACTTTTTATCTATCATTGTTTAGTTTATGCCCATCAAAACCTAAATTCTTTTGTCTCTTATGAAGACGTTCACAAATATAACACACGTAATAAATCAAATATTTACCCCAATTTTACACGAATAAATAAATCTAGATATAGTATTAACTATTATTCTATAAAGTTTATGAATTTGTTACCAGTTTCCACCAAAGAATTAAGTTCAGTACAATTTAAAAAAACAATTAAAAACTTATTGACTGAAAACCCAATGTATAGTTTTAAGGAATTTTTTGAACTTAATTTATAACTTCTGTGTATCAATTATCATTTTGTAATTAATTCATGTTGTTGTAATTTATCTGATTGACTGTCCATTAATGATTATGTATTGTATGTGAACAATAAATAAATATTATTATTATTATTATTAAATTCGGAAGATTTTTGTATATTCTCGTTCTTCAGGACAAGATCACTACGTTCCTCTCCAATACGAGGTATTGTATTTTCTTGTAATTTAGTTCAAAACCCCACCGTTTATAGGATTTTTCTGATTTTCGAAACATTTAGCTTGAACCATGTTCATCGTCGGCAGTTACTATTTCATCGTCAACGAAAAGCAATGTGTACAATGGTACACCCACTATCATTATTTCCATTTTACTATATTTATTCTTCCAAGGAATTAGTCATTCTTCCAGATACAGGTTAAACAGCGTCGGGGCTGGGGTGCATCCTTTGCAAAGGCCTTTCGTCACTGGGTATTTTTGGGATATTCGTTTTCCGTATTTAATAGAACTTGTACACCGTTCCTTCAAGTTTTTTGCGGCGATGACTTACGACTGTTATATTCCGTGGTTTATCGTGCTAGTCCAGGGGTCGGCAACCTTTCGGTGACGAAGAGCCAAATCTATATTCAAAACAAAAACAATAACATGGAAGAGCCGCTAAAAAATATATGCTATATTTAAGAAGAAAACGTAAAAATTGTTTATTTATTTTAAAATAATCAGGTATTAAAATAAATTAATATTTAATCATACATTTAGTTTGTGATACCTATTGCACTTGCCAGTATATTACAATATAATAATTTTTTTTAATAGAACGATTGCTCTTGCATAGTGTAAGATAAGACTTCAATATTTGGTGAATATTCAGTAATCTTTAACTTAAGGCAGCACTCAAGTTTCAGGTCAGTACGATTCCTTCTTAACTGACTCTTTATTAATTTCATATGTGAAAATACTTGCTCACAGTAATATGTGGATGCGAAAATTGTCAGTAGTCCAAAAACATATTTTTTTAAATGATTGAACGATTTTGAGAGACCTTTCCAAGCTTCGAAAACAACTTTACCTACATTTTGAAGATTGTGAATTTCGGTCCACTTACGCTGGGAAGATAAAATGCCCTTTTCTCTTTCTAAATTTTCCAGTTCAGAATTAAATTTTATATTCCATAATCTTTGGATTTCAAATCCAATAATTGAACTTCAAATTGTGCCTGATTAATCAATGGGAATGGTGATAAATGTAATTGCTGCATATCTGCTTCATTTGGTTTTGTCAAAAAAGCTAGTGTAGCTTTATATTTTCTAAACTCTTTAAATCTTTCTCCAAAAGCTTATTGCATGGTAACAATAGTTTGTGTAAAAAAAATGCATTAATAACGTTGTTATTGTCCTTATGTATTTGTAAATTATTAAATGTTTCTGCACGTAAATCAATCACAAATACAGATAACTTTTTATCGAAACAAATTACTTCTTCTAAAAGGGAATATACCGGGGAATTACCGGGCGTGAATTGCACCGTAAAACATCCTGAACAAAACAAAACCTATATAGTACAGGCAGAAAGTTGCAAATTTAAAAATAAATTATATTAAAATAAAAACCAGCCAATTTTCAAGGAGCCACAAAATTTTCTAAAAGAGCCGCATGTTACCGACCCCTGTGCTAGTCCACAACTTACTCAACGGAACAGTATCGTAAGCCCTATGTAAGTCCATGAAACTTAGGTGAACTGGTTATCTTCGTGCTACCATCTTTTCTAAGAGTTATTTTATAACGTATACCCCATCTCTACAAGACCTTCCTGAATATCTAGTAACGTTTAATAAATATAAGTTTTTATTTTGATTACGATTTTGTTTGTATTCAATTTTTTTTTTAAAACTAATTTGCGGTAAACTTTAGACACAAAGTGATAATTATTTTGCGATAGAGGAAGCATAGTATATATTTTCACCCGTAATGAAGACATAGATGTTCATCCCCTTTTCTAAAACACCCCTATGTAGTAAATTAGCTCTCACCACAATATTTGGCGGTAAATACGCGCGAATTCTCTAAGATACGTATGCTTTCAGTGTGGCTACCTGTTAGAGTCTCATCGTGTGGCGGTATTCCCTCATTTCAACCCTCTGTATCAAGATACCTGTCATGCAACTAAATCCACTATATTAAATTACGACAAATGACACGAAAAAATGTCGTAATTATTTTATGTGGGTGGTGGGATATCTGTTTTTGTTATGTGGGTTGCATAATTGAAAAATTTCAATTATTTACTAGAATATACTTGTTATCTACGTATATAAATAAAATTGGCCTTTTCTGTTTTTTTAATTTTTTACATCGCCTACATACTATGTTCAACATGATACAAGAAGAGGAGGAGACTTTAAGAGTAGAACCGGAGGACTGTATTATACAGCCTCCACAAAAAGAAGAATTAGTTGAGATACTAAAGGGATTGAAACACAAAAAAAGCTCTGGAGAGAATGGGATCAGTACAAAGTTGGAGCAGGGTGGAGATCAATTGCATGCACAGTTGTATGGATGGTCCTGGAGCTATGGCAGACTGAACACATGCCATAGAGATGGAAGGAGTCTTTCTACATTGGATTGAAGCGTTTCTTACTGGAAGATATTTCTGCGTGAAAGTAGGAAATGCATTTTCCTCCTCAGCACCGGTCATTAGTGGGGTACCTCAAGGATCTGTCTTAGGACCATTGTTGTTCCTTATTTACATCAGCGATCTTGGTTATATTGTAAAATCTCCACACTGCTTCTACGCTGACGACGTAAAGATATTCCATAACCCTGTTTCTCAGTATGATGAACTTCAAAATGACATTAGTAATCTGTTTGAATGGTCATCGACCTGGCTTATACCAGTTAATATAAATAAAACTAGTGTTCTTCATCTAGGCACAAACAATCCTAGGTTGCAGTACTACCTTAACGGTATTACTATCCAACAAGTTTCTGAACAGGTTGATTCGGGATTGACAATATGCACAAACCTCAGTTGGTCTACACATGTGATCAAGTGTGTTAAGAAAGCAAATAGTGTGTTGTACCTTATCTCTAGAGCATTTGCTAGACCGTCTCCTGTATTATTACGCAAAATTTTCACCACATATAGAATTCGCCGTTTCTGTTTGGTCACCAAGTCTTAGAAAAGATATTGACATTATGGAAAGAGTCCAAAGACGTGCTACGCGCTTACCATTTGGTTTCAACAGACTTCCCTATGATGAGAGTCTTCGAAGACTTAATTTGCCCAAACTGGAAAACCAGCCAAAACTTTAACATGGTGATTCCACGTCAAACCGGGATCAACATGCACTCCGAGAAACTTAACATGATCCTGGTTAACACGGTCACTTTGTCATGTTATTAGAATTTCTAGGGGTTTGCCGAGGTTGAGAGAGAGAGTTGGTTCGTATCAAACCAGTATTTTGCTTTTTTTAAGGCCGTTTGGCTTTTAGAAATGTCGTTCTCTAAATTCACTGCTTTTGTTACCATAGTGGTGTCGTCTGCATACAAAATACTGGGATGATCAATATAAGTTGGGAAGTCATATATATTAGGAACAATAATGGACCAAGAATGGAACCCTGCGGGACACCTGTATCAAAGAAAAGAAAATGGGAGATCTGTTTTTTCGCGGAACAAATAAAGAAGTTATGTTTAGCAAAAGCATACTTCAAACCATAAAAGGAGAGCTCATGACAACTTATAAAAATGAAAATTCCAGTTACTTTTTTTTCGAAGTTTTTGGCAAATATATTAGTCACAAAATGTGATCTTGAAAACATCACCTCAAGATCTATTTATCGCACCAATTTCCAAAATTCTCGCAAAACTTTCTTTCGAAAACTACGTATTTCCTTGACTAATTAGTTTGTTCATATTTTTGTTTTCATACTTGAAATTTGTAAAAACAAGACAAATTGTAATTGGAACATCATTTTTATGTACACATTTGTTTTTTTATATATAGAGGGATAAAAAACATCTCTTCCATTATATTAAATAAAAGAAATGTCAATTAAGGAGAAACTGCTATTTATATTTACAAAAGTTGGTCTATTAGTCCATTCTTAGTGATATTATTTTCCTCCGGTTTGTATTTCCGCTTCGTTCGTTTTTGTCGTTTCTTTTCCGCTCTAAACTTTTGCTTCTTATCTGTCTTTCCGCCGGAGTTAATTCCATCTCTCTTTCTCCACTTTTCATGTTTCATTCCACGCAAAATTTTTTATAACCATTCATGCATCACTCGGATTAAAAATATCTTGATTAGCACAATTAAAATATAAGAAAAGAAATTTGTTAAATTAAGATACGAGATACGGGTATTAATTTTTTTACAGCAATATATTATATAAATCCTTTTTAAGGACGTGTCACTGAAATAGAATTATACAGGATGTCCCAAGAGGAATCTTCGAAACTTCAAGGGTGTGTGCCTTCATTAAAGGTGGGTTCGTTAATTCACAACTGTGCACAGTTTGTGTTGTATGAAACACAACGTGACACTTGTGTTGATTGTACAAGTTTGTAAAAACGAACGCCTCGTGTGCAGTGCTGGCAAATGACAGATCTCGGTAAATCTCAACAAAGAAATAAATATTAAATCATATTAATTATATAATACTAGCAAACATACCCGGCGATGCTCCGGAGAAAAAAAAAAAAAAAAAATCAAAAATACAAGGTGTCTCAAAAGAAATTTTATATTTATTTAGCTTACTGCGTGAACGCAACGTATCCGAGGGGCGCGGAGGTTATGTCAATCGGTAGCCTGGCTCTTGGGAATTCAGTCGCTATGGAGCGTTTCTCGGGAGCAGACAGCGCGTTATGCGTGCGAGAGTTTTACACAAACGGTGATTCGGCGACTGTAGCGCGTAGAAAATTCTGCAGTATTCGAGGTTTTCGCCACTTAAATGAGGCGCCAAGCATTCCTCTCATTCGACATTGGGTTAAAAAGTTTGAAGAGACTGGTACAACGCTGGATAAATCAAAATCCGGGCGACCTAGGTCATCAAGAACGGTAGAAAACGTGGAGAATGTTAATCAGTCTGTTCGTGACGACCCGAACCTTTCAATTCGGAAGCGCGCAAGTGGTTTAAATGTGCATAGATCATCATTACATCGCATTGTGCACAAAGACCTAAAGCTGCACCCCTACAAAATTCAATTGGTGCAAGAATTAAAGCCCCAAGATGCCAGTCAGAGGCTTAATTTCGTAAATCAGGTGATTGAGCGATTTTCAACGTTTACCAACATTTTGTTTTCGGATGAAGCTCATTTTCATCTTAATGGCCACGTATATAAGCAGAACTGCCGCTACTGGAGTGCAACGAATCCGAAACGCAAACATCAGAAACCCCTACATTCGCCTAAAGTGACCGTATGGGCTGCGATGTCGGCGCGAGGAATTATCGGCCCTTACTTTTTTGAAGACGAAAGGGGGCGTGCAGTTACAGTGAATTCAGAGCGTTATGTGGAGATGTTAGACAACTTCTTGGTACCTGAACTGCAAAACTTTCCTGGCTATAACCAAAGAAATCTAAAATATAAAACTTGAAATATGGGTCTTAAACACATTTCCAAAAGTGGGTCACGTATGACCCATTTTTGGTCACAAAAAAATCAAAATTATTTTGGTCCGGCTAGGAAAATGTACGTAATTTGTTTTAAGTTTTTCTTCTCAGATTCGCCAATTTTGTTATCTTTCATCTTCATTAAACCCTCTATAAATTGTCAGGTAACTTTCTAATTTGGCACATGAAAGATTTTGTGTTTGTTATTACAATTTTAGGTCTTGTTATCTTGTTTGAGGTGGTAAATCTTGGTTAATTCTCGCATTAGTCTATTAATTGCATTTGATTTGAAAGTCTCTTCTATGTAGTATATATAGTTTCATAAATTGTCGGTAAAGTAGTCACGAGTCTATATTTCCTCAATTAAATTAGTAGACTGTAGTGTTCAACTAGACTAACAGCGGGCAACGGGACAACACATATAAATAGATCGATTACGACGCGGCGTCAAAACATTGGTGACCAGATTCTGACCAACCTAATCATTCTGTTAGTAAGTGTACAAGAAACAAATAAGATCATTTAGAAAATATAAATTACTAGAGTACGCATTCTTCGTATGGGATAAGTTCACTTATGCTAAGTTGATTATAAAATATTTAAATCTTTTAATAATTCTTAGCATATCGAAAGAACTATTTTTCTTCCATTTTTAGGGTTTTGTAGGTATGACCAAAAAACCCTTATACCGTCATTTTGTCGTCTGTCTGTCTGTCTGTCTGTTCGGTAAAAATTGTAGCCAAACGGCTAAACCTAGAGAGTTGAAATTTGGCATGCTTATACAACTCTTTGACCCGCACATAGTAAAAATACTAAAACATCTAAAAAACATACCCCCCTAAAAATATAAACAAATATGTGCTCATCGAAAAAATATATATTTTTTTTTAATTCTGAGTATACCCTACTCAGATGAAAGCCCTTAGTACGTAGATTAACGATCAAATTTTTATTTTTGCAAAATAAATTATTTTGATGCGATTTTTGCCAAAATTGTGCAAAAAAAATTTGTCCCACACCCTGTAGCCCAGATGGTTTAAACTAAAAATCTAAAAAAATTCTAAGTAATGTATATTGGTGTGAACCGAAATAGTACAACAGAAATTTTTGATCAGATTATGTTTTCGAAAAATAACGCATTTTTTGTGGTTTTTGGTTCACAAAGTACAAAAGTTATACCAATGTAAGACACTCACACGCAAGGCGTGCGATAGCGTAATGGGTTAGAGCACTGGTGTCGTAAGCTAAAGTGTGCTGGAAAACGAAGAGTTTCGAGTTCGAGTACGGAGTGAATTTTATTTTTTCCGTTTTTTTTGCATTTTTATTATGTTGAAGTTATTTTGTCAAAATTCTAGTTATATTTTGACAAATGTTGTATTTGATTTTTAAGAGCGTAAATTTAATAACCAGTCTTATTATATGATTAACAGACGATAAATTATTTTAAAAATATCGTTCATTTTGCCGTGATTACTACAAAGTAAAATTTGTCCTACACACTCAGCATACCGCCTTCACTTATTATATACTTGCGAAACCCTGAAATGTGTGAATATTCACACTTCACATCAATTTTTAAGTGGTTCACGTGGTTTTCATTGTCATTGTCGAAAAATCGATTAAAACAATGAAATTATAGCTAAATTGATTTCAAGCCACTTGAAATTTTTATAATAAATAGTTTACATATTATATTAAATAAAAATAATCGTCAGCAGAAAGGAAGATGATACGCATGGAGGGAGATGAGAAAGGAGTATTACTGGAGATGCGGAGTGGATGCAACAGAGGTGGAAAGGAGAAGAAAAGACGGGATAAGCGTGATTGAGGAGTTGTGGAGGAGGGATAAGGAAGTGGGGGAGCATGAAAGGACAGACAGAATAGACAAATCAAGGAGCGCAGGGAGATATAAGGAGGTCAGAACTATAGGGGTACCAAGCTACTTGAAGGGAGAAAGACGAAGGTTAGGAGGATTGCGAGGCTAAGGTGCAGGAACGAAGAGAGAGGAAATAGATAATGGAGGAAACAGGAGGATGTGCGGGGAGGAGGAAGAAGATATAGAGCACCTCGCGAAGAGGTGTAGAGAGATGACAGTATGGTCGGGGAGCACATTAGACCTGTTGCACAAAGATGGCAGGGGGAGAGGTGGACGAGGGAACTAGAGGCAAGAAGGATTGAGATTGGACAGAAAGGGGTAAAGGAAGGAAGGAAGAGGCCCGGTGGGAAGCAGAAGGGGAGAAATGGAAGAAAGCTTCCTTCCTTAGGGGCTGTGGTTACCTGGAAATGGGGAGGAAGGAAGGGATATAGGAGGAGGGGTGAAGAAACGGTTGGAAGGGAAAAGAATGGAATAAAATAAATTAAAGATGTGCGAGAGAACTGGAAGCAAGAAGGAAGGAGATCGGAGAGGGAAACCAGAATGAGAATAGGAAGAAAGAGAGGGACACTGGAGCAAGAAGAAAGAAATGAGAAAAATATTGTAAATTGTATTGTATTGTACGTTTATTTTTGATTGTTTTATTTATATTTGTAATGGGTAATACCCTGAACGCCGCAAGGCCTAGGAAATAAAGAATATATATAGTCCATCGGTTCCCAAACTTTTTTGACCGCGACCCGGTACGAGGTTTTAAAATTTTTCGCGACCCACCTTATGAAAAAGAAAACATTTATTTACAAAACAAATTTTATTTTAAAGCAGTAGCTTTATAGAAATAAATAGTAATAAAGAGTATAGTATAGTAATAAAGAATATAGTATAGTAATAAAGAGCACAAATACACACTATTCTAGTGATTAACTAACGTAAAAAAAAATCTGTTTTGTGTTTTTACAATTTTTTTGGCGACCCGGCAAAATTTCTGCGACCCGGTGCCGGGTCGCAACCCACACTTTGGGAAACGCTGGTATAATCTTCTGTCCTGTCACCTAATTACGAGTATGTATGTTGTAAGTTCCCAAAAAATGTAAGTCAATAATATCGAAATGTCCCCGACTGCAGCAGAGCTGGGTAGCTAGTTGGAAATAACACCTACCGTTACACCACATTAGATAATATGAGCACCACTGATCCATAACATTCACTGGTTGAATAATTTATGAATGTCCGTGAAAATTGAAATTGGTTAAAGTAATTGGTAAGTAAACAGAGAATTTGTATAAGAAAATATATTTTACCCTTACAACTCCAAAGTATGCACTACAATAATTCACAAAAACTTGAGAATATTGAAACATTTTTTGAAAAATATGTCTTTCAACATTTCCTTAAAATTTTTGTATATTTTTCAAGATATCTCTCGAAGGTTGTTGAGTTGAGACGCTTATTGTAAGCATAGAGTAAAAGCACGAGATACGACAAAATTTATGTTTTATGCAAATGTTACAAGCTTTATTCGATGCAATAACGAACTGATCGTATGGATAGATCGTCTGATCATAAAACAGTTCCAATTGCACAGAACTGCACACATTGATTTTAACATAAAATATTAATGTCTCTAATAAAAAAATCTTTCGATTACATAAAATATTGGTTATATGATGATAAAATTTTTGTTAGGTTAAAATACTATTAAGATTTTATTATCTGAATTTTATAGATACTAAAATGTAATTTCGAACCGTTTGTTAATATATTATTGACATGCATGGTTGAGTAATATATGTGATCTCTATATTACGAGAGTGTGATTCGAAAACTTCCAAACAGTTTTGATTTTATGCTATTCAGCACAGATATTAGCTGCCTTCACTTGAGCATAGTTTTGTTGAATTTATAGACTTCTGAAGGATGATCCAAATTGGACTCCGGGATTTGAATTGCGCGCCATTTTAGTTCAGTGAATGTTGCATTTTTACAGTTGGTATCTAAACACATTGCAAATTCAACATGGCGCCGTATACTGTGCAGCAACGCATAAATATCGTGCAAATTTATTATGAGAATAGGCGATCAGTTACGATTACGCGAAGAAAACTTCGACCACTTTTTGGCAGGAATAATGTTCTAAGTGAGCTTGCAATTCGTGAACTACTGCAAAAAAGTGGTATGCTTATTGATACACCAAGAGTTCGCTATCAACGCAGAGGTCGTTCAGGTGAAAATATTGCTCGTATACGTGATAGTGTGCAAGAAGAACCAAGCACGTCAACCCGTGACCGTTCACAGTTGAATCTTTCATATTGTCACATAGGTAATCCTAGGTCAGGATTACGACATCTAAACATTGTGATGGTCAGCTGTCTGATTAAAAACTATTCGTCAGCGTCTGACGTATGTGGCCTGATTACGAAATACAGACACTGCATGTTCGTAATGAGGAAATATTTGTCATGACGAATGAATATTGGAACTGGGTTAAACTTTCGTTACAAAAAGACTGGATGAAACAGAATATAAAGGTAGTGGAACATAGCCAACTCCGCTGCACGTATTAGTCCACAAGGTGACGACCAAGACACTGACGCCAGATTCTTGTAACGAGGGTGAAGCCAAGCAAGCAGTCACCATGTGAGTGGAAGAAGACTTCTCCAGGCTCCTCGACTCCCGGATGGGTAGCCCCCGCCTCGGAGATAGGTCCAAGCCAATCCTGGCCAACACGGGATGGACCGAAGACTTCCCCAACTCCATGGACCAATTCAAACATTATATTGTAATTTTGATAAATGTTTAATAAATTTGTTATGTTGAAACCAGGAGTAGTGTCTCAATCAAACCACCCACGTGACAATATGGCACTACTCAAGGAATTTAAAAAAAAGAACTGCATTTAAAGGCGTATAAAATTCAACTGACGCAAGAACTAGAAGCAGCGGACCACCAGAAACGCCGTACATTTGTGAACTAGGTTTTAGAAAATACAGAAGTTGATGCTGATTTTTGCAAAAAAATCATATGGAGCGATGAAGCTCATTTTCTTTTGAATGGGTATGTTAATCGCCAAAATTTTCGCACCTGTAGTAGTGAAAATCCACATGATATTCAAGAAAAACCAACGCATCCACAAAAATGCACTGTTTGGTGTGCATTATGGGCTGAAGGAATCATTTGCCCGTACTGTTTTGAGGACGAAGCTGGTAACGCTGATACTGTCAATAGTGTACGCTAAAGTCTAAATAAACTACGAGGTATCCAAAAATTCTAACCTCGGGTCATTTTCTCTAACCGTTATTTGAGTTGTAATTTTTATTAATTCGCAATTTTCACAAATAATGTAAATTATGCCATTAAAAATATTAGTCATAAATAATCTCAAAACGTATTAAACGATTAAAGCCCCAAATTATTTCTAGATTAAATAAACTACGGATAATCCAAAAATTTTAATCGGAGGTCGCTGTCTCAAACCGTTTTTGAGTTGAGCTTTTTTTTTTAATTCACAATTTTCACAAATAATGTAAATTATACTATTTAAAAAATGTCGATATCTCAAAACGCGTTAAACGATTAAAACCCCAATTTTTTTCTGTACTAAATAAACTACGGAGATTTTTAGATGCCTACAACCCAGTGGTTCCCAAACTTTATCGGTTTCCGGCGATCTTAATTTATTAGAATTTTTCCGCGGTGCCCCAAGTAAAAACTGGTCTAACTAACGCAGTTGTAGGAATAATGAAATATTTTCACGGCGCCCCTGTAACCAATCTGCGGTGCCCCAGGGTGCCGCGGCGCACAGTTTGGGAATCGCTGGGTTATCATCATCTTCATCAGAGGTAGCGAATGATATTGTTGGTTCCAATATCTACCTTGCAATTAGTAGAGTAACACGAGCGGGCAAACATAAAAGTCTACTTAATTGTTTGGCTATGTTAATTTTATTCTGTTTACACTAAACAGTATGTTAACAACAATATACTTTTGTTTATGTTGCTTCTATGCGTGAATGTCAACACATAACGTATGTACTAAATAAATGGCGTTTTTAATGAAAAGTTCGGGAAAAAAAAACACATGCATTTCAAGTTTAAAAGGGAGAT
The DNA here is from genome assembly GCA_963971575.1 of Liopterus haemorrhoidalis. NCBI lineage: Eukaryota > Metazoa > Arthropoda > Insecta > Coleoptera > Dytiscidae > Liopterus > Liopterus haemorrhoidalis. The sequence continues at coordinate 65,909,074 of OZ020612.1, read as the reverse complement.
TTAGAATAAATGGTGCAAATTTATGTTTCTTCACATACTTAATCTTACCATAAATACAGTTATAGTAAAGGAGACTTTAGTTGACAGATGACGGTTAATTAAAGCATATGGTTCAATGGGAGAGAACTATAGCAATAAAATTTCCATTTTTGAATAGAGCCATATCATTTGTTCACCGACAAAGCTAGAAATAGAGAAAGAGATACAATTATGTTTCACTTGACACGCCTGTCTTCTATCTAGTGGTGGGAATGCTGAATGCCTGCGCGTGTATACAAAGGGACATACGTTGAAGTTACCATATTATAATATAACAAAAAAAAAAACAAAAACTATGAACGTACGTTACAGTAAGAAGCCGAAATACGTTCTTGACATCTTACATAAAACTGTGTGAAATAGATATATATTTCTTTATCGGTTCTCATTCGATCAACCTGTCAAGTAAATTCTCCTTTACTATACAAAGTTTTCAATGTAATTCCACAAAATGCTTAACGATATTTTAATTTTCCTTCAATACAAGGGTTGCCTTTTATATTTCGGGATTGCGCTAAACTAGTGCTGCCATCTGTTAACTGACGCGTCTATCGGTAAGTTTGACATTTTTGACGGTATACGTACTTTTGTTTTGACGTACGAGCGCTACTTGTGTCGTTTACAGTAACTTGAAAAAATTCATCTCGGCTAAAAATGGAATTAAATCGTGAACATTTTCCAGTGATTATTTTTTACAACTTGCGACGTGGGTTAACCCAACAACAGTGCATCGATGAACTTAATTCGACTTTTGGCGATGAAGCACCATCAAGGACTACTGTTTATCGATGGTTTTCCGACTTCAATCGTGGCCGTAGTTCGCTTAAGGACGAATTTTGTGAAGGTCGTCCAAAATCGGTTGTTGTTCCAGAACACATTGATGCTGTGCGTGAACTGATACTGCAAGATCGTCAGGACTTATCGTGAGATTGAGGTATCCTTGGGCATTAGTGGGACCAGCATAAAATCACTATTGCATGAACATTTGGCCGTCAAAAAGATTTTTTCACGTTAGATCCCACATAATTTGACAATCGTGCCTCAATCGCAGTTTTTTAATTAAATCAAGTAACAACCTTGTCACAACACGCATAAAAATAATTATCAGAATCAAATTGGTAGTGAAAATTACCTAGAAAAATAGTTTTTTTGTATAAGTTGTGTGGTTTAGTATTTTCTGAATTAACATAAATTTTCTTCTGCTTTGACTTTTACGAGATCAGTACCTTTTACTGTAATTTTATTCTTGACATTCAATATAGTTCAATCTTCTTTAAAATTATCTTCGCTTCAAAAGGAAAATCTAAAGTAGTTTTCTTTTTCTTTAAATGAAAAACTTCAAGGAAGCATCTAGCATGCAACTTAATAAAACTCTAGACACACATATGATTAGATATTCCATATAGTTATTTTTCAATCTTAGATACTTATATCAACTTATTATAGACACAAAGTCAAAAGGATACTTTAGAAATACAATACGAGGATATAAAAAGATTGTAGTGTATTATGAGTTGATAAATCTGGTCATAATATTAATTCAAAGCATTACCAACAGCAACTCATCGTTATGAATGGTACAGTGCAGTGCAGTGCTTCTTAAACTTTTAGTAATCGCGAACCACGTAAATCTCATACAGTGAATTTATTCTTTTACGCAACATGTACTATGTCATTACCATGGATATAGTTTTTGACAGCAATATAAATCGTGTTCATTTTCATTTGCAACATAGAAAAAATACTAGCAAAATCAAAATATTTTATTGAAAATACAAATTAAAAAAAATAATAATAATAATAAATAAATAACTAATAAAAACTTATAATAAATGTTCAAAAGGGTCTCCGTTTACTTGCATACAAAATGTTAAGCGATCATAAAAATGATTCATTCAGCAATTGCTCTTGAGATATATTGTTGGATGCTTAAACAATTATGTCTTGCAGTTCAGTAACATCCCTAAATTCTTCATTATATACTTTGGCCTTTAAATATCCCCAATAAAAAAAATCATTGGGTGCCAAATCCGGAGATCTCGCTGGCCAATTCATCGACCCTCCTCTTCCAATCCAGCTTTTTGGGAAAGTTCTATGTAAATATTCTTTAACTATTCTAGAATAATGGACTTGTGCGCCATCATGTTGAAACCATACTTGTCCATTAATATTCAGGTTTCGCAACGCAGGTCATATTTGATTTTGCAAAAGGGCTAGATATTTTGCGGCATTAAGGTTACCGTCAATAAAAAAGGCCCTATAATATTGGTTCCTATTATCCCTGCCCAAACATTTAATTTTTGCGGATTTTGAGTTCGGGAGGAATGAAACAAATGTAAATTTTTTCGACTCCAGTACCTAAAATTTTGTCTGTGCACTTCACCATTTAGAGTAAACGTTGATTCGTCTGTAAATAAAATTCTTTGAAGCATTGTTGGGTCGGAATTAATTTTTTCAAACAATTCAAAACAAAAATCCATACGTACTGCTGCGTCCCTTTCTAACAATTCTTGATGATTTTGAAATTTGTATGATCGAAACTTTTCTTTTTTTAAGAAGTTAAAAACAGATCCAGTACTGACACCAACGGTTTGTGCAATTGATCTTAAAGTATTTTGATTGTTTTCTTCCACTTGTAATAATATTTTCAACTGCTTCTCTTCTGTAAGCACGTGGGATGTTGTTCTTTTTTTTATTATGTTTTGACTTAAGACATTCTTCGCGATGAAATTTATTAACTAGTCTTGAAATTGTAGAGGGATTTGGTATTGGCCGATCTGGATAAGTTGCACTAAATACAGCAAAAACTTCTCTTAAACTCATTTGGGAATTATACCAAGTTACCATCATTATTTTTTCTTCATCTGTATATACATGTTGATTAATATTTAAATCAGTAATGAGCGAAAGTATACACACTAATTGTCTATGTTGCAAATGAAAATGAACACGATTTATATTGCTGTCAAAAACTGTATCCATGGTAATGACATAGTACATGTTGCATAAAAGAATAAATTCACTGTATATATATATATATATATATATATATATATATATATATATATATATATATATATATATATATATCTTATCTCTTATATTATCACTTATTATATACTTGCGAAACCCTGCAATGTGTGAAAATTCACACTTCACATCAATTTTTATTTGATGGTCGTAAATAAAATATGCTTTTAATTTCATATTGTCAACAATATAAAAATTTCTAAACTAAAGATGTTGTATAAATTTCTTGCGTACCTTCGGTTAAGAACCACTGAGATAGAATGATTTGAGTGAAATAGAGCGAAGAATACACTGTTTTGAACCATGTAATTTTCCTTGTATTATACGGAATTATCACTATTATTCCAGTTCCATAATCCGCATTTTTTTTCAGATGATCAAATTTTTTAGGTAACTCTAAGAATATTCTCCAAGTTTTATAATCATGAAATCTAATGTAATTATTATCCTCGCCTTCTTTGATCCTGTAAAATCCTTAATATCAACGAAGCTTAGTTCTTACTTTAACATTCTCAACAAAAGAGAGAAAAAAAAAAAATAATCCTTACCTAATTCTTTGTAAGAAGTGAGTGACACGCCGGGAACACAGACGGCTGCTCGACATTCTTCGAATCATTTTATCGAAGTGCATCCTGCTATAAAATCATTCAGGAATAAAGAGCTTTTTAGGGAATAAAAAACTTTACAACTAATCGTTACCTATTTTACAGATATTGTCAACTTAAAATATAACCTTTAACCAGGTCCGCCGTAATCCGGGTGTGCAATGGGTGTACAGTAGGGATTGTATACCGGTTTACCGGTTTACCGGTTAACCGGTAAATTGAGAAAAAAACGTTCGGTAAATTTACCGGTAGTAAAAAAAGGTGTAAAATATACCTAATTATTAATTTTATGGTAGATGTTTTTTGTGTAATTTTAAATTAAACTATTTTGGGTTTAAGAGCCGCTGTAAATCGTACAGAAACCGCCAGTCAGCATATGAATGTGAATTGTGCTCTGCAGTCTGCACGCTGCAGTTTTTTGTGATTTTTAAAAGTTTAAAATCGTTACAATCAACCTTTTTCTTAAAGAGTAAGTAAATATCTTCTTTTTACTTGCCCGACCTTAATATATAAGGGGCAAGTATTGTAATCGCGAAAATTTTCAATGTCGAGATTTTGACTGATGACCACGTTTCATGGTCCACGGAATTCAAAAAACCTATTTTCGAAGTGCCGTCCGTATGTGTGTGTGTCTGTGTGTGTGTGTCTGTGTGTCTGTGTGTATACACGATAACTCAAAAACGGTTTAACTTAAAGAGCTAGTTCTGATACTAAAAAATTCTCCTAATAATTGGGAAGAACCCTATTGTTTTTTATTAAAATCCGAAACCGGAAACGGAAGTTATTAAACTTTAAAATTTAAAAAAATTCGTAACTAGTAAACCAAGCCTTGGACAAAATTTTGTATAGCACATAATTTGATGTAATTTTGAAGATTTAGCTAAATCTACTTCTAAATTTTTTTTTTTATGACAGGGCAAGTCTAGCCACTGGTTTAATATTGAAAAATAATAATATGTTAATATTTCACGTATTTTTTAAATTAATAGCAATTTTGAATACACCACATTATGACAGGACACTAAACTAATGCAATATTATTGTAAAATAACATTAAAATTTGAACCATAAATAAATCTTTTACTTCTAACAACTGTTTAAAATAATTACATACAAATATTTAATACAAGATTCTAATATGATGCCTTAAGATTGTGCAAAATACATATTGGTAATCAATAAAATGGTATTAGGTAATAGGTACTATATATTATTTTTGTTGTATTTTTATTTTTCTGTATTATTTTAATTCTGTTTCTAAACGTTATTATAGTTTGTTTAACTTAAAAAATATGAAATGGAACTCAAAATGACTTCTATTTTTATCAACTTAAATTTTTTTCCAAGAAAAAAAAAATCGGTAAATTACCGGGAAACCGGTAATTTCATTTTCATTTACCGAATTACCGGTAAATGAAAAAATCGGTAAATTTACAATCCCTAGTGTACAGCACCCGGAGAGCAGAATTTCGGGGCGGCAAATTTTTAGGAATGTGGGGTAATTAATAAATAATAGTTGAGCATTCTAAGAAAATCATGTTATTTTCTCTTTAAGCGCCTTGTTCAAGCCAACAAAACGCTAAAGCCGAGTTTAGACTGAACGCATAGTGCAGCACTGATCTATACCAGCGGTTCCCAACCTGTGCTCTGCGGGGCCCTTAGCGTTCCGCGTGCACTTCTCAAGGGCTCCGCAGCCGTTCCAGGAAATAAAATCAATGAAAATTGAATAAAATCAAAAGTATTAGAAATAAAAACAGAATCAAAATAATAAAACTGGAAATGACATTCTGAAAGAAAATTGGCTAAGTTGTATATATTGTCCAAGTGATTTCTGACTCTAGCCGGTTTATGACTCTATGACTAGTTGGAATGTGATCGGCGAGATGCATTTTTGTTTGAATAATCTGCGTGTATTTTGATTATTTGCTTCAGTTTATAAAAATTTGTCTATCTATCAATATGTAAGCTGTGAAAGAGAAAAGTGAATTTATATTAACTAAAAAATATACCTCCTCCCCCGTAACATTACTTCTAAACACCATTAATTTGTAAGACATAGGGTAGGCCTAGGGACTCCGTCATAGAAATTGATTATAAAAAGGGCTTCGCAAGTAAAAAAGGTTGGGAACTACTGGTCTAGAGAAAAATTGGGGCTTTAATCGTTTAAAACATTTTGAGATAATCACAATTTTTTGAATGGCGTAATTTACATTATTTGTGAAAATTGTAAAATAAAAAAAATCACAACTCAAAAATGGTTAGAGATAGCGACCAGCGGTTGAAATTTTTGGATTCTTTGTAGTTTATTTAGTCTAGAAAAAAATTGGGGCTTTAATCGTTTAATGCGTTTGGAGATTGTGACAATTTTTTTTATGACATAATTTACATAATTTGTGAAAATTGAGTTAAAAAAAAATCATAACTCAAAAACGGTTAGAGAAAACAACCTGCCGTTAGAATTTTTGGATTCCTCGTAGTTTATTAAATCTAGAAAAAATTGGAGGCCTTACTCGTTTTTCGTATTTTAAAATTATGACAAATTTTAATATGGCGTGATTTATAGAAATATTCATCTTCGCATACATATATCTCAAAAACGAAATGCAATAAAAACCTGCGGTTGAAATTTTTGAAATCTTGAGGTCCCAATTTACTTGTAACCAGATTTTGAAACAAAAAATTTTTTTGAAGTTTTTTCATTTTTTGAAATTTTTTGAAATTGGTCTTTAATAAACATATTATTAAGTTTTGTAGGGGCAGTAATCCAAAATCCTTGAAAATGGCCAAAAATAGAAAAAATTTTAAGGGGTAGACCTTAAAAAAATCGTGATTTTGAAGTAAAATTTTTTTGTCTCCAATTTTATTGAAAATTGGTACAAATATGCATTTTTGGTCAGAGATCAAGAAAATTTGGTCCATTTTGAAGTTTGGGCAAAAGTTTTTGAATTATAGGCAAAAAACTGACCTAAATCAGCTCTAACTCAAAAACTAGGAAAGTATGAATTTTTAAAATATTTTTTACATAATTCATTCAGTCATTTGTGCAGTGTGGTCTAGCGTTATCATGCAATAAGATAGGAGTCGATCTGTTGACCAATCTAGACTGTTTTTCTTTAAGTTTTTGCATCATTTCGTCCAGTTGGTTGCAGTATATTTCTGCCAGTTCTATTTTCAACAAAATTAATTTTTTTAAAAAGATTTTGATATTTTTTAGAGCATACAATGATTTCTTTAAACAGGCGAAATGTCTAACTTTCCAACAAAAAAAAAAAAAAACAACGGTAAAATATTAAGCCAATGTCAAATAATAAGCTGTTAAAGTTGGCAATATTATTAACTAGATATTTTTCCATGTATAAACATTAATAAGACTAAAATGATAGCTATAAAAAAATGAATACAAAATCAATTCAGCAAACCAACTGGTTCTTAGTTAAGCATACGTTAAATTTGAAAAAACTCTTAGTTAAATGGGATATTTGTGACTGTTTGATGGAACAAAGCAATTCAAAGTTTGGCTCAATATCCGACAATTTCAGTCTTAGATCAGGTTCTGCATTTAACCTGTTTCTGTATTTACCTTTCAGATAAGTATATGTTATGCAAAAGGGTGATAAAGTTCATTCACGATAAGAATGAGATGATGTCACACTTGGTTAATTTAATTGCCAACATCATAATGTAATTTAACCAACATGAAAGCATTACTCAATTGATACATTTGTCTACTACATGTTGGCACCACTTTCCTACGTTGCCACGTTTAAATAGCATTGTTCAGTCATATTTCTGTTTGACATATGAAGGAGCGAGGTTAAAGTAGTTGTATATAACCTAATATTTTTGACAATTACCGAATTGGCAACACATCAAGTTTTTCAATTGTGACGTCATCTCATACTTATCGTGAATACACTTTAGAACTTCAATGGCTTTTTTTTGACAGAACAGGATATTCATCTTTAATTTGTTTAATGCGTTTAATAGGGGATAGGCATGATTTTTTTATTTTTTTTTTATTATATTCCTCTTGTTGCATATAAACATAAAAAACAGTTTTTATTTAATTTTTTTTTTAATTTGAAGGCTTAAACAAATCATAAATGTACGTAGCGCGCGAAAACGACGTGTGACGTCATACCCCTTCTAACTGACGCATGACACTACTAGTTTACCCAGCGTACACAGTCTGTTGTGAACTTATTTGTTTGTATAACTTTTATAGGTTATGTAAAGTTAGAGTGATTTTAATTAAAATAAAGTTTATTTCTATAAAAACAATTTATACATGTTTACCGAATTAAATTTTATATTAAAATATATGAAATATGGAAGATCCAGGCCCCAGTACTTCGAAACATAGTCGAAAATATTGTTTAGTACCGATGTGCACAAATAGTTTAACTAGAAATTCAAAAAAACAATTTATATCATTACCTGATGGCGAAAAACAACAGAAAAGGCGAAATTTGTACCACTTATTTCTTCAGCACTGTAGCATTCATTATTTTTCATGGAAAAATTGCTAAGCGATATGACATCTGGTGGGATTTTAGGAACTACAGAAATAGACATTCTATCGCGCATTTTTTTATAAAAAATTTTTGCATAAAAATATAATTGCCTAAAAACAAGTATTAATATTGTAGTAAAATTACAAAAACCACCAATAAACATTAAAATTCACGTTGTTTATATGTAACGAATGTCTATTTTGAAGGTTCCAAGTATGCCACAATAGCGCTGCGATCTTAAAATACTTCCCCTATATTCAATGAGCATAAAAGCATCAATGTTGGGTAAATTATCACTCTGAGCCTTAACAAAATCTTTATCTGCCATTTTAATAATAAATGCGTGAAAAATTGTTTAAAAACAAATACAAAACTCTCGAATAATACAATATACACACGTGTAAAGATTATGTTGTAGCTGTATCCGTGACGTGTAACCCCTATCGTTTGACGGCATACTCAGTCGTTTACACTCGGCAACCTTCGCGCCGTGGTCGGCTTATTTGGAATTTACAATATTTTAATTAAAAAATTTGGCTATAATATTAATTAAAATGTGGTTTTTGTTTTGTTAGGTGACATAACTAACATTAACCTATCAAAATAATGTAGTTTTAAGGAAATATAAATTTTATGCGTATCCCCTATTATCTTTGGCGATTTCAAATTCTGCCATTACAATATTATTACCCCTGGGGGTTCGCGAACCACCGCTTGGGAAACGCTGCTCTAGATGGTTTACCCACAACGGGCACGCCAGATAGTTAAATATAAACACCGTTTGCACTGAAATTTATTAACTTTCGTGTTGCTAATAAACAAACGTTCTTTAATTTCTGGATGACACTCGTGTATAGTCCCATTGTTTTTATACTCGCAGTTTAATTCCGTAATAAAAATATATGACCTAAGAGTGTAGTTATTTCATATGTCCCTAGGGGAAGACTCCAAAATTAGTCGAGGGCAAGTAAGGTGAGCTATAAATGTATATTTACTAACCCTGGGAGTTGGGTAATTGCTACCGACCTAAAGGTTGATATAGATTAATGAACAATCAGATTTTGAAAATCTTTAGAGACTTTATATGCTTTTGAAGAAATATTAGGTTTCAGGCGAAAAAATTGTAGCGGAAAATACATAAAAAGAAATAAAAAACAAAAAGTCTTTTGTCAAAAGGAAACATAAAATAAGTTACGCGGAAAAGAGATTCCGAGCATTGAAAGGAAAATAAATAATATTTAAGATACTTGATAAAAAATTTATTGAAAGGAATTATTAATACAGATACTGTGTTTGAATCCATTTTCATTGAACTTATATCAAAATAAAAACTTTTTTAATAATTTTAATAATTTCTGGTCATCGATTATCACGTCAGTCAAACTGGGATTCATTTGCGCCCGCAGTATTTTTCAAGGAGGGCAAATTATGAAGGTATATTTTTGAAACTATTGTGGGGCCGCTTTTACAATCGTTGGATAAAGCTCGGATAACACTATTCCTAGTATAAAGTCAAAAAATCGCTTTTACAATGCTCGGATAGGATAAACATCGGAATAAACACCAGAATATCTTATCCGGCCAACGACACTTCAGATAAAGGGCAGTATAAGTTATTCCCTTGCTCTGATTGGCGAATAAGTATTTATTACCCAGCAACGGTGAAAAAATTAAATTGACATATGATAAATGTCACATTATAACGTTTTATTTGAATTTCTGGTACGTGTTTACAACATCCCACTTCACACTTGCGCATACGTCAAACACATGTCATTTGTTTAATATACAGAGATTCTAAACAAGTGGGACTGTGCAGAACTTTTATTTATGTCATTAAACTAGAAGATGGGTAGCTCGCTTCGCTCGGCTTCTTCTAACCAAACACTTACTAACCTAACCTAAGATAGTGTTTTGTCATTAAACTAGAAGATGGTTAGCTCGCTTCCAGAAACCATTGTTTTAAAGCCACTGACAATTCTTGAATTATTTAGTGTATTCGTTATGTGCTGCCATCTGTATAGAGTTTGAAGGGGGATATTGTAAACATTATCCGAATTTTTATTACAGTTATATCATTGTGGTTGCAGCAGCATAGTGGTTAGCTCACTTGCTTTGAAAGTGTGGAATTATGAGATCGACCTAGAATGGGCAAAAAGATTTAAAAAAATAAAACTTGGCTGGTTGCAACCATAGGCTCAGATTCTTTACAATGAGTGCCTGTATCTCTGAATTAATTTTCGGAAATATGGGGCATGTTTCACAGGGCACGGTGGTCTCAGTTACTGTAAAAAGTAATCGTTAGATCTTGCCAGAGGACGCTAGTCGCGACCTTAAAATTTCTAAAACCTAGACATTGCCATACGAAATAATAATAGTACGTAATCCCTCGTTATCCATGTATTTGTTCAGCAGTTTTGATTTATTTTATTTATTTTTTAAAAGCGTAGCAATGAAAAGTATCAACCGATTACCGCTGGAATATGCTCCTAGCACTTTGAGCGCTTCGAATCTAACTGGCCACTATCATCCCTTCCACACTATGTACACATAATGCCAGTTTTTGTATATGTATATATGCAGTATTGGGCTGGAGCCAGTTCGAATGAACCGGTTGTTATTTATTTATATATTTTTCATAATGCGAACTGGTTCTTAATGTTGTTAAACACTGAAAAAAAAAATACTCCTCTTATTAATCAGTGAAATTTTCCTCTTGAAAGAACTTGTTAATATATTGGCAGTCCACAACTGTACATAATATTGGTTGAAATATGAATTATTATAATATGAATTCTACTAGTAGAAGGAGTTCTTACGAAAATTTACACATGGGCAGTATTTCGGTTCGATTCTATTAGAGGGCGGTTTTATGAATATTTCCACACGAGAGGCTGAAACTAACGCGGAAGATGTACCACAATCGACTGAGTCGATTATTTCGAAATCTCCCAATATTTCCACAAACTTGCTCAAATGTGTTGTTAATAGTAAGGTATAACTAGGGAATAGGTTCCTACATAACTGCGCATGCGTCACACCACACATGTTTTGTTTAACGTACGATAATTCTAAACAGGTGGCATTGTTATATTAGCGCGAGTTTTAAGATAGTGTTTTGTCATTAAACTAGAAGATGGGTAGCTCGCTTCGCTCGGCTTCTTCTAACCAAACACTTACTAACCTAACCTAAGATAGTGTTTTGTTATTAAACTAGATGATGGGTAGCTCGATTTCAGAAACCATTGTTTTAGAGCCACTGATAATCCTTGAATTATTTAGTGAAATTGTTATGTGCTGCCATCTATAAAGAAATTTTGTAACGTTGTAGGAACCTAATCCCTAGTTTAGCCAATAATAATTCTTCTTCTTCTTTGGGCACTATCAATCAGGTTGACTTTTGGCCTCACTCACATAAGCCCTCCATCTCGATCCATTGTTAATAGTAATGTTAATTTGAAATATGACTTTTATAATATGTCAGTTTATGTGTCAAACAATACCAACTTTATTTTATTTACAATAAAACCATGGATAACTATCCGAGAATAAAAAATGCATTGTAAAAGCGAACGTTGAAATAAACATCGGAATAAACTAATACCTTATATAGTTATACCGCTACGTATCCGAGGTTTGTAAAAGCGGCCCTAAATCTGTTCTTTGGACTTTCTTTTCTATTTTTAAGACATTTAATTAATAATAATTTGAATCAAAGTAGCCTAAATTGTTTACAATTACCCTGGAGGTGTAGGCCAATTACAGATATGTTTATAAATCATTACGCGTGGAAATTGCGTTGGTCGAAATCAATTTGGCATGTGATGCAGATTGACGATATTCGCATTTATTAAAAGCTCAAATTCACTATTAAATATATATTAAACACAATGTACCTTCCGGGAATTGCATTTTATATTTCATATTCGAAATACCAAAATATAATTCTAAATCCACGTCATTATTTCAGTTGTCAAAGTAATTTTGTAACAAAATTTTTGACTAAATTTCTCGATTCGACAATAAAAAGTAAAAGCTTTTTTTTTACACCCCATAATACAGCCATAATATTGTAAGGGTGTTTTTTTCCCGATATATTCATGGCCTACTTAAATGTGAACAAATAGAATAGTATTTCCGGGGATCTAAAAATCTTTATGGTTTTTCTTTCCTTTTCCGGGACCTTTCTCCTTTTGGAACGTGAACGCTTTTATTTTTAAGACACGCTCATTTATATTTGATGTCTTTGCAAATTGCAACTTAACAAGTTGGTGAGTTATTCGCCCTTAAAACTTTCGGAAAAGTCGTAAAAATCCTCTGGGAGATTCTAAATAATTTAGATATTTAACAATAGATTTTATTTGGAATTAAAACTTTTAATGGATTATTTAAAATTATTTACCTCTAGAAATTGTTGATGAAGTGATATTGTACAAAATTTATACAACGTATAGTCAAATTTTTATAAAAATACGTAACGTCACCGATAGGAATATGCGATACTTAGAAAGTATCGATATTTGGGTATCGATAATATCAAATAAAAAGCATCGATACTGGTATCGAAACAAAATATCGATATTCTCAAGTATCGAAAGGAAAAATTAATATATTTTCTATAAAACGTAAAAAACATTTTATTCTTATAATAACAATTTAATTGTTTTAAAACAATAAATAGATTAAAGTATAAAGGCTATTCCAAACGTTTAGGCGGAACTAAATGGGAATTTCGTTCTTTAAGGTTGTCACGAGTCACGAGAAAGGACCTTGCTAGGGTTATTTAATATTTCAGATTGGTATGTGAAAATTTAAAATTCCAACAGTGAAACTGTTCTGTGTGTGAAACCAGATAAACATTTCCATGAATCTTTTTATAAAATTCCCCTTTGACAATAACACTGCCCAACAAAATAATTTTTTTATCTTGGTGCCGGAAAAGTAAGAACTGATTTTAGATACATTTGAAATGCTGGTTCCAAAAATACCCGACTCTTTTTCGTAGCAGCTCTAGTTTTTGAGATACAGACTAATTGATTTTAGATTTTTATCTAAAAACGGTAAACTTCCTCCTTGGACAGTAAAGTGGATATACAAAATATCCTTGTTTTTTATGTTTTTGGGACAGCAGAGCTAAGGATCAGCACTGGGTTAACAGAAATTGGGTGATTTCCATTAAGAAATGTCGTAATTCAAGAAAAACAAAACGTTGTCAACGAACCTTTGGTTGCAAGAGAGAAAATTATATTTCCACCCTTGCATATCAAGTTTGGGCTTATATAGCAATTTTTGAAGGCTTTAAATCGAGAAGGACTTTGTGTAGGCTACTTGACACGTAAATTTCCTGGGATTAACTCTGAAAAACTGAAAGCCAGAATATTTGATGATTCTCAGATAAGGCAACCTACTGAAGATCCACAATCCAATCCAACCGCATCAATGAACGAGATTGAATCTAATTCTTGTTGTTCATTTATTCATGTAGTACAAAATTTTCTTGGAAATCATAAGGCAGAGAATTAGTGGAAAATATGCTTTCCAACTTTAATATTCTCGGTTGTATTATGACCACTTACCAAAAAACCTAGGTGATTTTAGTGAAGAACCGGGGGAAAGATTCCATTAGGACATAAAACTATGGAAGATAGATATCAAGGAAGATAAGATAGCCACATGATGGCCTACTACTGTTGGAGTCTTCAGAAAGACTGTTCTGGTAAACTCCATACTAGAAAGTCGTACAAAAGAACATTTTTAAGTGATAAGTGATGAATGTATATTTATCTACTTTGTGAAATAAATACCTTACTTTGTCTCTTTTGTGTTTGTAACTGGCAGTTGGAGCAAATAGTAACAGTAATAACATGAAAAATACACAAGTTAAGAAATAAGATGATCTTATTCTAAAAGAGGCCAATATAGCGTATCTCAAAAACTAGATCTGATAGACCAAATCTGACGGCTATTTTGGATTCTGTGCCTAAAAATTACCTAGAGACAGTTAAAAAGTCGCAGGCACCAAAATGTCTGTTGGGCTGTGTAATGCCTCGCAAAATATTCAAATTGTCCCCCTGTGGAGCGTATGTCACACGTCAAGAAACACTGAGGTAGACGGACAGTGCTAACAAAAAGTTAATTTAAACTGTTCTTTGTGTAATACAGATCGATAGATGAAAATGTCTGATGCATCATCCGAATCATAAATGATTCAGGTATAATTAATATACAGTTAATTACGTGTAGAGAATTAAAATATATCAGTGATTTATTAATTAATTATGCGTCATTTGTTCGTCATTTATATCCAACAGAAGTTATTAATGTAGTGACATAACGATATATCACAAGTATTTCGAATATATTTTATCGGATATTTTATTGTGCATTGCCAGTTGGATTGATTTTGACATGACACACATCTACAAGGCTGTGTCAAATATCAAGCCTTTTTAGATATTTCGTATACCTCTCTCCAGTGTTCGTAATGTACGAGCCACGAATAAAACATATAGAAAGACATGTTACTACAAGACGAAATTTAGTTGCAAAAAATTTAACGCACTTACGACAAAAAACAATTGTCCCAGACAGGTTCGTCTGTTGACCGTTCACTTATTAGATTCTTAAATGTATGAAAATTCGCCTATCAAATATCTCTTGATTATTTTTTTTAATTTTAAAATGTTAAGACTTTTGATGGCTGGAGGAAGCACATTGTAAAATTTAATCGCGAAGAAATTGGTACTATACCTGGACATTCCAAGTCTTGTGAAGTCTGGACGTATCTCGTTTTTATTTCTAGTGTCGTGTCTATGGACTAAACTTTGGACTAGGAATTTAGTTTGGTTTTCATGAACGTAGAGGATGCAGTGGTGAATATACAGGGAAGGTAACGTTAATAAACCCAACTCCACAAATGCTTTCTTGCAGTCGCACCGGTATTGGATATTCCCCATAATCCGGACAGCTCTACGTTGTAGAGAAAATAGCCGTCCCATTTCTGGAATGACCCCAGATTAGAATGGCATAAGTCAATTGAATTTGAATAGAGGCAAAGTAGTAGGTTCTTTGAACTGCCTTAGACGCACACCATTTTAAGTTATTTGGGCAGTAAATAGACGAACAAAGTTTCTTGGCTATTTTGTGAGCATGCTGACCCCAAGTTAGCTTGCTGTCTATTTCTAGACCTAGAAAGGATACCGAGACTGGATTATTGGTGTCCTGTAGATTTACAGTAGAGAAGACCATAAGTTGGTTTTTGTTCGTATTCAAGGTTAACTTATTTGCTAGAAACCAGTTGTGGTGCTTTATTATCTATAAGTGACGTTAGGGATTTGTTGCTATCAAGGACCGTAGTGTCGTCTGCAAAGAGGATGGTGTTTAACTCAATGTTAACGAAGGGTAGACCATTGACGTATAGAAGGAATAGAACAAGGCCCAGAACTGACCCTTGTGGGACTCCGTGTTTTACATACAACAACATTTGTCCAAGGCATTTATCTATTTTACGGTTAGTTACAAATACATATGATGAAATTGTCAACATAATATAACATGTTATTTTCTTTTTCAATCATAATTTCTCTGTTGGAAAGTATTGTTTAAGTACATTATGATGACGGTCGGTTATGTGGTGGCCACAGCTGTTTTTTTTTTTTTTTTAATTTAGTGTCACCAATTGATACTTTTCAGTGCTGAAGTAAAATGGATATAAATCTGTGTAATTTATCCAAGTTAGAAACTTTTCAGATGTGTCTCTTGACTGTAGAAGGGTGAAGGGTTGTGAATCGTATGTTCTATAGTGTCCTGCCCGTAAGCTATGGCTAATGTAACACAATCCTGGGGCGTATTAACGTTGTCATACTACTAAATTTAGTTCACATCTAACCCTTAACAAGGCACGTGCATGGAATGTGTAAATATGTCACAGCCATAAGTGTCAAAGGGGATAATTGACCGAATAGATAACATAAGGATGCTGAAACAAATGCTTTAAAGGAATATGAGACATAGCAGACTAACGGGTCTATTCTCTAAGCATGATGTTAAAATCTTAGCGTCAGAAACTGACGTTAATTTTTTTAACACCATTTTTAACCTAAATGCTATTCGCTAAACATATATGTGTTAATATTATAGCGCGGCGGCGTTAAAATAGCCAGTTAACGTTCTACAATAAGCGCCTACCGAAACGGTGGCTTTAAAAGTTAACGCTAGTGTTTAATTTGCAAAAATGGCGGATCCTATTTAAGTAACTGTCATGTTATTTTAAAAAAAAATTAATAAAACACAAGACGGTAGGAATATTAATCAACTTTCTAATACTTTTTAAAGTGAATTCTTTACAGTAGAGATAAGAATGACGCTTCATAATTTTTGTTATACAAGTAACCCAGACGCAAGTTCAAGTAATTGTATAGAAAGGAAGTAAATGGAGTATTGGAGAGCAGTTTTGGTTTTTGTTGAGACACAGAACTTAAAATTATAATCCTCTGAAAGCTACAAAACTTCACTTATGCCTCCGCCGTGTTTCAAAATATCGCAGTACATTTTAATGGTGTATTATTTGAAGAAACAATTGATGAGATTGATAATGACGATCACAACAGTGTTATTCCACGGTAGAAATAGCGTAATAAATCAAATTTAATAATTAATATCACCGAACACCTTTTTAAAAATAGAATGAACATATAATTCACATATTATTAAAAAATTAGATAAACTGTTATAATACAATGTAGTATATAAATTGACTAAACAAAAGTTGAATAAAGTTATATTAGGCAAAAAGGTTGAATAACACTGAACTAGACAACCGGGGATGGTGCCCCCTTTGCCCCTCCAATCGCACGGCTCCGATTTCACGAACCAGAACGATATTTTCCAAAATACCACCGTTCTGGCTTGCTTCGGTACATTTCCCGTTTCCACTGTCTAGTTTTTTCAACAAGATCAAGTATTTGTGTTAGTGACCAATAGTAAACAGTGTCCTAAACGACAGTCTATTTTCTTCGGGATAACTTATTACTCTAATCATTTTTTACCAGAATCTCTTCAAGCGTGATATAAACTTTACAGAATCACATCGTAATTATTAAATTCCGCGGTTAGAGTTGCAAAAACTAGGTTAGGTCATTAAAAAAACACAGCTCCAGCTATTATAGCAATGATTTTTTTATTTCTCATAAAAGAATGAAACGTTTTTTTAATGAAACTATAAATATCTTGCTACATAAAGCTACAAGCATCGATCAGATACCATCGATTTTATAATAAGTTTAACTCGCAAAAAATCAAAGAATAAAACTGTCAAAGGACTCCTTTGTGCGTAACATGCGTTCAAATAAATTTGATGCGTTTCTATATAAACTTATTCTTGCATTAAAAAATGATGTGGCCAGCACAGGACATATGTGACTTTGGGTTAAAAGTCGATATAAAACTAGAAATTTAATAACTCTGTGAAATGATTTAAAACTACTGTTCGCTGGACACTTCCGTATGGCTTTAAAACATGAACCTTAATTGTACACTAATGGACATATATATATATACAAAATTTTGGCACTACCAGAGGAAATTGTTGAAATTGAATACATGAAATCAGAGGGGTTATGAATTAAAACTTACACTACTGGCCCAGGCAGGTAGTGCAAAAAGTGTATATATGCTAAAAGGTTTATATGGGTGTAATAAGAACAATAATTCTTTTTCTGGCGTATTTATTATTCAAGTATTATAATTCCTTTAGTTCTGTAAATTGTTTAATTTTTAGGGTTTTGCAGGTATGACCAAAAAACCCTTGTCGTTTTGACTATTTTTACATGATTGTCTGTCTGTCTGTCCGTCTGTCTGTCTGTCTATCTGTCTGTCTGTCCGTCCGTCTGTCTGTCTGTCTGTCTGTCTGTCTGTCTGTCTGTCTGTCTGTCTATCTGTCTGTCTGTCCGTCCGTCTGTCTGTCTGTCTGTCTGTCTGTCTGTCTGTCTGTCTGTCTGTCTGTCTGTTCGGTAAAAATTGTAGCCAAACAGCTAAACCTAGAGAGTTGAAATTTGGCATGCTTATACAACTCTTTGACCCGCACATAGGAAAAATACTAAAACATCTAAAAAACAAACATAAACATAAATATAAACATAAACAAACATAAAAATATAAACAAATATATGCTCATCGAAAAAAAATATATTTTTTTTTACAATTCTGTGTAGGGTATCAAATGAAAGTCCTTGGTACGTGGATTAACGATAAAAATTTTATTTTTGCAAAATAAATTATTTTGACGCGATTTTGGCCAAAATTGTGCAAAAAAAAATTTTTTATCCCACACCCTGTAGCCCAAATGGTTTAAACTAAAAATCTGAAAAAATTCTAAATAATGTACATTGGTGTGAACCGGAATAGTACAACAGGAATTTTTGATCAGATTATGTTTTCGGAAAATAACGCATTTTTTGTGTTTTTAACTAAAATATGTTAAATATTTAATTCGCAATGTAACACACCAGATCAGTAGCTCGAGTAGCGCAGTTGGTTTTGTCATGTAACTTAATTTGCAAACTAGAGTTCGAATCCTGTTAATTTTATTTTTTCTGTTTTTTTTTGCATTTTTATTTTGTTTAAATTATTTTGTCAAAACTCTAGTTATATTTTGGTAAATGTTACATTTAATTTTTAAAAGCATAAATTTAATAACCAGTGAGAAGTGTTGAAATTATAATTTAATTCTATGTTTGACGAAATCAGAGGGCGGGGCTTATGATTTAAGCAACCAATGGAAGCCATAGGCGCAATTTTTAAAATCTTAATGAACCTTACTATATAAAAAAAAATACTGCACATATTTAGAAACTTAAATAATGATATTAGGCATTCGAATTAAAATTCATAAAAAAATATTTTAACATAAAATTTGTTTTGGTATCCCAAATAATCATCATTCAGTTACTAAATACCTGCAAAACCCTGAAATGTGTGCGTTTCAGATTTTATAAAATCTGTTCATGCCTTTGTATTTATCAGAATTATTGTTTTTTATTTATTCTCAAGATTATTGTAATTATTTAAGCAATTCCAAGTATCTCCTTCAATTCTGTTTACCTTTCAAGTTGTGTCGGAATGCGTAGTAAATAAGTGATGAAAGTCAGTGTAAACAGAGGAATAACTGAATGATCATGATAGACAATGAGAGAACTCATCCTGAGATACTTAAGGGAGTTTCTTCCTCTCCAAACACATGACTCGATGAATTTTTCATAAAGATCAAAAAATATCCTGGAAATTCTACCTGAGAGAAATAATGACATAAGGCATTTGATTTCTTTATGAATTTTATATCTTCAGAAATGTATTTTTATATTTATAACTGTGCTAAAATACTTTCACATACCTAGTACGCGGTTGATGTGACAGAGAAAAGCCAAAGCAAAATATCCATCCTATTATAAAAATTCATTTTTACATTTTTTCTTTGATATTTTAGGGTGCTGTAGGTATTTAGTGAGAAGAAATTGTGGGTACATATTAAAAATCATAAATTTCGAAAAACTTCTGAAAAAATAATATTATCTGTCTCATTTTGTAATACGAAACTAAGAGGGAAATTTCATTTTTAGGGTTTTGTAGGTATGACCAAAAAACCCTTATACCGTCATTTTGTCGTCTGTCTGTCTGTCTGTCTGTCTGTCTGTCTGTCTGTCGGTCTGTCTGTCTGTCTGTCTGTCTGTCTGTCTGTCTGTCTGTCTGTCTGTCTGTCTGTCTGTCTGTCTGTCTGTCTGTCTGTCTGTCTGTCTGTCTGTCTGTCTGTCTGTCTGTTCGGTAAAAATTGTAACCAAACGGCTAGACCTAGAGAGTTGAAATTTGGAATGCTTATACAACTCTTTGATCCGCACATAAAAAAAATACTAAAACATCTAAAAAACATATCCCCCTAAAAATATAAACAAATATGTGCTCATCGAAAAAAAAAAATATTTTTTTATAATTCTGAGTAGGGTATCAAATGAAAGCCCTTGGTACGTGGATTAACGATCAAATTTTTATTTTTGTAAAATAAATTATTTTGAAGCGATTTTTGCCAAAATTGTGCAAAAAATGTTTTGTCCCACACCCTGTAGCCCAGATGGTTTAAACTAAAAATCTGAAAAAATTCTAAGTAATGTACATTGGTGTGAACCGGAATAGTTCAACAGGAATTTTTGATCAGATTAGGTTTTTGGAAAAAAACGCATTTTTTGTGATTTTTTGCTAATAATGTACACAAGTTATAGCTTTGTAACACGCCACACTGGAACGTGTATGCTGGTCTTGTGGTATTTGACGCTGATTTTTCACCCAAGTAACCCGATCCGAGAGGGATCGAACCCTGTGAGGAAGAGACTATATTATTTTTTGTTTTTTTTTTTTTTAATTTTAATATTGTTTAAATTATTTTTTCAAAATTCTAGTTATATTTTGGCAAATGTTGCATTTAATTTTTAAAAGCGTAAATTTAATAGCCAGTGGAAATTATTTAAATTATAATTTAATTCTGTTTCAATGTACACGAAATCAGAGGGGCGGAACTTATAACAACCAATAGAAGCCATAGGCACAATTTTTAAAATTCTTAATGAACCTTGCTATATAAAAAAAATACTGCACATATTTAGAAACCTAAATAATGGTATTAGGCGTTCGAATTAAAATTAACAGAAAAAATATTTTAATATAAAATTTCTTTTCGCATCCAAAATAATCATCATTCACTTACTAAATACCTGCAAAACCCTGAAATGTGTGAAAATTCACACTTCACATCAATTTTTTATGTTGTATATTTAAAATATCATCTTAGGGTGGTAATTCTGAAGTGGCACCTTTCAAAATATTTGAAATGTCTATCACAATTTTGACATGTCAATCGCAATTTTGACATGTCAATTTGTTATTTGTTACATAATTTTTGAGTGAATATAACCTCGATATAATAAAACTTAACCAAATATTAAAAAGCCAGGTTTACAAGTTCACATGTTTCCATAAAAGTCTATTTACACCACAACAGTCACCAAAGTAACCAGATCTAGTTTCGTATTACAAAATGAGACAGATTATACACTTGTTTCCATCTAATAAAATAGTTTTTAGATACAAGATCATTTGATTATCTCTTGAAACGTGTAAAAATGAAGTATAGAGTAGAAAAAAAGTATAAAAATTGATGTGAAGTGTGAATTTTCACACATTTCAGTGTTTCGTTGGTATTTAGTAAGAGAATGATTATTTGGGATGCCAAATTTTATGTTAAAATATTTTTTTTGTTAATTTTAATTCGAATGCGTATTACCATTATTTAGGTTTCTAAATATGTGCAGTATTTTATTTTTATATATATCAAGGTTCATTAAGATTTTGAAAATTGCGCCTATGGCTTCCATTGGTTGTTTTAAGTCATAACCCCTCTGATTTCGTGTATTCAATTTCAATAATTTCCACTGGTTAAATTAAATTTACGCTTTATAAATTAAATGCAACATTTGCCCAAATATAACTAAAATTTAGAAAAAATAATTTAAACAAAATAAAAATGCAAAAAAAACATAAAAAATAAAATTGCCTCGAGAGCGGAGCGAATCTTAGTTTACAAATTAGAACGCAAGCATTCTAGCCATTATACTATCAAAGCATGCTGGTTCACTATGTTAGATAAGTTAGTATTTTACGTGGTCAAACAAAAAACACAAAATGCGTTATTTTCCGAAAACATAATCTGATCAAAAACTCCTGTTGTACTATTCTGGTTCACACAAATGTACATTACTTAGAATATTTCGGATTTTTAGTTTAAACCATCTGGGCTACACGGTGTGGGACAAAAAAATGTTTGCACAATTTTGGCAAAAATCGCGTTTAAATAATTTATTTTGCAAAAATAAAATTTTGATCGTTAATCCACGTACTAAGGGCTTTCATTTGATACCCTACTCAGAATTTTAAAACAATATTTTTTTTTCGATAAGCATATTTGGTTATATTTTTAGGGGGATATGTTTTTCAGATGTTTTAGTATTTTTCCTATGTGCGGGTCAAAGGGTTGTATAAGCATGCCAAACTTCAACTCTCTAGGTTTAGGCGTTTCGCTATAATTTTTACCGAACAGACAGACAGACGACAAAATGGCGGTATAAGGGTTTTTTAGTCATACCTACAAATCCCTAAAAACGAATTGCAAAATCTGTCTGTCTGTCTGTCTGTTCGGTAAAAATTGTAGTCAAACGACAAAATGACGGTATAAGTTTTTTTTTTTGCAAAATCTGTCTGTCTGTCTGTCTGTCTGTCTGTCTGTCTGTCTGTCTGTCTGTCTGTCTGTCTATCTGTCTGTCTGTCTGTCTGTCTGTTCGGTAAAAATTGTAGCCAAACGACAAAATGAACGGTATAAGGGTTTTTTTTTGCAAAATCTGTCTGTCTGTCTGTCTGTCTGTTCGGTAAAAATTGTAGCCAAACGACAAAATGAACGGTATAAGTGTTTTTTGGCCCTACCTACAAAACCCTAAAAATTATTAAGTCTCCAATTTTATTTATATAAAAAATTATTTATAGAAAAATGTTTTTGATATTATCGCAATTTGCTACCACACTCTTTCGTGAACACGTTTTGATATTTTAATATGACTTTCTCTGGAATTCACGTGATAAATTCGCATGTCTAAATGAAAATATGCAGTGTTTCTGTTGGATGTTTTTACGTCAGCGCTTGTTAAAAAATATGCATAATTTTGTATGTTGGAAAGACAGTCTGCGTTTGACAACTAGCCGCCATGTTGCTTTTTAAATCCTCGTCTGATATGTATGTATATGACAAAAAGACAAATGCATAGACAACTAAATGGCATAGAATAAAGAATTTTACGGTAAATTCGGTATTCTTATAATTGAAATATATATTTTTTCTTCAAGCGGATTATAATGCTAACATTACATTATTCAATACATTCGGTAGAAATGATACATTTTTTTACTAGTAACAAAATGTGAACATTTTTATACTAGTAAATAGTTCATATAGTTATCAACAGATGGCACTGATGGCAGCAGTCGCCATAAACAAAACATCTGTCAATTTAATATGTTTGTAGCGTGGTTTGTAGTGAATTCAGAAATTAGTTACGTTATTAGTGAGTTACTTTATTATTATTCTGTGATCATTCTGTGATTAGTTACAAAATACACAGTATAAAGATTAAAAATTAAAAAATGATAGTTCATTAGGTTATCAACAGATGGCACTGATGGCAGCAGTCGCCATAAACAAAACATCTGTCAATTTAATATGTTTGTAGTGAATTCAGAAATTAGTTACGTTATTAGCGAGTTACTTTATTATTATTCTGTGATCATTCTGTGATAAGTTACAAAATATACAATATAAAGATTATAAATTAAAAAATGTCTCAACCAATTCAATGTACACCGCCGGAATTAGCAGCAATAGCATCTGAAACTATAAAGTCATAAGTATTTATAGTTGCGAATTTTTAATAACTACGCTTGAAGATAAAATAGTATATGTCACTCGGAGTAGAACGCCTTTTTTGTGCTTCGCTCAATATGCAAGCTTCGGCAGCAACATTTGAGCTCAGCTCAAAAAAGAGCGCGTTCTACTCCTAGTAACATAATATACTATTTTCTATTACCGTTTTAAAAAGTATAGGTTATTCCCAGTGTTGTAATAGATACATTTGAAAATATATCTAGATACAGATACAGATACTTGAGGAAAAATGTATCTAGATGCAGATACAGATACAAATTTTAAAAAGTATCTAGATACAGATACATTTTTTTTACAATGTATCTAGATACTTCAAGATACTTTTAAGATACTTTCGGAAAAATGAAAACACCACAAAAAAAAAAGAAATAACTAGAGCTAGGAATATATTTGTTCACAATAAAAAATAAGTTATGTACTATTATTACTCTTAAAATAAACACAAATAGCCTTTGAAGCTGTGTGTCATAAATATTAACTAACTATATACCTATGTAATCTTTAAAAAAATCACTTTTTTATTCCAATTTCAGCGGATATCTCGAACATTTTTTGTTCGCTAATAAATTACTGATTATTAA
Source organism: Liopterus haemorrhoidalis (assembly GCA_963971575.1). Taxonomy (NCBI): domain Eukaryota; kingdom Metazoa; phylum Arthropoda; class Insecta; order Coleoptera; family Dytiscidae; genus Liopterus; species Liopterus haemorrhoidalis. The sequence continues at coordinate 65,884,773 of OZ020612.1, read as the reverse complement.
ATGAGTATATAGGATGACAAAAATAAAACAACAATTTTATTTATTATATTTCTTTATTTAATTCACATTTATAAAATTAATTCTTATTCTTAGATTAGATAATTACTTAATGGTTGTTTTACTTAACCGTTGTTAATAAAATTATTTAATTTTTTTTTATTTATTATTTTTTTAAATTTATTCAGAGCTGGAAATACAATTACACTTTATTAAAATTTCATAGATAAAAATAAATTAAATAAATTAATAAATTATAAGTTTGAGAACTATGATAAAATACAAGTTCTATATATAATTAATTAAATTTTGGAAAACATCCTTTTATTTTTTCCTTTTTTTTTAAATAAAAATTTTAAAAAAATATTAAAAATAAAAGAATGTTTTCCAAAATTTAATTAATTACATTTAGAACTTGTTTTGTCATAATACTCAAACTTATAATTTATTTATTTAATTTATTTTTATCTATAAAATTTTTAATAAAATGTAATTGTATTTCCAGCTCTGAAAATGGCTGAAGCATGTTTTTACTCCCACCAAGCAAGAAAGAGTTTACTGGTCGCTGATTGGTTAATTTAAACTTAAAATTCAAATATCTGAATGATGCTAAATGTATTACCAACTTGAAAAATCGTAAGGACATATTTTGTAAAAAGACCTTGAAAAAGACAAAATAGCAAAGTATCTGAACATACAGATACTTAGATACTGATTTAAATATCTAGATACAGATACAGATACATATTTTAAAATGTACCTAGATATAGTAACTAGATACTTGCACAGTATCTAGTTACTGTATCTAGATACAAATACCTAGATACATTACAACACTGGTTATTCCAAACGGTTTTGAAATCTAGTATCTTTTCGAGCTTTTGGCTGGTTTGGTTAAGCTTTGTAAGTCATACTCACATTGCAAGTTCTAGATTAAATTGATTGTCATTATAAAATATCCTTTTTATTGCATTTAAAGTTTTTGTCATTCTTAATAAAAATTTCCCATTTATTTATTTATTTATTTTTGGTCTTTCATGTATTATCTGTCTCATTTTGTAATATGAATGTTCTCCTAGGTATTTAACTCTTGATTATAATTCTAAATTGTAAGTATAATTCGGTAACTGTGAATGTAGCTTTAGTATTTCATCCGTGAACACAAAAAGACATATTGTACATTCGTGTGGTGCTCTAATGTGGTAGAAATATATAATTTACTGTCTAAAAATTATTAAAACTAATTATTTTTTTATGTAGCTTTAAGATTTATCTTTTATATAAAAATGTAAACAAGTATAAACCTTGTTTTTTTCTCTCATTTCAAATCCTGGAATCCAGTTTTAACCAGAACTCAACAGTTTTTAAATAAACAAAGGAAAATATTATATAGAAACAGCTTACAACGAAAGAGTAGTACAAAAACAACATATAAAAACTAAAACTTATGTAAAGAAGTAACAGGTATTTACTGGAATTCTGGTTTCTAAATTCTGTAGCCATCATATAATAGGTTTTCGTTTTATTATCTCTTCACTTCACTTGTTTCGAAACTCTTGTATTTGGGATTCTGTAAAAAAAAGAAAGCCGCCCGCTTCACTAAATGGTGATATAACCTATAAAAACGTAAGAAAATATATCATCATCATCTTTTCGTGTCCGCAATACCACGTTATATACACCTCCCAAAATCTTGTTACCAAGAGGGCTTCGTCATTGGCATCATTGGGGTCGTCAGGTGTGTAGCTACCTCCTATGTTTGTGCAAACCAGTAGATGTTGGTAATCCTGGTATTTTCCGCAGTCGCATTCTGCACTTCCAGCAATGTATCCCCACTTCTTTAAGTTGTCTTTATAACATAGTAACACCAGTACGGAGTCTGTTCAGCGCTCTCTACCTTGTATATCGTAACTGGTGACCAAAGCTCAGTTGTTCTTTAGGTGCAATCCAGGTGGCCAAGGCTTGCTCTCTCCAGAGTTCTATCCTCCGGTTCATGGGAGTGAGTGGTATGGCAGTTGTAGAACGTAAAAAACTTTCGGGATTTAAGCCTGCTTGTTTCAGCTTCGTGATCAAACAGTAGATGTCTGTGGTCTGTATCCGCCTTAATTTTTTCTGCTTCTGTGGCGACCTGTCTTCTGATATCTGGAGGTGTTATCCCAATGATGGGATATAGTTTATTAACAGGTGTTGGTTTTAAATATCCTGTTACTATTCGGACAGTGTCGTTTATCGCCGTATCTACACGTTTAGCATGAACAGAGTTATTCCAAACTGGTGCCGCATATTTGGCAGCAGAAAAACTCAAAGCTAGAGCCGATGTTCGTAAAACCTCCGGTTGTGCAGCCCAAGTTCCTTTATTCTCTAAAGAAATAGAGTCTTGGGTCTGATATACAGTTTGGGGTACTCATTTCGCAAGATCTTTGTGCGTACCATCGATTATTGGGGAATTAGTACGGCGAATTGTATGATGATTTATTGCTCTATGTCCTTTTAGGTTTCTCACTGTTACCGATATGGTTTTTCCGGTGCTTGTACCGATGTAATTGTCATTGTTGTTACAATTAATGTATTTTAATAGGTGTTTAGCTCTCAAAGGGTTCTGAACTTCGGTCTTGACATACCGTTCGAGGTACCATTCTCTCATTACCCTTGTGCGTACCATTGTTTTTGGGGGATTGGTACGTCGAATTGTATGATTGTTCCGGATTTCATTGCTTGTTTTTGGGTTCTTTTACTGGTATATTTGGATGTGAAGTTTTATGATTTTAAGATTTATTAATGTATCATGTTGTACAGGGGGTGACACTGTCAACCTTGCGATTTGTGCGTACCAGGTTGTCAGGGGGGATAGTGTGACTGCCTGTCATATTGATTGCGTTGGTCAGTCTTACTATCATTCGTAAAGCCTGGAACAGAATGCACAGCGCGCTACTCCGTCAGCGCGCTACTCCGTCAGCGCGCCGTCATTTGCGACAGCGTTGCGTTAGCGCCGTTGAGAATTTTCGCCTGCACACAATGCAATAATTTTTAACGCCGTCAAGTGTCACTTGACAACCTATATCTGAGTTTATACATGCGCTTTCTTTTATTAAAAGTATAATGGATGATGAAGACTTGTGTGTGATGTTATTTATGTTGTATGCAAGTTATTTATACATACAAACACTTTACCATTCAGTAAAAACTGAGGTTAGGTGTTCTGCGTCAACGTTCAACGGCGTTAAAAGTTGGAAGTTGACGAACATTCAGTATCAACGGCGTTCGAACGCTGTAGGACGTTGTCCATTCTGTGCACTTGCGTACGACAGCTTGGTTTTAACTTTCTTCTGACAGATAGCGTCGTACGAACGGCGTCAACGCGCCGTCAAACTCGTTGCATTCTGTTTCCCACTTAATTATTGAATTTTTGTTAATCTTGGACATTATTATATTTATCTCTAGTCTCGTTTGAAATGTAAAATTTAATTAACAGTCACTATCTTTGGTTATTATAGTATAATATTTAAAAAAAAAATGAATTCCTGTTTTTCCTATTTTCTGTATTCTTCAAGTTCAAAATATTTTGTCAATGCTTTCTGCAATTTCACCATCCTTGGAGATGACTGATGTACAGTTTGTTAGAGTTACGTTTAACTAACATAAGTAAATTAATTTATAACTATATAAGATTGTTACTTTATTGTTATGTTATTGTTATAGCACCTGAAGAAGCCAACAATGTTGTTAGTGAAACGTTATGTTGTTTAAAATAAACGCTTCTTGTCCAAAAAGCTGAATGAAATTATTTCCTAATTCTACCATTATACAAATTGGACGTTAAATAACTATTCTACTATTTTTAACTGCCTCATTCAGTTCCTGTAGCATTTGGAATGCATCCTGAACGCAGTTTGACACGAGAATAATATCGTTGGCGAATCTCAGGTGATTTAGCCTCACATCATTAATTTGAATGCCTTTGTTTTCCCAGGATAGACTTTTGTACAGGTATTCTACAACTGCAGTAAACAGTTTCAGGGAAATTGTATCTCCCAATGTTATACCCTATTTTTAATAAATAAAAACGTTGTGCATTGGGTAATGCAACGTCAAGACCTGTATAGCCAGTCTTCAAAATGTTTAGACAGATATTTGTCGTTACCTAAATAGATTTAAATGGTAAATATCAGGTGACAGTATTATGAAGCATTGAATTATTTGAAAGTTATTGTTGAATCTTAATACTATATTTAATATTAGTGAACAAATTGTTATGATTGTACTAGACCTCATTGATTAGCGTGACCTAAATAGTGTCTCCATTGAGAGAAGTGTACAGGGTGTATGAACAACGAACGGAAATAGGGTAAAAGTGATTATTAAAAAGGAAGGAAGGTAATTTAATAAATGCTTTTGTATTTGTGAATCACTCGCTAACTGCATTATTATTACCATTGTTACATTCAGTAATTACTACACAGTTTGAAGGTCACGTAAATAAATAGTTTAAAGGTCATGAACATGTAGAATAATCACCACCTGAAGCGCCGCTGATATGTAAGGCAAAAAAATTTATGGCGCCCCTTTCCTGAATTTTTTAGCGAAATTAATTAAATGCATTCATTTGTAATCTATAATAATACAATAAAGAGACAAAGTTAAAGTGTTTGTTAAAATTTAAATCTTACCTAAAAAATTTATGTGAAGTGTGAATTTTCAAACATTTCAGGGTTTTGCAGGTATTTAATAACTGAATGATGATTATTTGGGATGCCAAAACAAATTTTCTGTCAAAATATTTTTTTATGAATTTTAATTCGAATGCCTAATACCATTATTTAAGTTTCTAAATATGTGCAGTATTTTTTTTACATAGCAAGGTTCATTAAGATTTTGAAAATTGCGCCTATAGCTTCTATTGGTTGCTTAAATCATTAGCCCCACCCTCTGATTTCGTATACATCAAACAGAATTAAATTATAATTTCAACACTTCCAACTGGTTATTAAATTTACGCTTTTAAAAATTAAATGCAACATTTACCACAATATAACTAGAATTTTGACAAAATAATTTAAACAAAAGAAAACTGCAAAAAAAAAACAAAAAAATTAAAATTGACAGGATTCGAACTCTAGTTTGCAAGTTACCTGTTTGACAAAAACCAATGATTTAACGCACATCGCTATGAGCGCTGACGTATTAACTTGGTTACATAGCGAATTAGATATTTAACATATTTTGGTTAAAAACACAAAAATTCCTGTTGTACTATTCCGGTTCACACCAATATACATTACTTAGAATTTTTTCAGATTTTTAGTTTAAACCATCTAGGCTACAGGTGTGGGACAAAAATTTTTTTGCACAATTTTGACAAAAATGGCGTCAAAATAATTTATTTTGCAAAAATAAAATTTTGATCGTTAATCCACGTACTAAGGGCTTTCATTTGATACCCTACTCAGAATTTTAAAAAAATATTTTTTTTTTCGATGAGCACATATTTGTTTATATTTTTAGGGGGATAGCTTTTTTAGATGTTTTAGTATTTTTCCTATGTGCGGGTCAAAAAGTTGTACAGGCATGCCAAACTTCAACTCTCTAGGTTTAGCCGTATGGCTACAATTTTTACCGATCAGACAGACAGACAGACAGACAGATAGACAGATAGACAGATAGACAGATAGACAGTCAGACAGACAGACAGACGACAAAATGACGGTATAAGGGTTTTTTGGTCATACCTACAAAACCCTAAAAATTATCAAACCGATTTGAAACATTCTTTTACTGTTGGAAAGCCTGTACTTTCCTAAGTGTTATTTGCTTTGTTTCTTAAATCTAAGAAAAAAATGGAAGGAGCTATGATAAATAACATGATTTAGGTCAAAAATAGGAGCACCCGAAAATTAACAAAATGGCTTACAACGCCTGATTTTATTTTTTTAAACTTTATTATTAATTTTACACATTATTGGTCCTTGTCCCTTTCAAAGTACTCCCCTCCCTTATTCACACACTTTTCCCAGTGGTGTTTCCAATTCGCGAAGCAGTCCTGGATAGCTTCATTTGAAATGGCCTTTAAGGTCTCTGACGAATTTGCTTTGATGCCATCAATAGTATGAAAACGGCATCTCCCGTTATATTTTTTATATACATCTTACGATACATCTTATGATACATCTTACGATATCTGCCTGCTGTCTTATAAATTCGACTCCCTTCAAGACAATCTGAACCAACTTTCTCAACTAACCAAGCTAACAGGACTCGAGATTAATATCTATAAAACAAAAACCCTACGCATAAACACCACCAACACAAGACAGTTAAAAATTGGCCAGATATTTATCATGTAGATGAGATTTGTTACCTTGGCAGCATAATTGCCAAAGATGGAGGAGCAATGCTGGATATTGAGCAACGCTTGAACAAGGCCAGGCAAACTTTCGGTATGTTAAATGCTGTTTGGAGATCCAATTATATCTTAAGAAACACAAAGCTGCGCTTGTTCAACACAAATGTGAAATCGGTGCTACTCTAATAATGTGAGACCTGGAAGGTTACCCATGTAATCACTTCCAAATTGCAAAGCTTTGTAAACAGATGTCTCCACAGAATCATCCGAGTGTTCTGGCCGGAAAGAATATCTAGGGTGTATTAGAGTAACTTACCTAGAACGCTATCCAAGTTTTATTTTGCAAGTTTTTTTCGAGGATTCAAGTCTTCACGTCTTCAGCTATCACACGCGAAACAGGGAAAAATAACTTGCGTCTGTGTACATAACGTTAACAATAGACCCATCTCACTTGATCTGACTGGGAGGGCGAGACCGCGCACGCGCATTTGCCGACTTGGATTTCGTCCGTCTTCTAGAGACAGGGGAAATATATCTTGATGTATTTGCTCAGAATTAAAGACCTAGGTTTTTTGTCATGCTATCACACATACAAGACATCGATTCGAATGCAGAGACTTTAATTTTCCAAGTTTAGACTTGAATAATAACTTTAAGTGATAAGACCTTTACGCAGAGCTATGGCAACGAACAAACCAAATAGACATCCAGAAGGAAATAAAATTGCGCAAGTGGAAATGGATAGGACATGTCCTGAGGATTTATCTGTTTTTGTATCTACCTGTACTGTATTAGTTTACTCTTCTGTTTACTGTAAAAAATAATTAATAAATTATATACAGTAATTAATAAATACAAATAATTATACAATGCATTCTTATTGTTCGTGTATTCTTGTTGTATTCAGTTCAATAAACTGAAAATCAGTTTAATGGGCAGCTCTTTACAGGGAGTATTCGATTTAAACCTAGCTAATACTCGAACTATTCTGTAGTACGAAAAATGTCCACTCTACAGAAGTAGGTACACCATAGGATTATACCATACATAACGGTTGACTGTATATGGGCACCATATACAAGTTTGGTTGTGTTTGCAGAATAAATAGAATTAATTGGGAAACCCTCGTATGCTTCCCAATAAACTCTCGGCCTTAGCATGAAATATTTGATTTTTTAATTTAAAATAAATTTTATGTCCTTAACATCAATTCATTTATTCCAGTGGTGTTCCAAAGTCATTAGTGTACTTTAAAACTTTGGCTGCCATGTCATATTAGACTGACAATGCCTCTCATAAAAACCTTTTGGGTGGTAAACAGCTGTATACCACAAATTTTTTAACAGAATGACTTGCTATTTTTTATGTTTACTCTTAAGAGATGTTCAAACAAACTATTATTGTCGCCTGTAATGTCATTTTTGGGCGACACCAAGAACTTATTAGACAGACCTCAGTAATACCCTTTTCACACTAGATGTTTAAGACGAGTGAACTTAAAGTTCACCGATGTTTAAGATCGGTATGCTTTCACACTTGATGTTTAAATCTCTGGTGCTGTCATCAGCTACAGTAATTTTGTCCTTAAGTTACCGTAATGAAATTACCAGTTTTGAACTGTCTGCGCAGACGCACATTTTGAATTATTATAAACAATTAAGGATATTTCATTTCGTTCTACAATAAAGGCACTACAATAAAGAATATATTACACCTGTATTAACATGTAAGTCGATACATTTTATCTCAATTACTTTAGCTCTGTATTTTATTAAACACATTATTAAAATAAATAATTTTATTATAACAATAAGTATAAACTTCTTATAACGTCGATATAATACAGTATTCTTGTTTATGATAATATAAAATGTTGACAGCACAAATTCAAGGAGTATTTTTTTATAATACAAATTAAGTTGGCAATGCGGGCGAAGTTTAAGACGCAGATCTCTGTCTTAAACATCCGTCGTGTTTAGACGAGGCCGTACGGTTTCACATTAGCGTTTAAAGATACATTCACTTAAACATCCGATCTTAAAGATCTAGTGTGAAAAGGGTATAAGCAAGATTCAATGTTTTATAATCTTCTGCTTATTTAATCTAACCAATTTTTGTGGTCCCGTATAATTCTTTTTGTGAAAATATCATTTTTATGATACTATATATTATCCTGTTTTTAAATAATAAATGTTATTTTGTAGTTTATAACATTAAAAGAGGATAACAATAACCGTATTATCATTTTAATATATCAAATTTGAATTTATTTACACAATGTTGCAAAATAACAAGCTGGTTTATAGTAATTATATGCGGGTTTGTTCGTTACAAAAACATTTCATAATGTAATTAATTAATTAATATTACTTTTTACTGAAAAACTTCAAAGGATTTTTCTCTTTCATTTTGTTTATAGTTCACTTATTTTAAAAACAATTTCACATAAATTTTTACGATAATATTCAGGTAAATTAAGAAATATTATATTTTTTGTTTTCGATATTTATACGTAATAAAAATGTTATACAGGTTTACAGCAAAACACTTGAATTTGAAGAAAGAATAAGCAATTATGGAACCTTCAGGAGATTCTACTGAAACTTTGGGTTCCTTATCTGAAATTATTTGAATTATAAGACCATTTTATAACTGTTAACCAGGACACTATGACGTCAGGTCCTACCTCAATTGTTTTGGAAACAATATTCATTTGTGTAATTATTGGCAGCAATTAAAGACCATAGTCCGCACAATTGAATAGTGTTATCAACACATTAGAAAGTAGTTCAAAACTTATGTTGACAAACACGCAACACTCTGCACATTCTTTAATTCCCAAAACCGCAAGTCAGCAATCACGACCTACACCGCCTAAAGGCCGCTCAAGGAATTGGCATACAATTATATCATAATTGTGACAATATAAATCTCGATTAAACTCAATTTTGAGGATTCTGGTCGATATGTGGTTTCCGAAATAAACGATTATTTGTTCAAGAATCCTGTACAAAACATTTTGTCTTTTTTTAACAGTCTAATCCGTTGTTTACTGTTTATGTGACAGTGCATCCCTGTTGCAGTGTATTGCAGGGCTTAAAGGGAATAATTTTGGTTGTTCGACAGTACATAACGGATGAAGATGCTAGATTGAGGATCAGTTGTGTTGTCACTTCAAATTTGCATCATGATGGTACTGATGTACATGATTATCACAGATTAAGGACTTATCCATTGTTCCAAAAACCACTCAGTACGATCGATCAGACCAATTCACACACCTGAATTTCAGCATAACTTCAATATCTGGCAATGAGTGGAAATGAACTGTCAACAACTACGTGTATATTTTCAAATAAAGGGTGTAACAGCGAAATGGGACGCTGACATTTTATTTATTATTAAAGATGAAGGTAGAGACAAAAAAGGTTTATGAAGCCAGGGTATCTAAAAGAAGATGTCGAGGAAGACCTAGAAGAAAAGCTGTAGAGAGAAGGGATACCCCCTGGAGTGAAGCAAGAAGTATTGCTCTGGACCCCCGAACGGCTCGGCTCGAATTCGGCTCTGAACAAACAGTTATATAAAATACAGGAAAAAGACATTAGTAAAAAATTTGACTGCCAAGAAAGTGCGAACAAATAACTAAATATTGTAATAAAAAATTGATGTGAAGTGTGAATTTTCACACATTTCAGGGTTTCTGAATGATGATTATTTGGAATGCCAAAACAAATTTTATGTCAAAATATTTTTTTATGAATTTTAATTCGAATGCTTAATACCATTATTTAATTTTCTAAATATGTGCAGTATCTATTTTTTATATGGCAAGGTTCCTTAAGATTTTGAAAATTGCGCCTATGGCTTCCATTGGTTACTTAAATCATAAGTCCCGCCCTCTGATTTCGTCAAACATAGAATTAAATTATAATTTCAAGACTTCCCACTGGTTATTAAATTTACGCTTTTAAAAATTAAATGCAACATTTACCAAAATATAACTAGAATTTTGACAAAATAATTTAAACAAAATAAAAATGCAAAAAAAAAAACAAAATATTAAAATTGACAGGAATCGAACTCTGGTTTGCAAATTACGAAGCGTCTACACAACGCACTACGCTACGAGAGCTTACTTATCTATTGTGTTATATAGCGAATTAAATATTTAACATATTTCAGTTAAAAACACAAAAAATGCGTTATTTTCCGAAAACATAATCTGATCAAAAATTCCTGTTGTACTATTCCGGTTCACACCAATGTACATTACTTAGAATTTTTTCAGATTTTTAGTTTAAACCATCTGGGCTACAGGGAGTGGGACAATTTTTTTTGCACAATTTTGGCAAAAATAATTTATTTTGCAAAAATAAAAATTTGATCGTTAATCCACGTAACAATGGCTTTCATTTGATACCCTACTCAGAATTTAAAAAAAATATTTTTTTTTCGATGAGCAATTATTTGTTTATATTTTTAGGGGGATATATTTTTTAGATGTTTTAGTATTTTTCCTATGTGCGGGTCAAAGAGTTGTATAAGCATGCCAAATTTCAACTCTCTAGGTTTAGCCGTTTGGCTACAATTTTTACCGAACAGGCAGACAGACAGACAGAAAGTAAGACAGACAGACAGACAGACAGACAGACAGACAGACAGACAGACGACAAAATGACGGTATAAGGGTTTTTTTGGTCATACCTACAAAACCCTAAAAATAAATAACATTAATTAAACACTTTATATGAATTTATATTTAAACAATTTGATTTTATGAACACCCCTAATTTCTATTAGTTTACATAAACTAGTGGCTGCTGTAATTCCAAATTTAAAACCAATTGTCTATCTTGAAAAGGTGTTGTTTTTTTGCAAAATTTCCATAAACTTGGTTTTTTTAATTGTTTATTCTAGAATTAAAAACGTTTTAAAGTAACTTTTATTTAAGTAAATATTTATTTTAGCATAAAATCGAATGTGGAAACAAAAACCATGAAATAACAAAGGACGAATTTCCTTTTTGTAGTAACTTGATTCTCCGTTAACAAGTAACAAACAATATTCTGTATCCGGTTTCAGTTTTAAATATTTCAATAATTTTTTGTGTTTTTGATAACAAAATATTGGGCTTTGATAAAGGTTTTGGTTACAAAATTTCATTCCAACATATACGTGGGACGTTCAAAATTGATTTGAATTTTTTATTGAACGTAATTGAAGAGCTATTTCAAATATGTTTTATATTCATCATAGAATGCATGTGCTCTTGGTTCAGTACCCAGCAAAGCCCTTTGAACAGTTTTAAAAAAATATGGCCGTACAAATAAAATTATAAATCTGACCACCAGAATGCCGATACATTGCCTGGCATTTCTAAGAAAAAGGGTTTAGGCATTGTTCAAGAAGATGCTAGTGTTCAATGTTATTAAGCAATAACTCCGAACAAATGTCTCCTTGAACAATGAACCATTTAAAAATATATTTCTTAAGTTACGTGTTGCAAGGATTCTAATTTTATTTTATTATCTGAATTCAAATATTATGTACCCTTTAAAAATTCCAAAAATGCCTCTCAAAAAAATTCTCGGGACGGGTGGATTATGAAATTTTGTCTTTGTCTGAATAGATTAGCCGATTCGTTACACAAAGAACACTGGTCCCTTGGTTCGAGGATACTGTCATTTTTACTGACGGATCAAAATTTGGAACCAGGGTTGGGTGTGCGTTTGTTATCTGGAATCCAAGCCAGCAGTTTCAGTATCGTCTGCACTCCATAAAGAATGTGTACACTGCTGAGCTGTACGCTATTTTCTAGGCCCTGCGTTTTGTTTCGTCAAAGCAAAGTCATTCAAGTGTCGTTAGGTTTCATAAGTGCGATGACAAAGTTAAATTTAAATGGAGTTGTCACTTTAAACAGAAAAATTATGTATATATAGTTATTCGTAATTTATATCAACCAGAAAAAATAATGCAAGTCAAATTAAACCGCTTTCGTATCTCGTACATGAAAGTGGGAACGCAAGTTAAAATGATGAAAAACTACAAATTACAAATTACAATCTAAATATTTAATTTCTGATATAAAAAAATGGGTTTCGCATCTATTAGTGTTAACACACCGCTGTTGACAATTTTCCCACATAAAACAATAAAATCCTGATAATTAATGGTGTGAAATGTGATTGAAATTGCAAAATTTTCAGTTGGCTGCACAGTAAAATGAACAATATAGCATTTAGGCAAACTTCATTACGGTAGAATTGAACGAGTTGTAGGAATTCCAGTAGGTCGTTATGACAAGTACGCGTTGTGGTCTAGCGACAACATGCCTTGGCACGTCAACTGGACCAGAGGGTGTTAATAAAATCAACAGCCATCTAGCATCTAGCATACAAACCAGTACCATCATGTTACCTAAAATTACACACGTGAATGCTGTCCTTGAAATATCCCAATTAATTGAAATTTTCCTTAAAAAGAATATAAAAATGATTTGGGAGAAATATATTGTCAACATACGAAACTTTGCTATTTTCTTTTGAAGGATGGATTCTTTTGAAGACAATGTTATGAAAAACATTTGGCATTTGTGATATATTTCTTATTTTTAATTATTCGGGTACAGCAATTTTATCAGGGTTCAGTTTTAGGTCATTTACTATTTTTGATTTACTTTAACGATTTCTCTTCTGCTATTTAAACCAAATCTATTTTAAATGCCGACGATACAACTCTTTTAACCAGGTCATTGTCACTAGAACACTTGCAACATGTTTCAAATGATTACACTGGTCAACAAATTTAAACTTTTTTTTGCTGACTTAGATCTGATACTTGTTTTTAACTAATTTTTTTTTAGGGTGCTGATTTCAAAAATGTTAACAGTTTCTGCCTATCACTTCAAATTTTTGTTCTATCGTATTTTGACTTCACCTTTTCACGTTCTGATATACGTCTACTTTAATTTCAACTTCGTTCTTGTTGTCCAATATATTTCGTAGGAACGCCTTACATGCAGGTACTTGTTATAGACCTTTTTACAACGGCGGGGGTTGCAAGGTCAAGGGTAAGGTACTTAGTATGAGTTCAAATATATATCTGAAACATTTCAAAGTCTCAGAAATGAGAAGCTAAAAGCTGGCATTTTTGACGGACCACAAATTAGAAAATTAGTGAATGATCCACATTTCACTGTACATATGGATGATATGGAGAAGAATGCATGGCAGTCTTTCGTGACGCTCATCAAAAATTTTCTTGGGAATAAAAAACCCGAAAACTATGTGTTTTCGGCTTTTGCTAAGGTCGTTGAAAATTTGATTGAAAATTATCATCATCTGGGGTGCAACGTGAGCGTGAAACTTCATTTTTTAAACAGTCATCTTGACAAATTTCCTGTCAATCTTGGAGATGTTAGTGATGAACAGAGTGAACGTTTCCATCAGGATTTAAAAGAGATGGAGAGACGTTATCAAGGAAGGTGGGATACTCAAATGATGGCTGACTACTGTTGGGGTATTAAAAGAGACTTATCGGGAATGGTGCACTCCAGAAGATCTTACAAACGACCATTTAATCCTTAAATTATTTTGTATTTTTATTTTAACACTCCAATGCATTAAAATGTAATTAAAACTGTTCTCATTTTCTTTCTTTCACTATAGATAAAATTTTAAGAATATTTTCTAATTATTTAGTCCTTCTTGTTCGCCAAATTTGTACCAATTACAGTATCGACATCTAAAATTAAACGATAGAATCATTAATTGGCCGAAAATATGTATTTGTTGTAGAGCAAATATTTTGCCCAAGTTTCACAACTAACTTGATCACAGGCTACTTGCCACATTTTCAAAACTTCGTTATCACTAATAATTTTTTGTTATACCTCAAATTAGGTCAATGGGGTTAAACTGGCAGTGATAAGAAGGTAATCATTGTTCTCTTTTTCGCAATTAAAATATCCCAGCAGATTTTAAATTAAAGTTTGTGAATTTAATAATTGGCCGCACGCTCTACTAATTAATATTATTAACAGACACTGACAGTTAAGACAAATAACAAAAAACATTTTTAAAATCGCTGAAAAATGGTAACTTGATTATTATATGAATGCACTACTTGATACATACATGTAACAGTCACCTATGAACAATCTGACTATACTGGATATAATTAATGAAATAAAATATTCTACTTTGTTTTAGCTATCTGTGCCTGGTAACATTATATTTTTCTGTGAACTTAGTTTTCTAGTTGGGATCCCTCGAATTGATGCAAACAGTGGAACTGAGCAAATATGTGAACATTAATTTGAATCCAGCATTTAAGTTCAGTCGTAGAAAAACTTTCAGCATAAAATATATGGTTTTCAGTTCGCATTGCGAGCTCTTCCACTGGTTTAATGTCGACCAACTAGGTGTACGCCAGTTTCCTCATTTTTTTTTTTATGAAAATAATTGCTGTGTGCACAACTTTTCACTGCGGTTTGCAGTTCCTTGTTTATTTATGCAGATTAAGGATATTTCTAAAATTTCTGATTCAATTAATTTATTGATTGGAGTTTAATGAATTTGGCAGAGAAAAAAGAAAAGAAAATATTTTATGCATATTTTGGTACAGCTTACAATTTCATATACTGAGTGTCTATTTTTTAAGTTTCACCACTGGGATTTCATAAACTTAGGAAAATGAAAGTTTCAGTTAGTTCCGCTAAATAAAAGTAGACAACATCAGGATAGATACAACAAAAAGAGCAATTCCATTGGAAAAGAGCATAATAAATGGAAACGTTACATGTATGAAAAAATCAGCTGTGGCCACCACAGGACCGACCGCCATCATAAAGTACTTGTATAAAATACATTCCAGCAGCAGAGTAGAAATAACTTGGCCTAATATTTACTAACAGAGATATTATTTATCATGACCATGGAAACGTTACATATAAGTATGAAAAAATTGAGACTTAAATTTTTTTTTTTAATTTTACAAAAAAATTTCGAAATATTTCGTTTTATCAAAAAACGTCTCAAATAAAAGTTATTAGTTATTGCATTTATAGAAACTTTTGTTAAATAAATTTTTTCGAAATACTTTTCTGTTGCTAAATATTCGCAAAAATCTTAAAATCGACACGAGTAACTCCCATTTTTAGTCAACCGATTTTTACCAAAAGTTGATCAACTTGTATCATTGATGTCAAAAGCTTAAATATGCAGTTTCATAAAAATCCTTCTAGCCGAATTTGCTCTGCACGTGTACACAGACAGACAGACGGACGGACAGACAGACGTACAGACGGACATACGGACAGACGGACAGATGGACAGACGGACAGACGGACAGACGGACAGACGGACAGACGGACAGACGGACAGACGGACAGACAGACAGACGGACAGACAGACCGACAGACATCATGCTAAACATAGTCAAAACGTTATGTAGTGACCTCAATTCGTGGAGATCCATCGAAATCTCGAAATGTCAAAATCGGTTGATCCAATACCTCCCTTATATATTTTGGCGGTCGATAAAAAGGAAGAAGAGATGAACTGTGTGATTCAGGACAAGGAAAATATATTTAGGAGGTCTTGGAGAGAAGAAATGATTTGAAACGAAGACACCAAATTCAAAATATGTAGATTTAAACCGAAAGGTAAAAATAAAATTTGTCGTGAAATCATTAGTCGCTACGTAATGACGTAATTTGCCGTGCTGAATACATATCTAGCCGTGCAACATTTGTCGTTCGATGTTCATATTTTGTTGTGCCGTTATATTTTCAACATTCTGAACACATCATATGAGTATTGATCAAGTAACAGCATAAGAAATAAATCTATCTGTTATGAAGAGTTCAAAGCTAAAATAGTAATATTTCATAATTCATTGCTCCATAAGATATGCAATATGATAGTAAACTAGTGCAGTGTAGTATATAAAAAACTTATGAAGTCTCGTCGATAAAATCTGCTACTTCCTTCATATATTGCTACTAAAGTTAAATTACTGTCTAGCGTTCGATTATGCATTACATATTGAAGCAATTTCAGCACTGAACTCTATGTGGTTTATGTAAGTTTTAATTTTAAAAGCAGTTCAAAATTTAACCATCTGTGGCTAAATGATTTGGTTAATGCTTAAATCGTATTCTGAATTTCTGCTAAGTTAATAAGTTGGATAAAAACTATTGATGTGCCAGATATCCGTGTCCGTATCCGCGGATCATCCGTAAAAAATTAAAACTATTCAGGTCTGTATCCGTTAAAAAATAGATCGATGTTCTCAACCCGTAGTCCGTGGACCGGTGCCGGTCCGCAGAAAATTCCTGTTGGTCCGCGAAATATTTTGACCGAATCATTTAGATGCACACTTCTATTCACGAGTATATAGCACATTTTTTTAGTCGATGCAGAAGCTAACTTTTGTCGGAACCATGATTTATTTAATATTAACTAGCCTTAATTCAACGCCTCTCGCGGTTATTTTTCATGCTTCTAAAGAAGCTAGCTCTTTGGGATAGTCGCTTATAAGAGAAAGATATTGTGGGGAACTACGATATATAATATATGAAATGTCACGGTTGGCTGATTTATTTATTTCATTTGTACTTACTCTGTACATCCCTCAACTTGCGAGCGGATCAAGTCTGGACCCCCCCCTATTAGTCCGCTAGCTGGTTGCTATGATTCTTGGAAGGATTAAGGGTTGTTTCAATTAAACTCAACATTTTAGCTAATCTACTTTAATTATGATACGGTTTAAATATTTACATTAATTACACTAGACTTACAATTACGTCGATACAGCTAAATCCAAATGAGACACACACTCGCACACACTAGACACACTTTACACCAAACACTAATTTAACCAATACATGTTTCTAATTATTGTCTCTCCAACTTTTTAGCTGGTCACTACACTAACGTTCATACGGAAGTACATTGTTACTTTATTTCGACTCGCCCAAACACTCTAAATGTCTGTAACCCATGTCTCTTAAAAACCAACTCCAAAACATGGTCTTAACCATACGACGGGTCAAAATCCTCTTTTTTTTACATCTCAACGTTATGACGGTTTAAGCTCAACTCCCCTTAAAACATGACTGCCCTGGAATGCTTACTTCGCCCAGTTAAATGTCATTTCACACCTCTTGATTATCTGTCTTATACTATCTTAAATTCATAATTTATTGGTGATAACTCAGATAAATATCCCATTAGAAAATAGCCGAATAATATTTATATCTCAGACAGAATTTAATTATTATTTATGTGCTTATGGTTGACGTATATTTTTAACACAATTATTTACGATTCACTTTTCATGTCACATTGACAAAAGTGTCAAGTTGCAATAATAAACAATCTCCCGTTATCTTAAATGCCCTTTCTAAGAAATAGATTATTTTTGTATCGTTTAACAGATTAAATATTTTACTCTAATTAAATGATTATAATGAATTTATTTATGAAATTTTATTTATGAAATAATACCAAAATTATCTCCTTTACAATATAGAAATGTTTCCACTTTTGGAAGAATTTTTTATTGCTGCTGATGTCAACCAGAAAGTCATATTCAACAATAACATTTAAGAGCATTAGCTGAAAATTTGAATAATTATTTCCCTCCCCCCTTATTTCCGATAATTATTTCCCTGAAAATGAGGAACCTCGTAAAGGTAACCTCTAGATTAATAATCCATTCTTGAAAGATATAAAGCCATGTGTACTTGATCCTCGTGAAAAGGAAAACCTGATCGAGTTGTCTTGTTATGTCACTCTGATGTCCAGACATAAAATGCAATCATTGTCTCAATTTTGGAAATCGCTAGAAAAAGAATATCCATCTTTAAGTTATAAAGTTATCAAATTATTAGTCATTTTTTCGAATTCCTATTTGTGCGAAATAATTTTTTCAGCCATGTCAATAATAAAAATCAAACAGAAAAATCGAATGGATGTTAACACAGCGCTTTGTCTCTCTGAAACAACTCTGCAGCCACGTATATCAAATTTTCTAACAAAGAAGCAGCAGCAAATGTCGCACTAAATACTGTAATTATATAACTGTATAACATATTCCTATATAATAATAAAATACTATATATATTTGTTTTTATTTGCGGCGCACCAGGGTGTCGCGGCGCACAGTTTCGGAATCGCTGGTCTAGCTCTTAGTTCTTGTGTAATACTCGGCCTTGAGTACAGTTCTGGGATATCTTTGTTCTTGTGAATTCTCCATTCACCATTAATTAGAATAGGACCAAATATTTACAGCAAAAAATTCATAAGTGTAAAAGTTCATTCTCAGTTTTGTTCAATTTTTTTTGTCTTATATACTGTTGTGATCCTTTTATGTATTTTACCCGTAAAGTGATAATATATTCTGCAATTGAAATCTAATTTCATTAATTGTAAATTATATTTGTTAAATTATACAGTATATCGAAAGGTAGTGTTTGAAATGAGAATATGGTGTGAAAGAGAATGAGCAATGGAAGGTAACCAAAAGGAGAGTATGTAATTACAGGCAAGATTGCTTTCCTTTAAATGGAAACAACTGATGAACGAGAAACAAAATATAATATATGCTAAAAGGTATTTTTAGATAGAAAAAGTGGAAAAAAAACATAGAATATTCTTAAAATTTCTTAGAAATATAGAGGATTTCTTCCCATATTTTTACCATTCTGTCCTTCATTCTCATCACGTGTTATATTCACTGTAACCGCCTACTCTCAGTTCTTGCGTGACACTTAGTCTTGAGTACAGTTCTCAGATATCTTCATTCTTGTGTATTCTCCATTTACCATTGAATGTGACCAAAGATTCGGCGTAATATTTTCGAAACTTCTTCGCTCTTATTATTATTATTTTATTCAAAGTAATGACCTTAGTTTCGTGGCTATCAGCCAGCAAGAAGAATACAAATACGAATTAATTTACATAGCTTGATACATTAAATTTTGATGCTAGTTGTAGTTACATTTTTGTAGACAATAGGATATAGTTTAATATTGTCTTGATGGATTAATATACTAGTGCAACTGTTCCCAACCTTTTTTCTCTCACGTACCCCTTGTTTTTTCATTTATGAGTACCCCCTATCTTCAATACCCGCATCCATCCATTCATTGTTTTTTTTTTTAATTTTCTTAGTTTAGGTAAAGTTAGACAATGACATTTATGGGCTTTTATTTATATATGTATTTTAAATAATACAAATTATAATAAAATAAAACATAAAAACAGCATTAAAATAATTTTTACCCACATTAACTTATGATGAAACTAGAATAATTATTCGTCAAATTTTAAATAGCAATTATTCATCTCGATGTGAGATACAAGGTGTATCAAAAGAAATTTTATATTTAGTGGATCGATTTAAAAAAAAGTAAGCCGTATATAGAAAAAATGTTTATTAATTATTAAAATACACTTTTTGGGGATTTATTTCTTAAAAATAATATCGTCTAAATGTAGACCCTCGCGTTCTCGGCACTCATTTAATCGAACAGTAAAATTACTTATGACGTCTCGGCAGGTGGACTCAGGGATGGCTGCCATTTCGTGACGGATATTTTCTTTCAAATGCGCCAGTGAAGTTGGTTTATGTCACCTCTCCGGGAGATCAATTTGCCTGAGAAAATTTCACGAACACGTGGCAGAGACATATTGGACGTGTGTGAAGTTGCTCCGTCCTGTTGGAACCATGTTCTTTGGTTATAGCCAGGAAAGTTTTGCAGTTCAGGTACCAAGAAGTTGTCTAATATCTCCACATAACGCTCTGAATTCACTGTAACTGCACGCCCCCTTTCGTCTTCAAAAAAGTAAGGGCCGATAATTCCTCGCGCCGACATCGCAGCCCATATGGTCACTTTAGGTGAATGTAGGGGTTTCTGATGTTTGCGTTTCGGATTCGTTGTACTCCAGTAGCGGCAGTTCTGCTTATTTACGTGGCCATTAAGATGAAAATGAGCTTCATCCGAAAACAAAATGTTGGTAAACGTTGAAAATCGCTCAATCACCTGATTTACGAAATTAAGCCTCTGACTGGCATCTTGGGGCTTTAATTCTTGCACCAATTGAATTTTGTAGGGGTGCAGCTTTAGGTCTTTGTGCATAATGCGATGTAATGATGATCTATGTACATTTAAAGCACTTGCGCGCTTCCGAATTGAAAGGTTCGGGTCGTCACGAACAGACTGATTAACATTCTCCACGTTTTCTATCGTTCTTGATGACCTAGGTCGCCCGGATTTTGATTTATCCAGCATTGTACCAGTCTCTTCAAACTTTTTAACCCAATGTCGAATGAGAGGAATGCTTGGCGCATCATTTAAGTGGCGAAAACCTCGAATACTGCAGAATTTTCTACGCGCTACAGTCGCCGAATCACCGTTTTTGTAAAACTCTCGCACGCATAACGCGCGGTCTGCTCCCGAGAAACGCTCCATAGCGACTCAATTCCCAAGAGCCAGGCTACCGATTGACATAACCCCCGCGCCCCTCGGATAGGTTGCGTTCACGCAGTAAGCTAAATAAATATAAAATTTCTTTTGAGACACCTTGTATCTTCCATCGTGATTCATAATAATTTTAATGCGACCCTTGAGCTTGTTTCATGGATCCGAGTTTTTAATAATCAGGTTCAAATGAAGACAGATATAACCTCAAATCAGGAGCTGCGTCAAGCTTATTGCGATAATAATTTACGCATAAGACGAGAATGCTCTTTCGACTAGCTTCGTGAAAGGTAATAATTTGATTGCTTTGTCACCGAATTCTTGGTACTCTTCTTTCACTACTGCCCAAAAGTCAATGAGATTTTTTTTTTTTCAAATCAGATTCAAAAGAAGAATCAGTCGACAGTTCAATCAATTTTTCTTATTCAATTTTAACGTAAGTTTAAAACTCTGGTGTTTTTTTCGCCATTATCTATATTATTTTCGCGTACCCCCAAACGATCCTTCGCGAACCCCGAGGGGTACGCGTACTCTAGGTTGGGAACCGCGCTACTAGTGGGTAGTGGGACCTTATGTAGGGCATGTTGCCTCTTTTGAATCTGGTACATCAGGCAGTTAAAAAAGAGGGTATTATTATTAAATTGAAGAATTAACAAATATCATATAAAATACCTGGAAAGACCTGTAAACAGAGCAAGACTCAACTAAGTGAATTGATGCTCGAAAATAAAAACATTTTTATAATGGGGTTCTATTAAAAAGTTTTTATGTATCTTTTTAAAAATTTAATTTTTTTCCAGTAATAAGTTCAACATGTTGTTTTATGATTACTCAGTACCAGTACAAGCACAAGTGCCAGTGGCGTGCGGTGGATCTTAAACTAATGTGTACAAGTTGGCCTTTGAGAAATAATATAGTATATTATCTGTCTCATTTACTCACGTACAAAACTAACAGGGAAAGTTCATTTTTTATGTTGTATATTTACAATGCATTTATAATATTATCGTAGTATTGGTTCACATGGATACGTCAAAGTTCGTTTACACTACAAACGTTACTAAAATGTTCAGATCTAGTTATCTATTACAAATTGAAACATGTTATACCTATTAAACAATTATATAATACATGTATATAAAAATGGCATCTTTGTCAACAAAAAGATAATAATAAATTAAGAACTAAATTTGATATATAAAAAAAATAATAACAATAATAATAATAATAAAACAGCCAAAATAATAATTTGTATAATATGTATCATTTTGTAATACGTTACCAGATTTGATGATTTTGGTGACATTTGTGGTGTAAACGAACATTAACGTATCAATATGAACCAATAATACGATAATATTATAAATGTATTGTAAATATACAACATAAAAAATGAATTTTCCCTGTATGAAACATGAAATATGAAACATAATATTATTTCTAATATTTTTATTGTATTCGCCTGTCGTTATATTCAAATTTTCTATGACGTAATCATAAAGTTGGTTGTTGAAAGCCATTCAAATACTTAGCAATACTGTTGTGTGTGTAGATGCACAAAACCAATAATGCAAACCTAAATATTTTAGAGCACAATTCATATGGGCTGCACGCCACTTCAAAATACACATTTTAATTTAATTAAAGTCATTTTTAAACATAAACAAAACTGATTTTAATTATTATTTCAACCTATTTTTCTATCTTTTGTTGAGTTTCCAGGATGGAGACGGATTTATTCGAGCGGATTAAATACAAATTTATCTTAGCAAATGACTTCGGAAGTTTAATGTGTTGAAATATATAACATATTTTGTCAAGTGTATATTAAAGGCAGTGGCGTACTTATTGAAAAATACAAAAAAGGCACTAGTTTTTTATTTTAAATAAACAACTGATTTTGCTTGTAAATAAAAGACACGTGTGGCTTATGAGACATGGGGATATTTTTATTATATCTTTTAGTATATGTTGTTGAATACAAAAAGTACATCAGTATCTTACCATATTTAGAGTGAGCATGATATCAGTGAATGAAGTGCATTTACGACATTCTATGTTGTATGAGTTCGAAAGAGGAAGCAACGCGTCGGTTGCATGTGAAAACTTACGTGCAGTATTTGGAATAGATGTTGTAAATGTTCGTACTTGCCAAAGATGGTTTACAAAATTTCGTTCCGGAGATCTGAGCCTAAAAGAAGATATTCGATCTGGAACCATCCAAGATCGATAATAATGTTTTGCAGCCCATGTTGGAGCAAAATTCACATCTAACAACTAGAGAAATTGCAAAAGAGTTCGGCATCCATCAAACAACTGCTGGTGACCACATTAAATCTCTTGGTTTTGTTCTTAAAGCAAAGCATTTGGGTCCCCCATGAATTGACCCAAAATAATGTATCAGATCGTATAAGAATATGCTCATCACATCTCATTATACACAATGTGGAGCCGTTTCTGGACAGGCTGATTACTGGAGATGAAAAGTGGATTCTTTACGAGAATATTAAGCGAAGAAAAGCTTACTGCAAACCTGGAACGTCATCAGCAACTCTTGCAAAACCAAATATTCATAAAAAAAAGTAATGTTCTGTTTGTGGTGGGACAGAAAAGGTCCAGTGTATTGCGAGCTGCTAAAACAGGGGCAAACTGTCACTGCGGATCTGTACTGCAACCAACTCTATAAATTGCATGCAGCTATCAAGCAAAGAAGGCCAGTATTAACGTTCAGAAAAGGAATCGTGTTCCATAAAGATAACGCTAGACCGCATACCGCAATGGTGACACAAGAAAAACTTCGTGCGTTTGGATGGGAATTTCTTACTCACCCACCATATTCATCTGATATTTCACCATCAGATTACTACCTATTCAGATCTCTGCATAATTATCTAACGGGAAAAAAATTTAATTCTTTTTAAGTGTTTCTATGGCAGTTGCTCACTATTTTCATTCCAAGGACGATAATTTTACAGAAGAGGAATTGACAGGTTACCTGAAAGATGGCAACAAGTTGTTACAAATAATGGAAATTATATCATTGAATAATATTATATATTTACTTTTTTAAATATCTTAAAATATTTTTATTTAAATACGACAGAACTTTTCCTCTAACCTAATAGATTGCTCTTTTATGGCAGTTTCTCAAAGTAGGTTTTACGGAAAATTTCAGGGATTCCGCGAGAAATTATAACAAAAAATACTGAATGCGGCTCACGACGTAAAAAAGGTTGCCTATCCGTGGCTTAAAGTGATAGGCCATGTTTAATGATGCCAGACTTTAGACTCACAAAATGATTATCCAACGTAAGCTCTGAAGTAAACGTCGTCGAAGAAGACCTAGGAATATATGGAGCGTCAACATCACAGACGATCTGAGAGCATTTAAAGTGATCAGTTGAAAATATAACGCCAGGAATATGGAAAAATTGATGTGAAGTGTGAATTTTCACACATTTCAGGGTTTCGCAGGTATTTAGTAAGTGAATAATGATTATTTGGGATGCCAAAACAAATTTCATGTTAAAATATATATATATATATTTTTGTTAATTTTAATTCGAATGCATAATACCATTATGTAGGTTTCTAAATATGTGCAGTATTTTTTTTATATAGCAAGGTTCAATAAGATTTTAAAAATTGCGCTTATGGTTTCCATTGGTGGTTTTAGTCATAATATCCGCCCTTATGATTTCGTGTATTTATAGGAATAAAAATAGCAGTATAACAGTAATATATTTAGGCACTAATATGATACAGACATTATAACCCATGACATAACATATATTTTATATATTTTATTTTTTTACTTGTATCCATGGTATTATATATAAGTTTCTTGGTTGTAAGTCCAAGAGTATTCAATTTCAACAATTTCCACTGGTTATTAAATTTACGCTTTTAAAAATTAAATGCAATATTTGCCCAAATATAACTAGAATTTTGGAAAATTTATTTAAACAAAATAAAAATGCAAAAATAACAGAAAAAATGAAATTGCCTCGAGGCCGGATTGAACTCGAGTTTGCAAATTAGAACGCCAGTATCCTAAGCATTACACCATCGAAGCGCTCTGTTTACTGTACTACATAATATCATTAAATATTTTACATGGTCAAGCAAAAAACACAAAAAATGCGTTATTTTCCGAAAACATAATCTGATCAAAAATTCCTGTTGTACTATTCCGGTTCACACAAATGTACATTACTTAAAATCTAAGTTAGATTTTTTTCAGATT
This sequence comes from Liopterus haemorrhoidalis, assembly GCA_963971575.1. Taxonomy (NCBI): domain Eukaryota; kingdom Metazoa; phylum Arthropoda; class Insecta; order Coleoptera; family Dytiscidae; genus Liopterus; species Liopterus haemorrhoidalis. The sequence continues at coordinate 65,859,702 of OZ020612.1, read as the reverse complement.
TTTAGTTTAAACCATCTGGGATACAGGGTGTGGGACAACATTTTTTTTGCACAATTTTGGCAAAAATCGCGTCAGAATAATTTATTTTTCGGTGAGTACATATTTGTTTATATTTTTAGGGGCATATGATTTTTAGATGTTTTGGTATTTTTCCTATGTGTGGGTCAACGAGTTGTATAAGCATGCCAAATTTCAACTCTCGAGGTTTAGCCGTCTGGCTACAATTTTTACCGAACAGACTGACAGACAGACAGACGACAGAATGACGGTATAAGGGTTTTTTGGTCATACCTACAAAACCCTAAAAAATGGAGGCTGATCCTGGCGAATGCTCCATCTCGGAATGTAACACGATGATGATGATTTTGTTCATTTTTAGTGGTTCTTTAATTTTGTCCAGTATCATAATTTGTTTAAGTAAGTGTTCTATATTCAAAATAAATATTATTTAATAATATTTGTCTTTAAATACAATATTAGTTTTCGGTTCCGATAAAAGAATACTAACAAGTAAGCTATACGCACATAGGTATTGTATAGTTCTGGTCAATATTGGCATTTTCTGTTTGAATAAAAACATTTACAATTATTAAGAACGTATTGTAAAGAGATTATAAAGTAAACAGTAATTTAGACAATATTGTTTATAAATATTGAGTCATGAAAACCGTTTGTAAAAAATTACCATCAAAAATTATAACTGACTAGGTTCTTTTCAAGATCGATTTTGGCGTAAAATTTGATGTTCTTTGGCAAACAGTACTTAACGAATTTTCTCCTTGCAAAGCAGAGCGCTCAGAGTCATTGCTGGTTTATCATATAGAGCCGACTGTAGGTCATACTTCACAAAATTAAAAATCATGACTTAACCCTCACTATATATATATTATTGCCTCTTGTTAGCTTTTAAAAACTTAACCGAATGTGATACTTTTGAACAAATCCATAATTATAATACAAGGAATAAAAATAAGATTTATCCACCATTTTTAGGGTTTTGTAGGTATGACCAAAAAACCCTTATACCGTCATTTTGTCGTCTGTCTGTCTGTCTGTCTGTCTGTCTGTCTGTCTGTCTGTCTGTCTGTCTGTCTGTCTGTCTGTCTGTCTGTCTGTCTGTCTGTCTGTCTGTCTGTCTGTCTGTCTGTCTGTCTGTCTGTCTGTCTGTCTGTCTGTCTGCCTGCCTGTCTGTCTGTCTGTCTGTCTGTCTGTCTGTCTGCCTGTCTGTCTGTTCGGTAAAAATTGTAGCCAAACGGCTAAACCTAGAGAGTTGAAATTTGGCATGCTTATACAACTCTTTGACCCGCACATAGGAAAAATACTAAAACATTTAAAAAACATATCAACCTAAAAATATAAACAAATATGTGCTCATCGAAAAAAAAATTATTTTTTTTTAAATTCTGAGTAGGGTATCAAATTAAAGCCCTTAGTACGTGGATTAACGATCAAAATTTTATTTTTGCAAAATAAATTATTTAGACGCTATTTTTGCCAAAATTGTGCAAAAAAATTTTTGTCCCACACCCTGTAGCCCAGATGGTTTAAACTAAAAATCTGAAAAAATTCTAAGTAACGTACATTGGTGTGAACCGGAATAGTACAACAGGAATTTTTGATCAGATTATGTTTTCGGAAAATAACGCATTTTTTGTGTTTTTTGGTTGACGATGCATATAGCTTATACTCATATAACACGCTGAGTTGTTAAGCGTGTGGTGGTCTAGAGGCTATGTTGCACGCCAACTACACAGATTTGTTATTCACCACGCAGGTTCGTTCCTGGCTTGTGGAGTCAATTTTTTTTTTCATTTTTTTTTAAATTTTTATTTTGTTTAAATTAATTTGTTAAAATTCTAACTATATTTTAGCAAATTTTGAATTTAATTTTCAAGAGCGTAAATTTAATAACCAATTGGAATTATATTTGCATTCTATGTGTCATTTATACGAAACCAGAGGGGCGGAGCGTATGATTTAAGACAACCAATGAAAGCCATAGGCGCATTTTTCAAAATCTTAATGAACCTTGTTATATAAAAAAATACTGCACTTATTTAGAAACCTAAATAATGATATTAGAGCTTTAAAAACATAAAATTTGTTTTTAAAGCTCTGAGATTAACAGACGATAAATTATTTTAAAAAGATCGTTCATTTTGCCGTGGTTACTACAAAGCAAAATTTGTCCTACACACTCAGCATGCCGCCTTCACTTATTATATACCTGCAAAATCCTGCAATGTGTGAAAATTCACACTTCACATCAATTTTTAAGATTGACTAAATCTAAAAATAGCACGAACTATTATTCTTATAAATTTATTAACGTATTGCCAGACTCGTTCAAATCCAATTTTTAACTCTTCTAAAAATACCATCAAAATTTTCCTTATCAACCATGCTTTTTATTCTATAAATGAATTTTTACAACATAAATTCTGAATTATTTTTATTGCTTTTAAAATTGTAGTTGATGCTATTTTGAATTATTTTGTCTAATTCTCTATTTTATTTTTATTTCATTCCCTAAGTACACAATTTCTACCAAACAAACTGTTTCATATTGTATATGTATATATTGTTTGCCATATTGTTTCCTGTACATTTTATTAAATATTACATTCACGATTGTACTGACTGACTTAAAACAAATATTATTGTAATTTTGTCAATACACAATTATTATTATTATTATTATTATGAACACGTTGAGACCCAAAGCCTGAAAATGGTTTTCTGAGCCTCAAGATTCGACTGGTCTGAGTTCTTCTTTCCCGGAAAAATCCAAAACAACTTATTTTTATGAATATTGCAAATTAGAATACTCAATAAAGTACTTGAATAGTCGTGTGTTATTTAAAATGAATCAATATGAAATGTAAACATAATTCTCGTATTGCATCTCACTTCAAGTACCAATTGGGGAGCCGGCGGAAAATATCAAACAACATGATGTAACACATCACCAAACATTGCTACTAATGCATGTAATTCGACAATTTATATACAAGTTTGTTTTTCAAATTATCAATTTATTCCCATTATATATACAGGATTATGCTCTCTGAATATTTACTTGGAATTATATTAATTGTTTACAAATTTGGACAGATATTATATCTCAAGTTAAATTAATTCAGTTATCTACAATATAATAAGGCAACGTGTGTTCCTGCGTGGGTGCGTGCTATGAAGTCGAAACAAATTTGAAACGAGATTCCGAAATGTAACGAAATATTCCGAAGCTTACTGAAGTGTTTCAACTATAACTTGACTAAAAACATTTTGGTATTTTTCAAGGGTTGGTATTTAATTTAACTGAATTTTATAAAATAACATATAGTAATGTCTAGGATTTCGTAGGCATAAACAAGAAACCCAAGACACTCCGATATGCTTTGATATGAAGAATATTTTGCAGATTTATTCTCTAAGATTCTTCGAATATAATTACATATAGAAATGTCTAGGGTTTCGTAGGAATAAACAAAAAACTCTAGATACTCCTATATGCTTTGACCGATATGAACAATATTTTGCAGATTTATTTTCTAAGAATCAATATAATTATTTATAGAAAAGTCTAGTATTTTGTAGGCATAAACAAGAAAATCTAGACACTCCTATATCCTATGATCGATATGAAAATTATTTTGCAGATTTATTCTCTAAGAAACTGCGGATAAAATTACATATAGAAATGTTTAGGGTTTCGTAGGCATATAAGAGAAACTCTAGACACGCCTATATCCTTTAACCAATATAAACAATATTTTGCAGATTTATTCTCTAAGAATCTACGAATATAATTATATATAGAAATGTCTAGGGTGTCGTAGGCATAAACAAAAACTCTAGATACTCATATATGCTTCGACCGGTATGAACAATATTTTGCAGAGTTATTCTATAAGAAACTGCAGATAGAATCATTATAGAAATATTTAGGGTTTCGTAGGCATAAACAAGAAACTCTAGACACTCCTATATTCTTTGACTGATATGAACAATATTTTACAGATTTATTCTCTAACAATCTACGAATATAATTACATAATGAAATGTCTAGGGTTTCGTAGGTATAAACAAGAAGCTCTAGATATTTCTATATGCTTTGACCGATATGAACAATATTTTGCACATTTATTCTCTAAGAATCTACGAATATAACTACATACAGAAATGTCTAGGATTTCGTAGGCATAAACAAGAAAATCTAGATACTCCTATATGCTTTCACCAACATGAACAATATTTTGCAGATTTATTCTCTAAGAGTCTACGAATATAACTAAATACAGAAATGTCTAGGGTTTCGTAGGCATAAACAAGAAACTCTAGATACTCCTATATGCTTTCACCAACATGAACAATATTTTGCAGATTTATTCTCTAAGAATCTACGAATATAACTAAATACAGAAATGTCTAGGGTTTCGTAGGCATAAACAAGAAACTCTAGATACTCCTATATGCTTTGACCGACATGAACAATATTTTGCAGATTTATTGTCTAATATAATCTATAATATAATAGCCCGTCCCTGGGTGGCTAGGTGCGTGCGTTCCTGCCGTCCAATGAGGTAGTATAATTATATGACGTCTAATACAAATTTGAAGCGAGATTCCGAAATGTAACGAAATATTCTGAAGCTTACAGAAGTGTATATTGACAAATAACGCGCCAAGTTTTTGTTTGAAAGAAACCGGAAAATAATAATAGTTAATTGATATGTTCACACAAAAATAACTAAGTAACTCGAGGAAATGAATTAACTAATGTGAAAATTAAACAAAAGTTTAAAAAAATACACTAATGGATTTTTAAAATAGTATTTCTTTTCTGGTACAGAGTTTTAAGGAAAAAATAACTGCTGTAGTATTTTCGAACCAGATTGTTTTATTGATTTTTTCCGATTAAGTAGTTATTTTCCTGTTTTTAATGTGATGTTTAGAATGATCTTTTATTAAAGCACGGTTCAGATTGTAAAAGGTTGCTTCCTTGGCAAGGGTGCTTTCATTACGGCGGTAATAACAAACAGCCTCTTATTAAGTTATCTCCCTTCCTTTTTACCAATACTCAATCCCTTTACGACCTCTCAACCCCCCTACAAAACAACAACCACCCTGTAATTGCATTAATATTACAAGGGAATATATAACAGGTAAGAACTTGAACAATAAAAGGGTATTTTAGAAATTAAACCTTAGAAATTAAATGTCAATAATCATCTTTTTACATTTGAAATGGAAGCATCAGAATCAATTAACAGAATATCTAGTTAATGGTATATATAGATGGTGTTCGTCTTGTCGCCCTTACATACAGAAGCGAAAAAACTTGAATCGTTTATTTCACTAATCACTTATCTACAGATTACTGTGTTTCGAGAAAATCAAAAAAAGTCTACATCGCTAAGAAAATTTTTTAGATAATATAAATAAAGTTGGTTACACAGGTCAATTTATTGATCAAGTTTTTGTCAAATAATTGAACAATTTTATGGTAACTTTGAAAATAAAATGATCACTTTACACATATCAATTTGTTTATCATTTTTTTTGAAAACTTTTACTTTACCAACCGTTGAACATATTTATTAAAATGAAAATATTGAAAAAACTGTGTTTTTGTCAAAATAAAAGTAGTGATCCCCCCAAGAGCCCCAAAAACATATGTTTTTGTCAAAGTCCATGTGAGTACCTTTTTTGTCATCACTTGTATTTTAAATGTGAGGACTAGTAGTTTGGAAATGAGAACCATTTAAATAATTTCGATTTCTGGGAAATTCAAGAAAATATCCTGGGTGTGGGCCTGCTCCGAGCTACAGATAGCTCAAGAGTAAGGATCCGAAAATGCTGAAATTATAATGCACTTTAAATACTTGTAAATATAAATACTTTACTTTCAAGTTGTTATAAAAAATAATTTTTTTCGTAAACCGTCAAAATATTTAAATTAAAGATGTTTTTTTTTTTAAAGATCTATCCAATGATACCCAACACGACATACGTTCCCATTTACAAAACCAAAATTGTCCTTGATATCCTGTACTTCCGGTTTGTTCCGGAAATTTTCTAAACAACCATTCGATTCCTACCTCACAGAAAGGAAACAATTGGTTTGCACTAAAAACTGTAATTCATATTTTCTGACTCTTGATACAGGAGTTCCTCAAGGCTCCATCCTGGGACCTTTACTATTCCTCATTTTTATAAATGATTTTCCAACTTTGATGAAACCAGTATCTTATACGCTGACGACACAACTTTTGTTGTTAAATCTGCATGTCTGAACAACACCATTTCAATAACCGAATCTTTGTTAAAAAAGGTTAAATACTGGTGTGACACCAATAAACTATCCCTCAACCTTGAAAAGACCCAAAAAATATTGATTACCTGGCGCAAACATAATTTTGATAACACGGATAATGTCAAATTTCTTGGTATACATGTGGACTCTAATCTTACATGGAACCACCATGTTAACATCCTTTCCGGCAGATTATGTTCAATAACCTTTCTCTTACGGAATCTCTATAATTCTGTTAGTGGGGATGTTCTTATGGTGGCATACAATGCATTGTTCCACAGCCAGATTTCATATGCCATCTTAGCATGGGGACATTCTACAGCAGCTAAAAGAGTTTTCTCATTGCAGAGGCGTGCTATACGAGATCTTGCATCCATTCCTTATAGATCTGACTGTAGAAACTCATTTAAAACCTTAAAAATTATGACGCTACCATCTATCTACATATATTATACCCTCGTATATATGCATAAAAATCAAACTGGACTTACTACCTTCTCAAAAGTTCACAATTACAACACAAGAAACAAGTAATATATTTATCCCAATTTCTTGAGACTGACGAAATCAAGAAATGCTGTTAACTACTACTCCATTAAATTTATGAATAAAGTACCGGTTAACATCAAACAATTGGCCTTCAACAAATTTAAAAATGTCATGAAGGACTATTTTATTAAAAATCCATTTTACTCCATAGAGGAATTCTTACTTCACAGTTTTGTAAAGTTATAAAATGTACAAATCTTTCAATGAATCTTTAATGTTATCAATGTAATTTCTGATCTGTAAAGTTTATTATACTAAATTAATATATTGTAATATCGACTGACTTAAAACACTGAGTCTGAAATTGGGTTAATAAACTTATTATTATTATTATTATTATTATTATTCGAGTAAACTTTGGTCATCAAATTTTTTCTTAACTTGCTCAAACGTTTCGTTTTCGATAAATATCGTAATCCCTCTATTTTGATACATCTATGTATGTATATATTCTAGTTATTTCGATAAGTTGTATTAGACATAAATAGCCATAGTTTCTGTGCGCTAAAAATACTAACTAACTAATTATTAATTTTAAAACTTTTAAACTTTTCTTCATCTATATTTACTCATCATAATGAAAATTCTGTTGGAAAATTATTCCAAGTAAACTTCTCATTTCTACAAATAATTAATTCATATGTGGTGGGTGTAGTTATTAAATTAGTTTATGTAGGCCGTCTTTTTAAAACAGGATTGTGCGAGTTTACTTGATAGTGCTTTCTGCTGTTACATACCCCTGCTTACATCGCGTGCTTGTCTGCCTAATGTAGTCGTTTTTGAGATAATTATATGTGCGTAAACAAATTTGTGTCTAGGAAATGACTGTTTACGTTTTAATAATGTTCTTTCCTTTTAATTGTTCTGTTCGTGAAGTAACAGAAAATGAAGATGATTCTCGCTTTAGGAGCTAAATGCTACTATATGTATTAAGTACAAAAACTCAGTAAAACAAATAAATAAGTACATTGCTGTTTATTGCTGGTTAAAATATTGATGTGAATTGTGAATTATCACACATTTCAGGATTTCGCAGGTATTTTGTGAATGATGATTATTTGGGATGCCAAAACAAATTTTATGTTAAAATATATATATTTTTTTTTGTTAATTTTAATTCGAATGCCTAATACCATTATTTAGGATTCTAAATATGTGCAGTATTTTATATATATATTTATATTTATTGATTTAATAAATTTTCCAGCCCTTGAAAAAGGTCTAAAAAATTAGACCGAAATATCGGGTACTAGTAAAATTTGAGTTTACTTTTCTCCACCGCTATTCCCAAAAACTTTCATAATTACATTATTGGAACGGAATAACCATAAATACAAATATATATATAGATATAGATATATATATATATATATATATATATATATATATATATATATATATATATATATAGTGTAATGTAGTATAGTGTAGTGTATAGTGTAATGGCTAGCATTCTTGCGTTCTAATTTGCAAACTAAAGTTCGCTCCGCTCTCCAGGCAATTTAATTTTTTTGTTTTTTTTTGCATTTTTATTTTGTTTAAATTATTTTTTCAAAATTCTAGTATTTTTTTGGGCAAATGTTGCATTTCATTTTTAAAAGCGTAAATTTAATAACCAGTCGAAATTGTTGAAATTGAATACACGAAATCAGAGGGGTTGTTCTATGACTTAGAACAACCAATGGAAGCCATAGGCGCAATTTTAAAAATCTTAATGAACCTATATATATATATATATATATATATATATATATATATATATATATATTGAACCTATATATATATATATATATATATATATATATATATATATATATATATATATATATATATATATAGGTTCATTAAGATTTTTAAAATTGCGCCTATGGCTTCCATTGGTTGTTCTAAGTCATAGAACAACCCCTCTGATTTCGTGTATTCAATTTCAACAATTTCGACTGGTTATTAAATTTACGCTTTTAAAAATGAAATGCAACATTTGCCCAAAAAAATACTAGAATTTTGAAAAAATAATTTAAACAAAATAAAAATGCAAAAAAAAACAAAAAAATTAAATTGCCTGGAGAGCGGAGCGAACTTTAGTTTGCAAATTAGAACGCAAGAATGCTAGCCATTACACTATCAAAGCATACTGGTTCAGTGTGTTAGATAAGTTATTAAATATTTTACGTGGTCAAGCAAAAAACACAAAAAATGCGTTATTTTCCGAAAACATAATTTGATCAAAACTTCCTGTTGTACTATTCCGGTTCACACAAATATACATTACTTAGAATTTTTTCAGATTTTTAGTTTAAACCATCTGGGCTACAGGGTGTGGGACAATTTTTTTTTTTTTTTTGAAAAATCGCGTCAAAATAATTTATTTTGCAAAAATAAAATTTTGATCGTTAATCCACGTATCAAAGGCTTTCATTTGATATCGTACTCGGAATTTAAAAAAATTTTTTTTTTTTTCGATGAGCACATATTTGTTTATATTTTTAGCGGGATATGTTTTTTAGATGATTTAGTATTTTTCCTATGTGCGGGTCAAAGAGTTGTATAATTATAGCAAATTTCAACTCTCTAGGTTTAGCCGTTTGGCTACAATTTTTACCGTACAGACAGACAGACAGACGACAAAATGACGGTATAAGGGTTTTTTGGTCATACATACAAAACCCTAGAAATAAAATTGATTTTCTGAGACTGTACTAATTTCAAGTAACCTGGTTGTAGTGTTAAGGGAACGATATATAGGGGGGCCCGTAAACAATATGTACATAATTGCGATTCACATGCAGGGCCGGCGCAAGGGTCATTGGCGCCCCTAGGCAAGACTTAATTCAGCGCCCCTAGGCAGGGCTGTAACTAGCTCTTTTCGGGCTGTATAATTAGGTTTTATAATTAGCCCTTTCAAATACATTATATACAGCGATAACCTAAAAAAAACATACATTGACATATCAGAACAAACTGTTTAATGATTAATTTTTAAATCATAATAATTTAATTTGACTTTTTAGAAAATAAATAAAGTGTAAGGAAATTGAGTTATTTTTGAACATATTTCTTATTAATACTCGTGACCTACACTCCAAAGTTAAGGGAGGAAGAAATTTTATACCAAGAATTAAATCCGCTTAAATTAGAATCTTGTAGGCAATGTTTTCATTAAACTTTTATAACCAAATTTGTTTATAAAATACTTATTTGAAACTTGTAAATGACTGTTCTGTACTAATACTAAGACGAACTTTGCATAAAAAGTACATAAATCTGACATTTCGCAAAGTTAAGAACATTACCCTGACATATACTACGGTTAAAGACATGAATTAGTGCATACAAATTTACAAATTATGAGTAAATAGTTTCTAACTACAGAAATTAAGAACTAAGCAAGATAGTAAGAGAAACGATAGGCAAGTTAGCATATCTAATGTGTATAGAGGGTCATTGCTAAAATTATTGAAAAAAAGAAAATCAGGTAGGCCGTGGATTATAAAAGAACTGTTTTATTTCTTTTCAAAATATTCGCCTTTAAGATTTATACACTTTTGCATGCGTTCAAACCAATTTTCGAAACATTTTTTTCACTCTGAAGTTGGTATCTCAAAAACATGGTTTTCGAAGGCTTCAACAGCTTCTTGAGGTGATGAAAATCGCTGTCCACGCATTTTGTGTTTGACATTGAGGAACAAAAAAAAAGTCGGGGATAAATCAGGTGAATACGGGCAATGAGACATTAATTCGATGTTTTTCTCCTTCAAATAATCAATTGTTTGACGTGCTCTGTGGGAGCTTGCATTGTCATGATGAATGATGCGACGTTCTTGGTTGTTTTTCCTTATTTTGTCGCTGACTTCTGGTAAACAAATTGTTGTATACCATTCAGCATTAACTGTTCTTCGATCCTCTAAAAGAATGGTTGCGACATGTCCAGCACAACCAAAGAAACAAGCGATATTTTCTTGGAAATGCTTCGTAAACGAACAACTTTTGTGGGTTTCGGTTTATCTTGGAAGACCCTAACAGTGGATTGTTGCTTAGTTTCCGGTTCATATGAATAAATCCAAGTTTCGTCACCTGTTACGATGTTGTATACGGATTTTGCAGTGCCTAGGTTGATTTTTTATAGCATTCCTTTACATCAACCAACACAAACACCTTTTTGAGCTTCGGTCAAATTATGCGGAATCCATCGGGAACAGATCTTTTTCACAGCTAAAGGTTCATGCAAAATTGAATGTATTGCAGTCTGCGATATGACAAAGAATGCCTCTATCTCACGGTAAGTCACATGCCGATGTTCTTCAAACATTTTGCGCACAGCATCGATGTTTTTTTGAATCACAACCGATTTTCGTTGACCTTCATGATTCATCACTTACGGACGCACGACCACGACGAAATTCTGCAAACCAATTGTAAACTTTCTTTACTAATGGTGCTTCATTACCAAAAGTTGAACGAAGCGAATCTATACATTGTTGTTGAGTTAGGCCTTTACTAAAATCGTAAAAAATCGTCCAACGAAATCATTCATGAGTAATATAAATTTTTTCACAAACTTGTTTTTTTTAAACTGTCAACAAACTACTTGGTCAATTTATAAGCTGCCACTGATTTCACAATAAAAAATGTCAAATTTATAGAATATAATACTGACACATTTTAATATTGCCATCTAGTGATCGTTTGTAAAAACATAAAAGGTAACCCTCTTATAAAGCATTTTTATTCCAAATAACTACCAAAATGATGAATTTGTTTAGTTAAAATTTGTTCTTTTCGTATTCTGAATATTCTTTTGATGTATAAAGTTAATCCGAAATACTAACTCGGTATATTCTCTGAAATAATATTATCAAATCTCGGAAGTAAACAGGAGAATCGTCAGAGGAATTCGGCCACTACAGATGTTTGTAGCGAAACACAATGTCCCAACTGAAATATTTATTTAACGGAATTTCAACAGGAAGTAGTAAATTTACTAAGAAGACAGTTCTTTTAGATCATGGATTGTAGGAGATTTATTTCTAAAAAAGAAAAAACTTGCGTATCAAGTAAAACCGAAAATAAATGATTTTAGGCCGCCCAGAAATTTAACACTATTTCCTATGACTATAATGGAATTGTATCATTTCCATATTGTTAGTTCACAGAAAATTAAATTAATTCCGATAGTTATTTTCAATGCGTGCGCAGGCAATGTGGGAATGAATAATGCGCATGCACATTAGTGCGAATTTGTGCATCCTATACTAGGGATAGGAAAAAAACATCGATGTTTGTTTTAAAAACATCGGTGTTTTTACCATCGATGGTCAGCTGGCGATAGTATCGATAAAACATCGATGTCTACTACCGATGTCGATGTTTAAACTTTGAAATTCAGAAACTACCGCTAGAGACGCTGGAATCTTAAAAATTTAATTTTTATTAAAATTAGTACACAAAATATAAGCGCTATCTATTGTGATATAACAATACTAATAGTGTTAGTTCTTATTCTTCTTAGCAGTTAGCAGAATACGAAAAAATAAGAAGAAACTTCTAATTTTTGCAAACATTGCGAACGACCAACGACGCCAACACACTTTTTCTTTTTGAGTCTTGTTGACACTTTCCCAGTTGTTATTCCTCCAATCCCTGGATTTTTGTAAGTTGTCATTAGCTATTTTTTACATATTGAAGTTGGCTTTTCCTGAACAAAATGATCAAAAGCTTCAATTAATCGGTAAAAGTAACTGTAAACCAAAGGAACAGACTTTATTTCAACTTAAAAAAGTATAAAAATAATTGTGTATGACAGTGTTATTTTTATGTTAAATAATATAAAATTAACATTAAGATTACTCTATTAGTATTGTAATACAATCCAATATTTCATTTTAGAAATGTAAAAATAGTAAGGTTTGGTATCCTTTGGTTTAGGCGGAACTAGATTTTCAATTCTAGTTACTTTTACCGATTGATTGAAGCTTTTGATCATTTTGTTCAGGAAAAGTCAACTTCAATATATAAAAAAATATGTACCTAATGACAAATTACAAAAATAAAAATTGCGGTTAGTTCCACCTAACCGTTTGGAATAGACTGTAGGTACAAATTATAATTATTATATTGGGTATAATAATATTAATATGAAATTAATTACTATTAAAAAGGAATATTTCTATTTCAAAATCTAATAAATGCTTTTTGTGTATTATGTGTTACTTTTTTCGTATTTTATCTTTACATTATTAAATAAAACCTATATAATATAAATAAATAGCTTTTTTTAATATTAATAAAACATCGATGTTTCCGATGCATCGATGTTTTTCCTTCGATGTTTTTTCAACATCGATAGTAAGCGCCGATGTTAACATCGATGTTCAACATCGATGTTTTGCCTTCGATGTACAACCCTATCCTCAACCGACTGCGCGTTCATTAATGGCTGTTAAAAAAAGCTCAAGGTGATTTTTGACTTAATCAATATTTGTTTTTTTTTTCAGGAAATGAAAGCTCCAACGACCTGAATCGGTGATAAATCAGATGGAGCTGTGTCCGGTGAGTAGAGGAGGATGCGGTAACACTTCGTATCCTAATTCCCAGTGCTCTGAGTTGCATTTCTATCTTTTTATCACAAATGATAAAATTTAAATGTTGTTGTGCATTCAACAAAACAAGATATCATGTTTACATGCACTGTTACTCTTGGAGTTAGAGATGCACATTACTTTAATCTGGTATAAAACTTTTATAACTCCCGATTTAATTGAAGGGCAAACGAACAAGTTTAACGTAATTCACTTGTGCAAAGTGTATTAGTGATTTAAAACCCTATGTTAAAGTCATATGGGAGCTTAAACTAATTTAACGTCTTTCTACCAACATAAGGAATTACAATTTTATCCCTTTCATTTTCACATAATAAACATGTATATACCGGTAATTTCGTCTAACCTAAAATGGAAAACAACAATTTGGATAATTCGCTGGTATTATTTTCTAATTATATTTGTAAATTGAATGAATATTGAAAGAGCATAATGAATGTGAAAATAATTTTGGGAAGAGCAATGTTAAAAGAAGATTATTACTGTTTTCCAAGAGAAGGATTGAACCCAACTTGACTTTTACTTTAGTAAGGAATCAAAGACTACGGCGTATTTGTGTGAAATAGATATTACAAGAATTTTGGAATGTTAAATTGCTAGAAAATTTTCGAAAAATTGATTGTGGCCTGTATACTTGTGACAGTTGTTGAAAATCTCATTTTGAACATTTTAATCTCGAAGTATATTTGTATGTACCATGAGTTCAAAAAGAAATTACATAAGGGTTGGCTGTGGAAAAATAAAATAATGATTCGTCTTTTTATACTATTAAAGGCATTTATAAGAATTTGAGGAGTTATATTGGCACACTGTTCGGTAATTCTGTTTTGCAGTTCCTCGATATTGTTAAAAGGAACCTTGTATACATTATTTTTCAGTTAAGGGAACATAAAGTAATCTAAAATAGTCAAGTCTCGTGATCTAGGTGGAAATTCTGGATTTGAACGTAAACTAATTATTCGATCGTCAAAAAATTGATGGTCTCTTGAGCGGTGTGGGCAGTCGCGCCATCTTGTTGGAAGCAGCCTTGCTGGAGCTCATCCTCATAAAGCTGATTAATAAATTCACGTACAATATTCCGGTATCTCTGAGCAAGAACAGTTTCGTGGAAAAATATGGGTCCGATAATACGTCTTCGAGACACAGCAATCCAAACATCAACTTTTAACGGGTGAAGGGGAGTTTCACGAAAAGTATGAGGATTTTGAGCACTCCATAACCTCATATTTTGTGAATTAATATACCCCGAAAAGGTTAACCAGGTCTCGTCAGAAAAAAATGTTAAGTTTAACAATTCATCATTATTAATTAAATTTTGTTGGAACCAGTGGCAATACACAATTCGCCTGTTATGATCTGCTGGCAGCAACTCATTCAAGTAAGAATTTTGTATGGGAATAGCTTTAAATCTTTTTTGACACTATGGCAAGTTCCTAATGATAAACCAGTCTCTTGCGACAGTGTACGTAGTGATGTAGTGGGTTGCTCGTTCATACATTGACGAACATCATCAACTGTATTTTGAGTATGAACTCTTGGCCTTCCAGTTCTATCTCTATTAGTAATGCTCCCTGTATCTTGGAATAAATCAACACATCTTCTAAGTGCGCTGTAAAAATCTCCTTCAAGGAAAGCAATACCTGGAAATTGTAGCAGAAAATTTCTCTAAACATGACACCGCACTGTAAATCCATTCGCCGTTCACTCGAACACCATTTCGAAAATATGATTCAATCATAATTTTTTTGTGTTCTATTGTAAAACCATTATAATTGTGTCTTAATTGAATTTTCAATAGAAACTTATGACAATAACAGTGATGACAGTTAATTAATTGACAGTTAAAGCTTGCAGTACACATTATTTTATTATTCCACAGCCAGCCCTTATGTAATTTCGTTTTGAACACATGGTACATAGGTATAGTCATTACGACGAATATTGACGGCTGATTTTCAACTTTTTCCTTTCAAGTTTCAACTGGTACACCAAATTCAGAGACCTCAATATGCATTTGAATTCCAAAAAAGTGCATCATCTATGCAACTTTTACTCCACAAAATATTTTGATAAACCGAATGAACCATATTCCCAGTTAAGATAAGTGATGTTTTACTATATTTGAAACTTGCACAAAACACTTAAATTCAATGCATCAGAAAAATCCGAAAGTTATTCTTATAGAAAGTTAGTTACTTAAAGTCTTCCTTGAGTATATGTGACAGTGGTTTCAGGGTGGCTTTGCGAGTTAGGTGTATGCTGTATGAAGGTGACGGACTAGGGCGTCGAGACGGACGCGACGGCGGACGTATTTACTCTATCCCCGCGGGAGTATTGTTGAAAAGGAGTGACAGTAGCACAGTCGGAGACGTCACACCGTATCGAGCCATAGAAATGGACATCAGATACCATTTACCTACAAATAACTTTTACAGAATCACATATTTTAATGTTTTATAGATGTGAGAATTTACTGATAGATATGTTCTATATTATATCATGAATTTAGAAAATTTGCCGACTAGCAAAACGTCCTCGATATCTTTGCTTTATACAGGGCGTATCGAGATAGAGTAACACGATTTTTCTCGAAAACGCGATGTGTGAGCAACTTGGTAATCAAAATTTGATTACCAAAGTTTATCCAAAGAATCGAATGGTAGTATTCAAATTTTCCGGAACAAACCAGGAGTACAGGCGGACAAACTTCTCGTGACTGGGCGTGGCTTATGGTGCGCATAGAGAGGGCACTATGAAAGACAGAGACAGATACAGAGAACAGTCAAAGAAACAAGTTCACATTCTTACACGTGTACATTATATTTATCAGTTAGGTACGTCTACAAACACAAATTCCTCCCATTACAGTCGAACAACAAAACTATAGAAATGTAGCTGCTTGATTTAAGTGATTACTGCATTTGACGTTCGCTTGGCGACTTGTTTATTGGCCAGAGCACCCCTGTCCCACGTCTTTTTCCTAACTCCAGCAATTTCAAGTAGATTATAAATAATAAAGGCTTACAAAAATCAAGAACATTGCTAATTATTTCTCGACTTTGACTATTAATAGCACACCTAGTTTGCTTTTTGTCTCCATGATTTTAAATATGTAATATATTTTGAATGTTGCGCTTATGCACTTGACTGTAATAGCGTGTGTAGGAAATAATACAATTCGCCAAAGTTATAATCCCCACTACAAATTTCACGCGCATGTTTCAAGCCCGGCCACGACAGATTTGTCCAGCAGTACCCGGAGTAAACCGAAGTAAACCGGAAGTACAGGATATTATCAAATATCTGAAATAATTCAAATATTATTCTAAATGAATTTAAATACAAATTCAACTCAATACAACTCTGTTAATAAAAACTCTTACGATCCGTAATTAATTAATTTAATTAATTAATGAGTCACTAGGTTGAACCTAAGCCCCATCTAGAGCCCTTATTATAAGTTATCATAAGTGCAATGTTAGAGACTAATTTAGAAATTAATTATTATTCTAGTACGAGGGCCGTCTCAAAAGTTACACTATTTTCTTTAATCCGTGTGGTTGGTGGGAAAAGTCTGGTAGTCTCAGGGAATTTGCGTCTGGGTGTAGTTAAACTGGGTGTAGAAATTTTACTATAGTTTTGTACAAGAAATTTGTGATAAATATGGTGTTGTGCCTCCTCTTAATCTAACCTTAGTTGTCATTTGTTGTTTGAGTGTGAAGACTCGGTGAAACAGAGGTAGGAGTAAGGTAATTGGAAAGTACAAAGCTCGAAAGAGATAAGACGATTAGTTTAGATTAATTGCAGTCTTGTTCTGAGTAACACAATACACATGCAACGCAATAAACCACACTCGAGTTGAAATTAGCGCACCATTTGATTCGCAGTAAATATTCCCTCTATTCTAGTTTCAGCTACAACTAACTATAGCGGTTACAACCAAACGCTGCAACTATATATTTTACATGCACTGTTTATTGCAATTTAGATTTTATTTCGTTAATGGGGTTAGTTTATAGCTCTCTACATTTAACATTTAATTAATCGCTTGAATTCAAGGACCCACTCAAATTAGAACATGTACGTATTAGATGCTCATGATAAAATTATATTACTACATTATTACTATTTTATTACCAGTGCCAACTAGGAATATACTCTCTGCTTTGACTCTAGAGAAAATTGTAGCCAGGGTTGCCGTGTGACGTGTCATCTGCCCGTGTGGAAACATTTTTAAGACCGCAAAAATAATTCATCGTCAGGGTCCTCTCAAAAGTAAGTTACACTTTTTTTTTTAATCCGTGTGGTTGATGGGAAAAGTCTGGGAGTCTCAGGGAATTTGCGTCTGGGTGTAGTGGCAGCACTGTAAAATTTCTAGGCGCGTGCGTCGATCGATCCGGTGTCAGGCTTCAGCCACTATGGAGACTCTACTTGCTTCTACCGCTGATTGCGAAGTTCGTGATTGTATTCGTTTTTTGACGGCAAAAAATAAAAATGCTACTGATGTACATGCTATGGTGTCAATGACCTTTTGAACATCTTCGACAACAGTCGAGGTGCTGAAAGTGGAAGGGCGATTGTATTCCCTCCAATAAATGATTGGCGCCAACGAGAAACCATTGGCCTTGACATAACATCTTCACCATAAACACTACACAACTCGCGATGAATTTCAGTAGGATTTTTATTTTTTGCCGTCAAAAAACGAATAACACCATGAACTTCGCAAACGGTGGTAGGAGCAAGTGGAGTCTCCATAGTGACTGGAGCCTGACTGCCGGATCGATCGACGCACGCGCATAGAATTTTTACAGTGCTGCCACTACACCCAGACGTAAATTCCCTGAGACTCCCAGGCTTTTCCCGCCAACCACACGGATTAAAAAAAATATTGTAACTCACTTTCGAGACGACCCTCGTATTTTCCTTTTTTATTTAAAATTTAATTCAGCAGAACGTCTAAGGGCTCCCTACAGCATCGGGCCCCTATGTGACGTCATCAAGCTATGACAATGTATGATGTCATCAGGGTATGCAAGGTCATAATCTTATTTACGCCACTGCATAGTATCTGCTATGGTGATACTGCGTTTTTGTGTGGTATTTGTAATAAATTAATTTGTAAAGCATATCATTTGTTATTCTGTTAAACAATAATGTCTTATGCTGCTACCGCATTAACAGAACCTAATGCGGTAACTTGTACAGTTCTAAATATCCCTAACATATTAAAAACCAATGTATCATGCTGTCGATGAATGTTTTTTATATACGAATCCCTTGGAATTATCATGAAAAGAGAGCCAAGGGTATCTAATATATACCATTAGAAATTCATAAACCTCAGATAATAAGTCCTGAAAAGCCGATATTTTTTATAAATTCTTTATTCTTGACAAATGTGGTTAACAAAAATTTCTCTTAATTGTGCAAAGGTCTACCGTGCTACTTTTTCTCTACAAGACAAGATAAAAGGCATTACGAACAATTTTGCAATATTTTTCATTTAAATTTATGCGTAGAAGTTTATTTTTAAATTTTCTGTTTAACTTAAATCTTAAAACTCATAACTTTAAAAATACATAATTTCTTAATTGAAAAATTCAACATATTCTAATTACCATAAATTAATTAATTCCTTTTTTTGTTTTCCAATTTTCTGAAAGCTTTTTTTCCCTCTGATATTTCTATGTGATTTATTTGTATTATTGTTGTGATAAAACAGGGTAGTAACACAGTGAAAAATGGACGGAAAAGCAAATGTAGATAAAAATAAAACTTGACTCAAGCTCTTGACTAGAAGGTCAGCATGGGAATGACACTGTTATGCAAAGCACTTGACATTGGAATATCCCTATTAATAAAATTATGGCCGTGAATATGCATCTTTACTGCCATTTTGTATTAGTGTATCTCGAAATTAATCGAGGGTAGACAGATAAATGAACAGAAATAGAATAAAATACAAATGAAATATTATTGAACAGTGAGCAATAATATATTTTTTGTTTTGTTAAACGGTATTCAAAAAATTGATGTGAAGTGTGAATTTTCATACATTTCGGAATTTTGTAGGTATTTAGTAAGTGATAACAAATTGTTGGTGCATAAAATCATAAAGTTCTTCTGACAAAATTTTGTTGGCGGAAGATTCTACCAGAAGTTTCTGCCAAATGCAAAATGTCCAGTCTTTTGGCAAAATTTTGTTTGTAAAATGTCCCGTGATAATTTTTTTTTAGTTTCTTTATAATCGTTATAAACATCCAGGGCTGGCCCGAGGCACGAGCGAACCGGGTGCCAGCCCGGGGCGCCGCGAAATATGGAGCGCAAAATTAAGGATATTGAATTTTATATTATGTATGTATATATTTTTTTTTTCGCGCTTTTGTGAGTGAAATTGTTTTATGGTACGTGAATCTACCTATTATTCACGTACTTTTTCAACAGTAAACCCTAAAATAAATAATGTTAACGATACCAATTACTGTTGCTAGTGGTGAGAGAAGTTTTAGTAAGTTAAAATTGATAAAAAACTATTTACGCTCTACAATGAACAATGAGAGATTAAATAACCTGGCGATATTATCTATCGAAAATGATATCGCATCGAAATTAGATATCACCGAAATAGTCAAAAATTTCGCTGATTTAAAAGTTAGAAAAATTAACTTGTAGCTTCTAATATGTAATCTGTATAAATTATTATTTAACGTAGTTGTTCAATTTAATAAATAAATTATTAATGCACATTCAGTTCTTTTTTTAGTAGATAATTCTTCCTTTATAATATATATATATATATATATATATTTTTTTGAATATATTTTCAAAAATGGGCTTAAAACCAATATATATATATATAATATATTTTTTTTAAAATACACCTATCGTTCATTAAAGGGCGCAATTCAAATATTTGCCCGGGGCGCTAGAATTTATCGGGCCGGCCCTGTAAACATCTATAATAAAAATTCATGTAAAGTGTGAATTTTCACACATTTCAAGGTTTCATGGGTATTTAGTAAGTGATAAAAAATTGTGGGTATTTCGTTAACTTTTGAAAAAATCATCCACTTGTTTTCATCTAGAGACTTACAGCCTACTTGAGAATGGCTCGCATCAAGACCCAATTATACCTACCTAGTTCTCCAGTCAGATAAATTTTGTAAGTATGGTGTTTGATAATTTTCTTAATAAAACCATAAAATCCTGTTGTACTCCGCATTACTCAGAATTTTTTAAGATTTTTAAATTAACCACTGGAGTAAATAATTCTTGTCCCACATTCTATAACCCAGGGAGGGTTTATAGAATGTATAAACCCTCCCTGGGTTATAGAATGTGGGACAAGAGGTTTTTAATTTTTTTTTTTTGATAAAATCGTGTAGAAATTTTAAAAAACTACTTTTCGTTCTTTAATTTACGTCTTAAGAGCTTTATTTTGATACCACACAATAAATTTTAAAAATATATATTTTTTTCAACGACACAAAAAAATTATTATTATTATTTTTTTCGAAAAACTAATCAGATCAAAAATTAGCAGTGAAAAAATTATTAAAAAAAAATTAATTATTAAATTCCCATTATTGAGAATATTTTCAAATTTTTAGATCAGCGTCTCTAGGAAATAGGGTGCGATACAAAAGTTTTTTGTCACATTTTAGGCGAAATTCGAAAGTAAAAAAAAATATTTGTTTTCGTTGAATACATTTTTGTTTATATTCTCTTTACAGTTTTCCTATATGTGGGTCAAGGAGTGGTTCAAGCATGCCAAATTTCAACTTGGGTCCAGTCATTTGGCTACAATTTCTACCGTACAGACAGACCGACAGACAAACACGTTAGTGACGTTATAAGGGTTTTGCGGTCATACCTACAAAACCCTGAAAATACACACTTTACCTCCTCACTGGGCTTTAAAATGACCTAATTTTGACCGAGATTTTTTTTTTCTTTTTCTAATACATTCTAAAATACATATTTGGTTACATTTTTCGAGTGATCTTAGTTAGTATTTTCCTTATATGTGGGTTAAAGTATATGCAAAACAAATTTCAACTCTTAAGGTCTAGTTATTTGGCTGCAATTTCTGCCATACAGACAGACAGATATGGGAGTAATGATATAGGGATTTTTTGGTACACCTACGAGGCCCTAAAAAAATAAATAAACAAAAAATAAATAAATTATTCATAATTTTAAAAGATCCACTTTTTTAGTTATCATTATTATTTCTTATATTAAATTTAACTTTTTTTTTTAATTTAAAAGATGTTTTAATATAATTTTCTTCTGATATTTAAATTTTAATTAGTCATAAAATTTTTATGTATTCATAAAAGTTGTAAGGATAATACAATGTATTTTCTCTTATTTGTAATTCTGTCATAAAAAGTTACTAATAAATTCCGAGATCTGGTATTTTACTAAACAGCTAGAAGCTAACTGTCGAGTTTTTTTCATAAAAATTTTAATAAAGCTCATCGGTGCTTTTACCTTTGAGCGAAACTTAAAGCGTAGGCTTGTAACATTTCATAATAGGGACCTACTACATAAACATTTATAACATTACAAGCCAAATTCTAATTTTAGAGAATACAGGAACGACTACGAATCGCCTTTCTCATCGTGCCTGCCATTTAATATTAAATAATATTTGTCTGAGGATTTAATATATACCTATAGATACTGTCTTCTTTTTGTTTTAGTCCAAAGTGCGATCAAAATTAACTTGATTTCTTCTTCTTATTCATATCTTATATATCTACGAGAGTCATTTTAAAACAACCTAATCTAATACTGGTGAAGACTATTTATATTTTTACCGACCGCTAACATACGAGGGCATATTGAAAACTAATGCCTCCATGGCCATAACTTTTATAATAACGGGCCAGACCGTGTCAAAAGTGGTTTGCCATTTACCTTAAGTATCTGTACATAAGTCCTCCTAGCGGAGATTCTCAGCAACATCGCGTTTGCGCATGACAGTTCTAAACATGGCGGCCGGCATGGATGTGCGGTTAAAACAACAAGCTGTCATTGAATTTCTAACTGCGGAGGGTGTAGTACCCATTGATATCCATCGAAGGTTAAGTGCCGTCTACCGTGAGGCGTGTGTTGATGTGAGTACTATTAAGAGGTGGGTAAAGACTGTGAAAGACGCAAGTCCTGCTGAAACGGATATCCATGATAGGGCACGCAGTGGTCGACCAGTGTCTGCATGTGATGAAAGGCAGGTGGCTCTCGTGGATGATCTTGCGCCTTGTGACTTTTTCCTCTTTCCAAAGCTTAAGGAACATCTCAAGGGCAAGCGTTTCTCTTCAGATGCAGAGGTGATAGCGGATGTGCGGAAGTAGTGCCGTGGGAAGTCTTCTGACTTTTTCCGTGACAGACTTGAAACACTCGTACCATGTTGGCGTAAATGTATTACTGTCAATGGTGATTATGTGGAAAAGTGAATATATCAGTGCATAGAGGACAGTTTATACTATTATTTCACATTTATATGTAAACTATATATCAATTACTAATAAAGATATAGCCATGGAGGCATTAGTTTTCAATATACCCTCGTATATAAGGGAGGTATTGCGATCATACCGATTTTGACATTTCGAGATTTCGATGGATCTCCACGAATTGAGGTCCCTACATAACGTTTTGCCTATTTTTAGCATAATGTCTGTCGGTCTGTCTGTCTGTCGGTCTGTGTACACTTGCAGAGCAAATTCGGCAGAAACGATTTTTATGAAACTTCATATTTAAACTTTAGACATCAATAGCACTGTAGAATATTTAACAACAGAAAAATATTACGAAAAAATTTATTCGACAAAATTTGCTATAAAAGCAATAACTAACAACTTTTATTTGAGACATTTTTTGATAAAACGAAATTTTTTTGAAAAGTATCTTTTTTTTATACTTATACCTATGTAACGTTTCCATGGTCATGATAAATAATATCTCTGTTAGAAAATATTTGGCCAAGTTATTTCTACTCTGCTGCTAGAATGTATTTTATACAAGTACCTTGCGATTGCGGTTGGTTCTGTGGTGGTCACAGCTGATTTATATATATATATATATATATATATATATATAAAAAATTTCCCATCATTTCCAAACAACATAAATTTACTTTCGTCACTAAATAAAATATTTCTTCATTTTTTAATACCTTCTGCACCATACCAGTAAACGCGTTCTTGAGCAAATTCCTTACGGACTTGTAAGTGTCTTGGTTTTAATAATGGTACTTTTCTAGGCGAACATGATCTTAAGTTATGCTTTACCAAGCTCTTTCTAATGGTTCGTGCAGAAATATTCGGTTGTAGTTCGGTTAGTAAATTAGTTGATGACATGAAAGGATTTTTTTCACTTCCTTCACCAAGCGTCTATCTTCGTTCTTCGAAGTTTTGTGTGGTCTATCCCGGGTTTCTTCTTTAAATGAGTGACTGATGGCATTTTGTACCATTCCCAAAGAGCAACCCATAATATTAGCAATCTTGTAAAAGAATTGTCTTCTTTTTTAAATTTTTAATTAATTTCCATTTCACTACCTCAATGCTTATTCTTACCCATCTTTGCAATAGTTTGAACAAAACTAAATTTTTTTTTTGTTTGTAAAACGTATACTTTTAAATACATTATGAACTTGTTTGAACCTGTCTTAACTCCGTTATCCAATTATTTTTATGAGTTTTAGGAAATGTATTTATTATTTTGACCAACCATGTCAGGCAGTGTTTTCACAAAAATCAAAATATTTCTATGACCAAATAATATTTCTTGATAAATGTTATGGATTTAATAGATAATAAAGTGCTTTATTAGTTATGCCAGTTAAAATAAAAATATGAATTTAATTAGTGTTCGAACTACAAATAATAAGGTTATTATATTAGGTGTATTTATTATTTTGACCGTAACTGTATATATATATATATATATATATATATATATATATATATATATATATATATATATAAGGAAATAAAAATTCTTGATTACTCGTCAAAAGTTTATTAATAAAATATTAAGAGACGTTTCGACTGGTAAATCCAGTCATCCTCAGTCTATAAATAAAAATTACAATTGTAAAATACAAAAAAGAAAATTATTATTTTAACAAAACAAAAATAAGTAAAATGAAAATTGATGAATTACTATTTATACTAATTCATCAATTTTCATTTTACTTATTTTTGTTTTGTTAAAATAATAATTTTCTTTTTTGTATTTTACAATTGTAATTTTTATTTATAGACTGAGGATGACTGGATTTACCAGTCGAAACGTCTCTTAATATTTTATTAATAAACTTTTGACGAGTAATCAAGAATTTTTATTTCCTCCTACATTTTTCGTCAAGAACAACAATTTAACTATATATATATATATATATATATATATATATATATATATATATATATATATATATATATATATATATATATATATATATATACACAATGCCTTGCGTATCGGGTCATGTGACTCAGTAACTAAAATGGCGTCAAATCTGCCTTAACATCTTTAACTTGTTTTCTTCAATTTTTGATGTATTCAAGTGTTTCTTAACAACTCTATTACTGTTTTGGACACCATGGGTCTAGCTTCACTCACTTTTATAACATCTTGGCGACGTGCTTAACTATTTCGGTAAGAAATTGTACAGTTTGTGTTTGCTTTTGTGACCGGTTCCTTTTGTTATAGAAATCCTTGATAAAGTTTATGAAGAATAAACGAAATATTGGATCAATTATGAAATAATTGCATTATCCTTCGCTTTACTTCTTTTTCCCAAATAATTTCTTATTATATATATATATATATATATATATATATATATATATATATATATATATATATATATATATATATATATATATATATATATATATATACAGTTACCCCGGTGTAATTTCAATATATATATATATATATATTGAAATTACACCGGGGACAAAAAAAAAAAGACATGGGTTCTTAAGATGAAAAATAATTTTTTTCTTTAATAAACCTAGTGTAGTTTTACGATTTTTTCAAAATTTCAAATTGGTTCAAAAGATTGGTTAAATTTGTACAAATTTGAAAATGAAATTTCAAATATTTGGTTTATTTGGATTAGAAATGACAAGACATCTATTTTATTTGTAAGAATTTCATAAGATCTATTTAAATATTTCGTTCTGAATCGTAAATGTTCGTGGATTTACTGTTGTGAGTTTTCAGTATGCAGGAAATGTAAAGAATCTCCACTGACTCACAAGATCGACATGGATACAATTTAATTTAGGTCTCGCCTAACTTTATTTGTAAATATGTCAAAGGAACGAACAATGAAAACAATCACATTTAGAAGTATAACCTAAACAACTTTAAGAAATGGTTGCATCATGAAACAAATTCAATAAGTATAAGAAAAATAAATTGTTTTATTTGTTGGGTAAAGCTGGGTAATGCCAATCACCTAGGGATTTTCTGTTAGAACAATGGAGTGGGGAGTAATTCAGTTTTACCTTTCCTGGCGAATCTTCTTATATAATAATCCCTTATGTTTGTTGTTTTTCGTGTACCTATAGTCAGGGCCGGCCCGAAAAATAGCGGGGCCCGGTGTAAGATGCTCGTGCGGGGCCTTCTTCTTCTTAAAAAAAAGCACATTCATAATATTTGTATTTTGCAATATTGCACTTATTATTTGTACATATTAGTTACATTAAGGGGGGTTATGGTTAATTTTGCATTTTTTAAGCATATTTTTAAGAACGATTTGTGGAAATCTGGTAAAGGTAAGCTAAATGGGTGAAAGTCTATCTTAAAGAACAACACTTGAAGAGTATTAGTTAACTTTAGTACAAGTTAACTCTAAATGTAGGAAAAACAACATGTCTAATTTTTAGATCAATATTTAATAAGACCATCCTGAATGCATCTCTAAATTTTCGTGGAGATGAAATTATGATCTCTAACGACATTAAATTATTAGGCCTTAAGCTAGATCCGAAGATTACCTGGTCCGAGCATATAGATTATCTTGCCCATAGATTAAGTTCATCTCTATTTGCCCTAAGATCGCTAAAAATTAAATGTAACGCACATATTTTAAAAACATTTTATTTTTCCTGCTTCCATTCACATTTGCAATTTAATATAATACATTAGGGTCAATGTAGTGAATGGAAGCGAATATTTATATTACAGAAATCAGCTGTGCGAATCTTGGATTCACTCGGTCCTAGAGAGTCCTGTAAAGAGTCGTTTAAAAAGTTACAAATTCTGACCCTGCCATCTGTGTATGTATTTTTGCTATGTGTATTTACATACAAAAATAAACACCTGTTTCACTCTAAAGTCCATTCCCATAACACACGCAATAAAACTCTTTTGGAACATAAGGCACACAAAACGACTAGCTACCAAAAAGGGGCATATTTTAATTACTGCAAATTTTTTAATGCACTGCCAAGCACAATTAAATCAGCAAAATCAATCATTATATTTAAAAAATTGTTAAAAAGCCATCTATTAGAAAAAACACTGTACGACATAAACGATCTTGTTATATAAATGTATTATAATGTATTATTTTTATTGTATTTTCATTTTATTGTATTATATTATATGACTGTATGACATACTATCATAAATGATTATTACATGTATTGATTTTATGATAATGAAACAATAAACTAAAC
Source organism: Liopterus haemorrhoidalis (assembly GCA_963971575.1). Lineage (NCBI taxonomy): Eukaryota > Metazoa > Arthropoda > Insecta > Coleoptera > Dytiscidae > Liopterus > Liopterus haemorrhoidalis. Next base: position 65,832,529 of record OZ020612.1, on the reverse strand, counting down.
TATTGCGTTAAATTTTTATTGAAAAATATTGAAAAATTAGCCATTGGCGTCATATTTTAGTAAACACTCAAAAAAAAAAAGTTGATTTGCGGTGTACACGATATCCAGTGACGCAATCATCTGAAACATATATTCAAAAAGTTTTGGTTAGTTTAAAAGTATTTTCAGGTAGTGACGTCGAGTTTTTTTTATTAAATTGAGTTTTAAATTTTTGGTACGACTTTAAAGTCAAAAAATCGAAAAAAAAAACGTAAAAAATCGTGTTTAGTAATCGGAAAAATGGTTATAAAAAAAAATATTCAAAATAAAAGCAAAAACTCAACGTCACTACCTAGTAAAATGATTTATAAAGAAGTGTGCAAAATTTCAGAAAGATCCATTCATTAGTTTTTGAGTTATGATGTACACCGCATCAAAAAAAGCTATTTTTCAGAAAACGCGTTTAAAAATAAAGAATGTGTATAACTGCTCAAAAATAATATACCGGTACAACACACATATATAGCTTATATATAAGTATATTTCAATATATGTATCAAAGATATTCGTCACGACTCCCCTCTCTAAGAGTATAAAGCAGCTGATATCGATATTAAAGCCTGATAAAGCTGATATACATACGATAGGCGCGAAAAAACAAATAATAGGTACTAGTATTAAAATGAGTATATCTCAGTCAATTTTGCTCCGATTAACTTGAAATTTTAATGGGATACTCTTGAAGATATATATAATCGAATAAGCCAATGAAAAAAAAATTGAAAAAAAATCATCAAAAATACAAGGTGTCTCAAAAGAAATTTTATATTTAGTGGATCGATTAAAAAAAAAGTAAGCCGTATATAGACAAACTGTTTATTAATTATTAAAATACACTTTTTGGGGATTTATTTCTTAAAAATAATATCGTCTAAATGTAGACCCTCGCGTTCTCGGCACTCATTTAATCGAACAGTAAAATTACTTATGACGTCTCGGCAGGTGGACTCCGGGATGGCTGCCATTTCGTGACGGATATTTTCTTTCAAATGCGCCAGTGAAGTCGGTTTATTGGCGTAAACTTTAGATTTATGATAACCCCCATAGGAAAAAGTCCATAGGGGTTAAATCTGGACTGCGTGGAGGCCAATTTATGTCACCTCACCTCAATCACCTGATTTACGAAATTAAGCCTCCGACTGGCATCTTGGGGCTTTAATTCTTGCACCAATTGAATTTTGTAGTGGTGCAGCTTTAGGTATTTGTGCATAATGCGATGTAATGATGATCTATGCACATTTAAAGCACTTGCGCGCTTCCGAATTGAAAGGTTCGGGTCGTCACGAACAGACTGATTAACATTCTCCACGTTTTCTACCGTTCTTGATGACCTAGGTCGCCCGGATTTTGATTTATCCAGCGTTGTACCAGTCTCTTCAAACTTTTTAACCCAATGTCGAATGAGAGGAATGCTTGGCGCATCATTTAAGTGGCGAAAACCTCGAATACTGCAGAATTTTCTACGCGCTACAGTCACCGAATCACCGTTTTTGTAAAACTCTCGCACGCATAACGCGCGGTCTGCTCCCGAGAAACGCTCCATAGCGACTGAATTCCCAAGAGCCAGGCTACCGATTGACATAACGCCCGCGCCCCTCGGATACGTTGCGTTCGCGCAGTAAGCTAAATAAATATAAAATTTCTTTTGAGACACCTTGTACCATAATACCATATTAAGGGGGGGGGCTTAATAATTTATGAATAATTATAATTAATATTTAACAAAAAAATATAAATAGCTAAAAAAAATCTATAAATACCTATTTCATAACGACCACTGCCTATACAAAACCTATTGTTATGAAATCTCATTCTGAAATCATAACGCGACCCAGATGCCCATAGAACGTTTTAGACCGTATGCAAAAGTGCCTTATTGAAATGCGGATATAATTTCAAACTGTTTAATCGGTATGCAGAAAAAAGTTTAATTAAATCGACTAGGATTGACTGGAGCCAATGAAATAAACCATTTACCAAGAGATTTTCGTATTGTGCCAGTAGGTAGTAGAATTGAGGTAGACCAAAGCTTAGGTGGGTTGATTGTGTAACACAGGATACTCGAAATATCAGTGCACACAACAGGAGGACAATAACACAAAATCGGAAGGAATAGCCGAAGACGACTGAGACGGCTATGGCCTTCAAGGGCCTTGAAGGCCCGAAAGGAAATTGAAAATTATTGCATTGTGTGCAGGCGAAAATTCAACGCCGTTCTCAATGGCGCTAACGCAACGCCGTCGCAAATGATGGCGCGCTGTGCATTCTGTTCCAGGCTTAAAACCTCGCGTAAATCTACGGCTTGCGTAATACGGCGACGATATTTTTTCGGCTTTGTCCGGTTTTATTTTATTTTTTATTTTATTTTATTTGTTAGGCTACACAACAGGACGTACTCATAGAGCCGTCCCAATTACAGTGCAACACAACGATAATACATAGAAAAATTTAACAGTTACACATGAAAAAAAAGATGAAAGAAAAAAAAAATATACATATATATATATATATATATATATATATATATATATATATATATATATATATACAGTGTTATTATTTGTAGTTACATGCAAATTAGATGTAATCTAATATTAATATTAAATAATAAGATATAAGATCTAATGATCCTACCCGAGCACATCAGATGACAATATTACTTCTAGACAGAGCTTTTTAAATAATTTAGACTGATAACTAAATATGTCTACTTTGTTATTTATGGAGTTTACGGTCCTCCAAAGTCTATGAATGGGTGCATTAATATTGGAATTTGATCTACTGTTGTCTACTGTTGCGGTTTGCGCAATGAAAGAGTTAACCAGGTCCCCAAAACACCCTGTATACCTTGATACGGAGAGATCCTATTAATCCTGCTTTCTGAATCCTACAAATCAATAAGTTATTTTTATTATTTCAGGTAGTCTTCTGTTTACTGGATTCTAATCGAAAAGGGCTTTTACACATGAGGATTAATTTTATGTACATGTAACAACTTGTTAGTTGTCCAGTTAGCTTTGAAAGCGGGGGAGGTGTATTATTTATGGATGATATTAATTACAAGGTAATTTGCTTCGCTAATACCCCTACGCGTATTAGCGAGATTATTTCGATATTAATTAGTAAAATTAAAATACATCATATTTCGTAATACAGACACATTAAGTATCATTTGTTAAAAGTTAAAATAATATTTTAATTCAAAAAAGTCATGAATATGAAGTGTGAATTTTCAGACGTTTCAGGGTTTCCTATGTATTTAGCAAGTGAAAGAGGCTAACAGAATACATGTTTAGGATCGGGCGCGTACCCAGTTTTTTTCTTGAGGGGGGGTTAAAAGACAAAATTATTTTACAGGGTCAGGGATAAACCGACATTCAAAATGCAACCGAAGAGAAAAAAAAGTCCACGCTGTCAAAATGATGACTAAGTAGTGTTTCTGATTTCTCGACATTAGACTTATTTTCTCGAGATTTCTCGAGAATTCTCGAGAAAAATAATTATATAATTATTAGAATATACATCTTTTTTTAATGTTGAAAATAGTGTAGAGGATAAAAACATGTTAAAATTATAATCACCTTTAAAGTACTAAAGTAAAGGCGTCGAGAAAATTTTACATTTCTCGAAAACCGAAAAATGAGAATTAAAACTTATTCTCGAGAAGGATCACTATGACTAAGTGATGACTAAAAAAATCTCATGAGTTCTAAAACTCAAGTGATGCCGGGTTTACATTGGTAGAGTAAAAGAGCTAGTAACTAGCGCAAGTAACTAGGAACTAGTTACTATCCCTGTGTAAACAGTTGACAATGTGACTAGTAGAGTACTAGCCGCTAGTAGTTGGGCTAGGATATCAGCTAGCTCGTCGACGTATTTACTAGTTACTGTCTTTTCCCCCACTACGCAAAATTGATTCTTTCAAATTGGCGGCAAGCGGTAACCTGTCATAACAAATATAAAAAAAACCCATATCAGGTAAGTTTATTTACATAAATTGCGTAACATTGATTTATTAATTGGTGATTTTTGAAATCATCTGTGAAATAACTGCCTTTGATACACGACAAAGATGTTGTAGACTAAAATAACTATTTCCTGTGGCTAGGAAATAAAGCGTTAATTCCAATTTTATTTTTGATGGAATTGCATCCCTTATTAGTGTATCAGTTCGTTGTATTAATGGACTAACTAAATTTAATAGCCTATTAAAATCATCTGGTGTCATTCTTAAACACAGTCTGTACTCTTTTTGATCTTCTACGGCTAATTCACGAAATAGAAGGACTGATGCGCCATGGGTAGTTCTTCTATCAATCCATTTTTTAACCCATTTTAGGCTTATATTCTGTACCGATTACTTCAATAAGACAATCAATTATTTCCTCTACAAGAAATGATGTAATTCAAAATACCATTTTTTTAATGGCATCACGCCGGCGACGATGTATATCCATATTCATAAACTATTTTTTGCAAAAAGATAATTTCACTACAAAATCACAGTGAAGATGTCAAATGTGTTTTGACACTTACTATCCAGAAAATAAGATATGTATGTCAATTGCGTATGAACTACTATCCTGAAAATAAGATAGTAGAGTAAAGCGCGTAGTACTTGCGCTTGTTACTAGCTCTTTTACTCTACCAATGTAAACCCGGCATAATACTCTTTCATTTAAGTCATCGAAAACTATTCAGTAGTTTTCAATTACACTATAAAATAATATATAAAGATATTTTTAATTAGTTATTTTTTATTAGTTATATCCTAGTTTATATTTAAAATTATATTTCAATCCTATTGTTCAATTAATATCAAATTTACTAAAAATTTTCCATTAAATATTTGTGTATTTTCATTTTAAAATATTTATAATGTGTTTCAATGAAACTAATAAAATTTAATTTTGTTTTTCATTGCTGCATTTATTTACATAACGTGTATTTATATCGTAGATTCTCAGTATATATCTGTCAGGCTGTTTATCTTTGGGAAGCTGTAAAATTCTAACTCTGTCTGTTCCATCTTGCTGTCTCTCATATCACTCTAATCGCAATTTTTATCTAGCGTTAATGCTGGTTTAGTGTACAACCTTCATTTTGTTTAACTAAACATTTATTCATGTTTAACTTTAATTTAACAATTTAAAACTGAAAACCACAGATCTAACTAAGATAACAAATTGTCTTTTGGTCGATACGTCGATAAAATTCTTTCACGATAACTATGAAATGATGTAGAAGTTGATAAATTTGCTGTGTTGTCAGTTATTTGTTTACAAATGTCAAAACAGTTAGGTTATATTCAATCACTTCTAAAAAGGGATTGAAAACATATATTTCCTAGGGAGTAAAGGGGTTAATGGGAATCAGGAGTTACAAAAAAAGTGAATTATTTTATTATTCGAATAAAAAAATTCCGACCACAAAGTAGAAAATTAGTGAATGATCCACATTTCACTGTACATATGGATGATATGGAGAAGAATGCATGGCAGTCTTTCGTGGCGCTCATCAAAAATTTTCTTGGAAATAATAAAGCCGAAAACTATGTGGCGGTCGTTGAAAATTCCCGTTCTGATATACGTCTACTTTAATTTCAACTTCGTTCTTGTTGTCCAATATCTAAGAGCACTATTTTGGGTTCGTCCTGTTTGTGCTCTAAGTAAAATAAAGAAATAAATAAATAAATAAATATATTTCGTAGGAACGCCTTACATGCAGGTACTTGTAATAGACCTTTTTAAAACGGCGGCGGTTGCAAGGTCAAGGATAAGGTACTTAGTAGTACCTTATCCTTGAGTTCAAATATATATCTGAAACATTTCAAAGTCCCATGAGAAGCTAAAAGCTGGCATTTTTGATGGACTACAAATTAGAAAATTAGTGAATGATCCACATTTCACTGTACATATGGATGATATGGAGAAGAATGCATGGCAGTCTTTCGTGGCGGTCATCAAAAATTTTCTTGGAAATAAAAAAGCCGAAAACTATGTGGAGGTCGTTGAAAATATGATTGAAAATTATCATCATCTAGGGTGCAACATGAGCGTGAAACATTTTTTAAACAGTCATCTTGACAAATTTCCTGTCAATCTTGGAGATGTTAGTGATGAACAGGGTGAACGTTTCCATCAGGATTTAAAAGAGATGGAGAGACGTTATCAAGGAAGGTGGGATACTCACATGATGGCTGACTACTCTTGGAATATTCAAAGAGACTTATCGGGAATGGTGCACTCCAGAAGATCTTACAAACGACCATTTAATCCTTAAATTATTTTGTATTTTTATTTTAACACTCCAATGCATTAAAATGTAATTAAAACTGTTCTCATTTTCTTTCTTTCACTATAAATAAAATTTTAAGAATATTTTCTAATTATTTAGTCCTTATTGTTCGCCAAATTTGTACCAATTACAGTATCGACGTCTAAAATTAAACGATAGAAGCATTATTTGGCCGAAAATATGTATTTGTTGTAGAGCAAAAATCTGATGTGATACGCAAAAACTGATATTTGAGTTCAGCAGCACCAAATTAGTAAGAAACAAGTCTTAGATGTAAGTCAGCAAAAATTGTGTTGACTAGTGTTATAAATAATGTGTTTAAATGTAAATATGTGAAATATTTTGTACTGCATTATTTTGTTGTTTGAGGACGGCTATAACAGGCCATCAATAAATTTTTGGGCTGTATAAAATTGAAGTAAATATCTTTTGAAAGGTTAAAAGTGAGCCAAAGCATTCAATTATTTTATTTTTTCCTTCTAAGCTCCAGTGACATGGATATTTCCTTGCATACAAAAAGAAATAGGATTTCCGAAAACCTTTAACATGTCTTTTAAAGTTAAAGAAAAGCGAACGGATAGTTGAACAAAGACTGTCTACGCCTACACCTCTGAAAGAATGATCAGTTAATGGAAGATTTAGTGGAAATTACTCTGTCATTCAACAGAACAAGAGTAAGATTTGAATGAGGAAGGCCAAGAATGAAGATATCAGAGCACTCGAAGTCGAGTATCATACAAAAAGTGGCGAGAAAATTATTGTAATGTACAAGGACGAGAGAAATGCACTTGATAGGCCTACAATCATTTATAGTAGTGTTTCTGATTTCTCGATTTGTCACTTCTCGAGAAATAAAAAATTAGACTTATCTTCTCGAGATTTCTCGAGAAATAATTATTAAAATATATATCCTTTTTAGGGTTTTGTAGGTATGACCAAAAAACCCTTATACCGTCTGTCGTCTATCTGTCTGTCTGTCTGTCTGTCTGTCAGTTCGGTAAAGTTGTAGCCAAACGGCTAAACCTAGAGAGTTGAAATTTGGCATGCTTATACAACTCTTTGACCCGCACATAGGAAAAATACTAAAACATCTAAAAAACATATCCCCCTAAAAATATAAACAAATACATATATGCTCATTGAAAAAAAAAATATATTTTTTTACTATTCTGTGTCGGGTATCAAATGAAAGCCCTTGGTACGTGGATTAACGATCAAAATTATATTTTTGCAAAATAAATTATTTTGGCGCGATTTTTGCCAAAATTGTGCAAAAAACAATTTTCCCCCACCCTAGATGGCCCAGATGGTTTAAACTAAAAATCTGAAAAAATTATAAGTAATGTGTTGCATTTTTAGTTTGTTTAAATTATTTTGTCAAAATTCTAGTTATATTTTGGCAATAACTTGTGGGAAGTGTTGAAATTATAATTTAATTCTATGTTTGAATGTATACGAAATCAGAGTTTATGACTTAAACAACCAATGGAAGCCGTAGGCGCAATTTTCAAAATATTAATGAACCTTGCTATATAAAAAAAATACTGCAAATATTTAGAAACCCAAATAATGGTATTAGCCATTCGAATTAAAATTAATAAAAAAATATTTTAACATAAAATTTGTGTTGGCATCCCAAATAATCATCATTCACTTACTAAATACCTGCGATACCCTGAAATGTGTGAAAATTCACACTTCACATAATTTTTTAATGTTGAAAATATTAAAAAATATTAAAAACATGTTAAAATTATAGTCAAATTTAAAATACTACAATATTCATTTAAATAACATTAGAACAAATGGATAAGGGGGCTTAAAAATGATTACGAAATGGCACGTAATTGCATATTAATTGAAAATACATATAAATAAAGAAATTTTCAAAAAATTAAGAAATTAAAAATAATAGTAATAATTATTTTATTGTAGGTAACTTGTAGGTAATCTTTTACAAAACAGTTTTAAACTGAACCTAAATTGAAATGTATTGATTATAATAAATAATACACTAAATTAAAATAAAATATTGTAACAATAAATGTTAATTAGTTAAATATTATAAATCGCTTCTTATCTGTTGCCACAGTTCCGTTGCGGGAGACAGAAGACAAATTTTAAAAAAAATTAAATTATAATCAGTGACTCACTAAACATTACATTTTTTTAAAATTATTTTTAAAAACACGATGCGTTTAACGTGGTGTCGAAAAAATTTACATTTCTCGAGAAAAAATTTTTACATTTCTGGAGAAATGAAAAATGAGAATTATTTTCGATAAATTCTCGGGAAAGAATTCTAGAGAAGAAACACTAAAAATAAGTGGAGATGTGAAGAGGAGGCCTATATACAATAGTGGACATCAATGGCTGATAAATGATGATGATGATAAGGTTGTATGGAGTCGAAACATGAGATTTTTTGTTGAGTGGTGTTGTTTCATGCATGTTGCCATTTTGAAGATATTCCGTTATGTCTTATTGACAAAAGATCTTTAAAGGAGGTTTGCTTGATGTATGGCTGTCTCTCCATCATTGCGCCCGTTCAAATTAACTGGTCTGTTATTTCACTGCCACTTAAAACTCATTACCGTTAATTGATGGAATACTCTTCATTTGATAAGCTAATCAGTTGTCTCATATTGCACGAATAAACAGGTATGCAAATCCGTGTTTGAAACAGTTGTTGCTGTTATTTTAACTAACCAACATATATAAATAGAATGTCTGTCTATTTGTATGTGTATTTGCTACCTGAAAACTTGAGACCAGCTGAATCGATTTTGATGCGGTTTTCGCCACCGTATTGGACATTTGTCAGGTAAAATTTATATATCCTCATGATATGACACCAGAATTTTGAACAACTAAGAAATATTTAGAAATAAGTCGGAAAAATATTGCGTGTGGCACAAGTTTAAATTATTACCTAGAGCTACCGTAATAATTTTAATGTATGTACATTAATGTAACTTCTCTCGAAAATGTGATTGAATTTTAGGGTTTAATATTGCTACAAAATAGGCAGTGATTGCATATATACCAGATCTAAAATATAAATACTGCTTTAGCTTTAAAGTCCATTTAGACCTCCAAATTAAGCTGTAATCTGTTTTATTTTATTTTTTTAAAGCGTTTAACTCATATGTACATTTTAAAAACATGGAAGCGTTCTGTGTAACAATTTAGTGTGCAGTTTTAAAGGATTCCACACACCAAAGCGGCCGCGGTGGCGGCCACGGTGGCGATAATGCAGCGGCCTAACGCAACCTATACAATACAATGAGACCACGCACATACAAGCGTTCTGCTATCTGAGAACGCCACCGACTGCAGCGTTCAGTCTAGCGATCACCAAACACTGGCGGCCAAACTCGACAAGTTGCGTTAGGCCGCGCGATATTCATTGTTTATATACCACAGAGTGAATATATTTAAGAAAATAATGTCGAAAATAGATAATTTAACAGAAAAAATCATAGATCAGTAAAGGATCATTTAATTTTGTATGACTTAGCACATCCTGATTACAAGAATATTAGGAAAATAAATAAAGTGTGGGACGAAATAGGAAAAGTTTTGGAAATTGATAGTAAAGTCTGTTCCAAACGATTAGGCGGAACTAGATTTTGCAATCTAGTTACTTTCATCGTTTAAATAATGCTTTTCAGCCGTTTTGTTTACGCTTTGTAAATCATACTTGCAACAAACATTTTTTGGTTAAGGTTAATATCATTTTAAAATGTCATTTTCTTTATATTTTGATTTTTTGTGTCATTCTTAATACAAATATTCCATTTATTTATTTTTTGTCATTAAAATATGTAAGAAAATTAATTTAAGTTTGACATATGTCATTCGTTTCCATGGTTTCATTGTTGGAATTTTAAATTTTAACATTCCAAAGGGGAAAAATGAAATAACCCAAGCAAGGTCCAATATTATCATACAACTATATACCGTGATTCACTAACTGATCGCTACCGCTACCGCCACTCCCACCGCGTTAGTGTGAGGAGACTTGATCGCTACCGCGGCCGCCACCGTGGCCGCCACCGCGGTCGCTTTGGTGTGTGGAATCCTTAATGTACTCGGTTTTAATATTTTTAAGTTTCATGAATTTTTGTTTATAGCAAATATTTTAGTTAAAACTTATTTGAACCGATCACAAGCCTGGAAAAAAATGTTACTTTTGACAGTTTTGTTTTGAATATTTTTTTATTATCAAGAGATATTTACCCGGAATTGTTGCTGTTACAATTTTAGTTATAATTTTAAGAACTACAAGTAGACCTAGGCAATAACGATGAGTGTAACCTATTTATCAAAAACACTTTATATCATTTTAGTATGAGGACACAAAGTAAAGATGCATTCAAATACGGCGTTGATATCGCTCTGTATGATGAAATAGTTCTTGTAGAATTTGGTGGCATCCGCAGACTTACAACTCCAGGACTGAATGTGCTGCGAATGGTCCACTACAAATATCAGGAATAATAAAGGTCCCAACACCGAACCCTGTGGCACCCCGCTAAGTACTGGCCTACGATTAGAAAACGAGTTACCAATCCTGACGTGGAAAACTAACTCAGAGAGAAAAGCTGCAATCCCTTTTTAAGATTTTACCTCGTATACAACTAGTTAAAACTAAACTTAACTAAAAATACCCTTTTCGTAAAACAAAGATAACGCACTACAGAGAAAAAAATCTGCAAATCTGGAAGATGTAATTTAAAGCTTCTTTAATTAGTGTTTCAAATTTGGTTGCTTTATGATATATATTATAAATTCTATTCGAAGGACGCACAATTTGTCCTTTTTAGTCAGTAAATGTGCAGGTCAAGTACGCCACCAACGAAAAAAAAAAAAAAAAATCCTGTTGCTTACGCTCATGAAGTTCCCGCTCTAGTTGTACCACCTGTATTCGAACCCGCACTTCTGTGATTGTCAGAATGGATTCTCATCCTCTTAAATATTCTACATGTGATAACCAAAAACTATAAATTCACAAAAATGGCTGTAATTCAGCCCAACTTTGGAACTGCTACACTTAATATAATCAAAATAATATCAAAGTAGAGCAAAATGATTCACTAAATGTTTATAAATCTCACTAAAATCATATAAAACATTAAATGCCTATCTTACACGTGTAAATAACAGGTTTGCATGTCCTACAACGCCATTTTTAAATGTCTACAGATCACATGATTAATATGATCAATTATGATAATCTCGTTCGGAAAGTGAGGTTATACATCTTAATTTCTGCTAAATTTACACTAATTCAACCGGTAAGCTGGACATATATGTAGGCATTTTCATGTTTTAAAAATACTGAAAATATTTTAAACATTTTAAAAAATAGATTAGAACTAAATTTTTACTGAGCTTTTATGTTTTGTTGATGAAGCAACTGGTCTCCTTAACTGGAAGTTTAAAAGTAATTAATTGAAAATATAAAATGGATAAAAATTAATGGTTTTCGAACATACATAAAGCTTTAAAATTTCAATTGTATTTATATCTCGTCTTATTAAATTCTTCTTGTAAGTGTGCTTCTAAATTTAAGTCCTTTGATGTCAGTATTTTGTGAACTTGTATTATCTTTCTCTATGAACTTTCACAAGCTTAATGACCTTAAATTAAAATAGCTTGCGCTCTAGAGGCCACCCACGAAGAGATTTGTCACCTGAGATATACTTTCTGAACGAGCTTTAGGTTTGGTTTGGATTAAATATTGTTCTTTGATAACTTATAAAGGTTTAATGAAGTTTATAGTGTGGTTTACTGAAATTATGGAAAATCTTAAATGACTGTCAGCATTTTAAGTAAGAGTCAGACATTATTACAAATTAAACAGTATCAAATTCTAATTTAGATACATATTTCAGGGCTGGCGCGCCTTCAGGATTGGGGGGGGGGTCAGAAGACAAAATTATTTAAATTATGAATAAGGTCTTCACTTCTAAATTGCAAGTGATGATCTAAAAAAAAGTTCTCACTTCTGAAATCGATTAACTGAAACAAACTAATCGATTATTTCCATCATTCTATTACTCGTTGCTATCTCTTAGACAGTCCACTGTGTGAAAGCTGCAAGACACCACTGACTGTAAAACATATTACTACCAAATGACAGAGATACCAAAAGACATAAAAGAAGCCCTGGGCAACAAAACAAAACACCCAAACATAACGGAATACCTCAAAAACATAAACTTATACGACATTATAAATATAATCTAATTAAATCTGTGATATAATAGTATGCTTGAAACATTTTATTATTTATTATATTATACACTAAGTTGTACAAACTAATGTAATATATATGTAATGCTAATGGCCTAGAAGCCGAAACGTCCTTTATAATATAAAATTGATGGGAAGTGTGAATTTTCACACATTGCAGGGTTTTGCAGGTATATAATAAGTGAAGGCGGCATGCTGAGTGTGTAGGAAAAATTTTGCTTTGTAGTAACCACGGCAAAATATCGTCTGTTAATCTCAGAGCTTTAAAAACAAATTTTATGTTAAAATATTTTTTTGTTAATTTTAATTCGAATACCTAATATCATTATTTAGGTTTCTAAATAAGTGCAGTATTTTTTTTTTTTTATATAACAAGGTTCATTAAGATTTTGAAAATTGCGCCTATGGCTTTCATTGGTTGTCTTAAATCATACGCTCCGCCCCTCTGGTTTCGTATAAATGACACATAGAATGAAAATATTATTCCAATTGGTTATTAAATTTACGCTCTTGAAAATTAAATTCCAAATTTGCTAAAATATAACTAGAATTTTAACAAATTAATTTAAACAAAATAAAAATTTAAAAAAAAAACAAAAAAAAATTTACTCCACAAGCCAGGAACGAACCTGCGTGGTGTATAACAAATCTGTGTAGTTGGCGCGCAACATAGCCTCTAGACCACCACACGCTTAACAACTCAGCGTGTTATATGAGTATAAGCTATATGCATCGTCAACCAAAAAACACAAAAAATTCGTTATTTTCCGAAAACATAATCTGATCAAAAATTCCTGTTGTACTATTCCGGTTCACACCAATGTACATTACTTAGAATTTTTTCAGATTTTTAGTTTAAACCATCTGGGCTACAGGGTGTGGGACAAAATTTTTTTTGCACAATTTTGGCAAAAATAGCGTCAAAATAATTTATTTTGCAAAAATAAAATTTTGATTGTTAATCCACGTACTAAGGGCTTTAATTTGATACCCTACTCAGAATTAAAAAAAAAAAATTTTTTTTTCGATGAGCACATATTTGTTTATATTTTTAGGGGGGTATGTTTTTTAGATGTTTTAGTATTTTTCCTATGTGCGGGTCAAAGAGTTGTATAAGCATGCCAAATTTCAACTCTCTAGGTTTAGCCGTTTGGCTACAATTTTTACCGAACAGACAGACAGACAGACAGACAGACAGACAGACAGACAGACAGACAGACAGACAGAGAGACAGACGACAAAATGACGGTATAAGGGTTTTTTGGTCATACCTACAAAACCCTAAAAAGACTTGGTACGACTCTGAGAGCATACGAGTACCCAATGATGGTGTGTTCTTAATTTGTCAAAAAGTTGACTTTATATTTGTAATAATTATAGCATTAGATTAAATCGTATAATAATGATAATAATAATTTATTGGTCCAGTGGATCCTATACATAATATTGGACAAGTCAATTTTTAAAATATAATAAAAATTATTGTTATCGACTGTAATAAAAATTATTATTACAGTCGATAATAAAATTAAAATTAAAGTAAATTTGATACATTTGTTAAATATGTATATATATACATATAGTCATAATAAAATATCTTATTTTTTAGTTTCGTAAGAGATACTCATTTAGATTATAATAACATTTTTCCACTAAAAAATCTGCCAACTTGTTTTTAAATATTGGATTAGATTTACAATCTTTTATGTATTGTGGCAGTTTATTTTACATTCTTCTCGATAATATAGTTGGATTGTTGGCGTATCTGACTAAAGGTATTTCTAAAATATTTTTATTTCTTGTATTATATGTATGTACGTTTAGTTGTCTTTCAAAATCTGACAAGTTTTGTCTTACATACCTGCAAACTTGATAGATATATATACATGGTACTGTCAAGAGATGTAAGTTTTTAAAAACTGGAACACATGATGCTATATTACCTACTGCATCCAACCATATTACGAAGAATGCGTTTTTGCAGTTTAAATAATCTAATGAGTTCGGAACTTGTGCCCCAGCATAGTAACCAGCTATGTTAGCAAAATAATATGTCCGCACTACTACTTGACTGCATGATTTTGCTAGTAATTTAATTTTCCAACATTCTTGGGACATTGTTTTACATAGACTATCTATTTGAGTATCCCATGTAAGCTGTTCATCCAAATGAATTCCTGAAACGTTATTTTTTATTAATTAGCTAGCCCCATATGTAGGTATTCTTTTTACAAATTTTATGAAACTACATTTTTCATCATTTAATATTAGTTCATTTGAAGTTAGTCAATTATTCAGTAACTTTATGTCATCATTTACTTTCGTTACAAGGATACTACAGTCTAAATCGGAACTCATTACTATGGTGTCATCCGCAAAAGCCACAAGTTCCGAACTCAGAGCATCTCCCACAATGTCATTAACATATAAAATATAAAGAAGTGGACCTAACACACTTCCTTGCGGAACACCTTGTGTTACAAATAAATGACTTGACTTTGAATCTCCAATTTCTACATATTGCTACCTACTATTTAGATACGAGAGAAACCAGTGAGCTTACCCTATAAATCCGATTTTTCTTAGTTTTTCTAACAGAATTTTGTGATTTACGCGGTCAAATGCCTTCGATAAATCTAAAAATACTGCTAGAACATGACGATATTTGTCTAAATTTTTATAAACATAGTCTAAAATTTTTATTTTCATTTTGTGTATAGTTCATTCGGGGCCTGTAGTATATTCTACTTTTGCTACTAGGTTAATTCCCCATTGATTAATAGAAAATTGTCGCCATGTTATGACGTCATGGTTATTACCAACTTATAAGACAAAAATATCCCTAACTTCAAATTCAGGCGCCAATATGAATTGTTTAAATGCATTTTGTATCTAAAAACTGTGGTTGAATCATGATTGATTATTTGTTTTCTGTTACAGGGTGAAGATCAGGGAGCCAGTAAATTAGTTTCTGATTGATTTTGTGCAATTAGCCCAGTTTAATTTAAATGGCGAAAACCAAAGCGTTATCTCTGAGCTAAATGCTACATATCTCAAAGTAAAACTGTGTAAATATACTAAGAGATAACTGGCTCCGTTCTCAGTAACAAAGGAGACATCACAGACAAAGTGTTGAGTGTTTTAATTGGAGTTTAAAATTGGTGAAACTGATCATTTTAGGTAAGATCTGGTTTAGATATTTATGTGTAGTTGAAAGTTATGTTCTTTTAAATATATTTTTCTATTTATAAAATTGTGGAAAAATTATTTACGTAGATATAAAATTTAAAAATAAATATAATCTAAGTTATGTAAAACAACCTACGCTATGGTTTCACTGGCGAAACAAAAATATATGTGCCATATACAGGCTGATTTTAAAATTTTGTTGTTAGGGTATAAGCAGTTCACTTTTGTAACAACAAACTAAGTGGAAATTTTGTTTTCAATAGTTTGCACCTTTGAAACTGTATGTCATGTTGTTATTAAAAAATATCACTTTTTTAAAGATCCATTTGACATATGTCATAATGAAAAATGATATTTTAATTATAATTATCATAACCTATCAAACGAAAGTCGGTTTTACGTCAGGAATATTTTTAATTGATATTTAAAGTCAGTAACACACTATAAAAGTAACCAAAATAACCAGATCTAGCTTGTTCTTACAGTGAACTGCTTATAAATAGAATTGAACTAGTGCACCCGTTGCCAACTGTGTTGGCAAACACATCATTACCTTAATGTGGAACTTGCTCGACACCTCAGACTTCTTTCTCTAGCCATACGCCTTACTTCAACCAATTCAAATTGAATCAACTCATCGCCCATTATTAAAAACTGGACAATTAATGAGTATAATTCCGAATTATTTATTCATTAACTTTTTAAGATGGGAAAACGATTCATTTTCACTCAGTGCATTACATTTATAATGTTAAAACTATGATTTGAGACGTTAAATTTAAAACATATTTATTAAAATAATTTTTCTAATTTCTTATATAATATAAAAACACGCACACGGAAAAAACGCACAGGGATTAATAGGCACACGAAAAAAAGCACACATTAAAAAATACATACACGGAAAAAAGCGCACACGGAAAAATACACACACGGAAAAAAGCGTACTTACACTATATCTCAAATCAGTTTGAAATAAATCGTGAGAAACTATTACACAGTCAAATTTGGTACATAGTGTAAACCGGGGATTCCCAACCGTTTTTCTACTTAGACCCCCTTAGCAACTTTTTATTATAATGCATAAATATGTAGCACCATATATAAGTTGAAGTTCTAAGGACAATCCACTAACTAACATAACAAATATAAATATAAATACATATTTTATTAAACAATTTTCCAATTTTACTGAAATATGTAACTAATTATAATATATACAGTGGGTGGCCAAATTATTAGGCACAGTGTAGATTTTCTGTAATTTTCAAATGAATTTAATGAGGAAATAAGTGGCTTTGGGTCTCGTATTTATTTTTATTCATTAGAGTGCTTTATTTAGAATATAAAACGACATAATTGCTTATTCATAATAATTTATTTTTGTATAAAAAGTGTTAATTTAACAAATTAAGTAAAATTTTAATATTTTGTAATGCCACCCTTTGCTGCGATTGCGGCTTCCAGGCGTTTGGGCATGCTTTCTATGCAGACTTTTGCGTTGTGTCTGAGATTGGGGTTGTGATGCCACTCTCTGATAAGGGTTTCTATTAATTGCCGCATGGTGGTGATGATTTCTTTGGCGATCTCCCGCTTTTTAAAATAATAATGATACCAGCAACAAGAATATAAAAGAAAAATGATTTAAAAACAATTTATTTTCTCACAAAATGCATTTAAACTTGAAAATTACAGGGGGGGGGGGGGTGCTGTCCCTAATAATTTGGCCACCTACTGTATATATATATATTTTAAATTTAATGCGATGGTTGTGGTTGATGCTTTTCCATAATACTTTTTATGTTAGGTGTAAAATTAGTTAATAATAATCTTAAATCACCGCGTTCTGTAATATTTAATCGATTTCTAGTTTTTCTTAATAAATTGTTAACATGACTAAGTCCTGCCTCAACTAAGTAAGAACTAGGAAAAGCTAAAAATAATGGTTCGGTGATATGAATTAATTTGACGTATTTTTTGCGAATATCTTTACAATTCCAAAATTTGCCATAACCACTTGCTTGAAAATTGATTTTATCTTCCAAATTCTCCTTCAATCCAATTAATTCTTCTTGTAGCGAAAAATCAATATTGCTTGTGTCGCTTTCAAATGGATTTATTATCCAAGACGGGATATCTAAACTTTCCAAATCTTTATAACGGGCATTGATATCTTCTTTTAATTGTTTCAAGTGGTCAGTGTAGATTTGAATGTCATCAACATTAATCATATCTTTTTCAACAACAGAAATTTGCATCAAATGTTCAAAGTATCGAAAATCATTTCGATTTAAAGTGGAAATAAACAAATCAATTTTGGAGCGAAACCTAAATATAACTGTTCGAGTTTGAATGAGATTCACGTTTTTTCCTTGTAATTTATTTTGCATATTATTAAATAAAGAAAATATGTCCTTTAAATAAAATATATGCTTTTTTGATTCAATTAATTTTGTTGCCGCAGGTTTATCAATTTCCAAAAGGAACTCAATTACAGAATTAAATATTTCAGTGAAACGGTGCAAACAATTGCCTTTCGACAACCAACGAACTTCTGTATGAAGAAGTAAATTATTATAAAGTTCATCATTACTTTCGCATAATTTTTTTAGGTTAACCGTTAACCGACTATATGAATTTTGTCAGCCATCAGTTGTCTCGACGCCTTACCGGCGCTTGTAGTAAAACCGTTATATTTTTTGTGATTTGATATAAAAAAACTCGAAAATAAAAGATATAAATAGTGCATAAAGTATATCTACTATAATTTAAATTATTTGTTAACACAATTATTACATATCAAATATGAATGATCATTTTGACATTTTTCTTACAATATGCGCAATTTTGAAAAATTCGTCTTTTCGATTCACATAAATGGCATGGCGCTCGGTGTTTCTTTTTTGGTTGTGAGTTTGATGTCGAAGGTTCGTCCAGACCACATAATGTAGCAATATTCTTCTTCAAAGATTTACTCCATATGTTTGAGAGACGTCGCTGAATTTGATCCATGATTAATTCTTCACTCAATTCTTCGAGGTAGATATTTCGTCTATCGTTTTTTCCTATGTTCCATTGTTTATAAATATTTGTATGGATTATATATCCTGCCAATCCAGCTATATCCAATAAATTCATAAAAAAAAGCCATAGGCCATCTAGTACACTTTCTTTTACAGGTATACGATCGTAACATCTTATCCATTAGATCAGTTCCGCCTTTAGATTTGTTATAATCTATTATTATTTCAGGTTTTTGTTTATTTTCTGTCAAAGCATCATCGTGAAGCATAGAAGATAGTAATATAACAGCTCTACCCTTTTTTGGCACGTAAGAGACTAATGTGAATGCTTTGGTAAACCCAAAAATTTAAGAAAATTCTTCCCGGGAACGATTTGCCTGAAAATTATTTGGAATATATTGCTTATTTTTTCGAAGTGTTCCTAACAATGTGAGTCCAGAACTTTTAAGATTCAAAGCCAATTGTTTTGTAGTAAAAAAGTTATCGCACGTCACATTTCGATTGGTGTGATAATATGGTGTACTCAACTTTTCAACAAGCTTTTCTCCGAGATTTGTCGATTGTTCGTTACCCTCTTTACCTAAATAAGGAACTCCGCCTAGAGGATATCCATTTTCTGAATCATTGATCCAAAATATTTTCATATCATATTTTTCTGGTTTTGATGGCATATATTGTTTGAATGGACATTTCCCATCGTAACCAACTAATTGTTCATCTACAGTTATATTAGAACCTGGCATATAATACTTTTCGAGATTTTTATTTAGACCCTCCCAAACGTCTCTTATACAAGCCAGTTTATCAGTTGCTCGTCTCTGTGGTCTGGAATTTTTATCATCGAATTTCATAAAACGTATTATCTATTTGAATCTGTATTTTGACATAGTAGCTCGAAATATTGGAGGTCCATTTATTACTCCACAAACGATCAACGCTTACATCTGAGGATTTTAAATGTCCAGCAGTTAGAACGCCGCCAGCGCCGCCAAGGCGCCATGTAGACGGATGACGTAGTTTGTAACAAAATATAAAATTTATAATGTTATAGTGAACATTAAGCGAATTTTATAATGAATTCTATATTATTAAGGTTTCATCGGAAGGGTACTAAAAAGAATTTTCTTAAATATTGATAATAAGGAGTTAAAATTATTAGTTTAATTATCATAGCGCCTCTCAGGCGTCATATAAGCGGTTAACGGTTAAGGAACCGTGGCTGGTTCAACTCTGAATGCGCACTAGTTTAATAATAGACCCCTGGAATACTATAGACCCTTTTTAAACTTCCATAGACCCCCAAGGGGTCCACCTGGACCCCGTTGGGAATCCCTGGTATAAACAGTTCAGTTTTGTTGTTAAACGATTTGTTTACATTCCTTCTTACTTCTAAACTATTTTTTCTTACTCTATCTAATGAACTTCCGTTTGTTTCAGAGAAAATCACTCTTCTACCATCTGACTTGAAATTAAATTCAAATTTCCGGTGCAAGTATAGAAGGAAATGAACATTCTACAACTACCGGTCAAAGGACGTTTTCACTCTAAAAACAATAAAGATTTAATATATTTTATGACAATTTAATTAAAAAAATTAATAAGAAGAATATAATTAAAAAATTCAAAGCAAAGATCAGTGATGCCTAAAATAAAGTTTAGTGTTTAAAGACTATGACTTTTCTTAATTCTTAATTAGTGTTTAATTTTTTGTGTTAATGACTTAAACATAATTCAAAATGAGTGAGGATAACGAAATTGTTTCTCTCTTTGAGTCCCTCAATCCTGAGCAGGCGTCAATATTGTTGGAATCCATGAATGGGACTTTGACCAAGAATATGACTTGCCAGCTTACGGACTTGACGCGGACTCACAGGACTCTTGGTGGTTGTAATGCTAGTTTTGATGGACTTTTGTGCTGGCCAAGTACCCCACCAGATAGCCTAGCTGTCATGAGCTGTATGAGAGAGCTAAATGGAATCGAATACAATACCACACGTAAGTAGAAAAATAAAATAAAATAGTCAAAATAGTAGTTTAAAATAAATGTGACACAACAAAATGGTCTAGGGATATTAAAAATGCCTATCAAATTTTGATGTTGTTGAAGAGTTAGGAAAGGAATGTTTTTAGGGTTTTGTAGGTATGACCAAAAAAACCTTATACCGTCATTTTGTCGTCTGTCTGTCTGTCTGTTCGGTAAAAATTGTAGCCAAACGGCTAAACCTAGAGAGTTGAAATTTGGCATGCTTATACAACTCTTTGACCCGCACATAGGAAAAATACTAAAACATCTAAAAAACATACCCCCCTAAAAATATAAACAAATATGTGCTCATCGAAAACAAATTTTTTTTTTTTTAATTTTGAGTAGGGTATCAAATGAAAGCCCTTAGTACGTGGATTAACGATCAAATTTTTATTTTTGCAAAATAAATTATTTTGATGCGATTTTTGCCAAAATTGTGCAAAAAAAATTTTGTCCCACACCCTGTAGCCCAGATGGTTTAAACTAAAAATCTAAAAAAATTCTAAGTAATGTATTTTGATCTGAACCGAAATAGTACAACAGGAATTTTTGATCAGATTATGTTTTCGGAAAATAACGCATTTTTTGTGGTTTTTGGTTCACAAAGTACAAAAGTTATACCAATGTAAGACACTCACATGCAAGGCGTACGATAGCGCAATGGGTTAGAGCACTGGTAAAATGGACTGGGAGCGAAGGGTCTCGAGTTCGAGTACGGAGTGAGTTTCATTTTTTCTGCATTTTTTTGCATTTTTATTATGTTGAAATTATTTTGTCAAAATTCTAGTTATATTTTGACAAATGTTGTATTTCATTTTTAAGAGCGTAAATTTAATAACCAGTCTTATTATATGATTAACAGACGATAAATTATTTTAAAAATATCGTTCATTTTGCCGTGATTACTACAAAGTAAAATTTGTCCTACACACTCAGCATACCGCCTTCACTTATTATATACCTGCGAAACCCTGAAATGTGTGAATATTCACACTTCACATCAATTGTTTTATTATTTTGTCAGTAGCATGGCGTCCATGGAAGCAAGGAATATAATACATCTTCTGCTCAATAAGAATAAAATATTTTTTGTAAAAAATCTTTTGCTAAAACATACTCCTATGTTTTTAGTTATAGTGTAATATGATTATAATAATTACTTTAAATTTGTCGGATGTATAAATAAGCGCTAGCGCACACAACAGACTGTCAGTGACCGATATTTTAGTCGTTCAGAATGAACAACATGCTGTAAGTCTATCCCATCACACGATCGTTTTTAGGACTTTGTAGATATGACAAAAAAAAACTTATACCGTCATTTTGTCGTCTGTTTGTCTATTCGGTAAAAATTGTAGCCATTTAAATTTGTCGGATGTATAAATAAGCGCTAGCGCACACAACAGACTGTCAGTGACCGAGATTTTAGTCGTTCAGAATGAACAACATGCCTGTAAGTCTATACCATCACACGACCGTTTTTAGGGCTTTGTAGGTATGACCAAAAAACCCTTATATCGTCATTTCGTCGTCTGTCTGTTCGGTAAAAATTGTAGCCAAACGGCTAAACTTAGAGAGTTGAAATTTGGTATGCTTATACAACTCTTTGACCCGCACATAGGAAAAATACTAAAACATCTAAAAAACATATCCCCCTAAAATATAAACAAATATGTGCTCATCGAAAAAAAATTTTTTTTTTATTAAATTCGGAGTATGGTATCAAATGAAAGCCCTTAGTACGTGGATTAACAATCTAAATTTTATTTTTGCAAAATAAATTATTTTGAAGTGATTTTTGCCAAAATTGTGCAAAAAATTTTTTATCCCACACCCTGTAGCCCAGAAGGTTTAAACTAAAAATATGAAAAAATTCTAAGTAATGTACATTGGTGTGAACCGGAATAATACAACAGGAATTTTTGATCAGATTATATTTTCGGGAAATAACGCATTTTTTGTGTTTTTAACTAAAATATATTAAATATTTAATTCGCTATGTAACACATTAAACAAGTAAACCCCCGTATCGTAGTCGGTAGCGTGGTCGGTTGATAATTTGCAAACTACAGTTCGAATCCTGTCAATTTTATTTTTTGTATTTTTATTTTGTGTAAATTATTTTGTCAAATTTCTAATCATATTTTGGTAAATGTTGCATTTAATTTTTAAAAGCATAAATTTAATAACCAGTGGGAAGTGTTGAAATTATAGTTTAATTCTATGTTTGAATGTATAGGAAATCAGAGGGGCGGAGCTTATGATTTAAGCAACCAATGGAAGCCATTGGCGCAATTTTCAAAATCTTAATGAACCTTGCTATATATAAAAAAAAAATACTGCACATATTTAGAAACTTAAATGGTATTAGGCATTCGAATTAAAATTCATAAAAAAATATTTTGACAAAATTTGTTTTGGCATCCCAAATAATCATCATTCACTTACTAAATACCTGCGAAACCATGAAATGTGTGAAAATTCACACTTTTTTTTTTTTTTTTTTTAAGACACCTTGAGTTAACATCGGAACTTAAACATCTAGTGTGAAAAGGGTATAAAGAACAGATTATTTCATTGGTGCGCCGAACGGAAGACCACAAAAGTTATGCACAAAGAATTTCTTTAGACGAGATTATTTATTTTAAAATCAACTTAATGGAACTAAATTGAACTAATCCCTTGCAAAGATAGGATATTCTGCAAGTAAATAAAATAAACTTTAGATATTTTGGCAAAGTTCATATTTCTTGTTTTGTACCATTCTAGTGTTATCGATCTGTAAACTGTTGGCAAGACACTCGATTGTACGCATAAACTCACTTTCCGTTTAAAATCGTAGCTAGATTCACTGTATTATTTTAATGTTTATATAAACACAGTTATCTATTTGACATGTAAATATGCTTAGTATTATTATTCTGTACATTTATATTACGGCGACAATTCGACAAAATTATATTGTGAAACGGCTTTTAATTAAATATTTCAAACAGTTTAAATAACACTACAATTCAGAATATAAACAATGTTATATAAATTCTGGGATAGAATTAAATATACGTCCCTCGACGTTCCCATACCATGTAGGGTTAGAAAATTTTATATTATTAGCACATAGCATCCCACAGAAGTCTCATCCAAACGATAAATAAGAAATTGCAAGTATATAGGCGGACAAACTTCTCGTGGCCGGGCGTAGCTTATGGTGCGCATAGAGAGGGCACTATGAAAGACAGAGACAGATACAGAGAACAGTCAAAGAAACAAGTTCACATTCTTACACGTGTACATTATATTTATCAGTTAGGTACGTCTATAAGCACAAGTTCCTCCCATAACAGTCGTACAACAAAACTATAGAAACGTAGCTGCTTGATTTAAGTGATTCTTACCACCCAAAACACCAACTATCAGGACTACAATCTTAACTTTATACTCAGGATACAGCTTTTTAAGCTCGGACAAGAGATCCATATACTTGGACCTCTTTCCTCATCCTTGAAAGAGATATTCTTCTCAGCTGGACTTGAGAATTCGATCACAAACATCTGTTTGGTCTCGATATCCAGGAGGGTTATGTCCGGCTTAGTGGCTGTCAATACCTCGAGTGGGGAAGGAGTAATTCCAATAAATACGGCACTTGGAATTTTTCCACCACTGATTCTATGTCAAAAGGGGCGTATGGTATAACCAGTATTTGGTCAATACCATAGGCATGTCTAAGATGATAGTAGAGCACCGGAGAGCAGCATTATGTTGAGACACGTAGCTCGACGCTGCAAGAGATGGACAAGCAGACAGAATGTGCATAATCGTTTCAGGATGGTGGTGGCACAACCTACAGAGTGTGGACTCCGCTATTTGGAATATGCGGGCCTTGTATGCCAAAGTATTTATAACACCATCCTGACACGCAAACACAAAACCTTCTGTTTCCGATCTCAAACCAGCAGACTTAAGAAACGAGAACGTGAGTTCGGTGGACAACTCTAGACTTTTAATATGTTTGAAGAACACAGAGTGCATACATAAAATTATTATTATTATTACTATTATTATTCATTTGTGTATGAGTCTAATTTTCAAGTAGATTTGAACTCAGAACCAAATTCGGCTTATAATTTATTGTATTCACGTACCTTCAATATTCTAATACCTTCATTCTTACTTTCAAATGTTCGATGATGATCTCAAGTTGATTTATCAGATGAATAAAAAGGCTGAAATACTGAAACAGAACTTAAATGAACTTTTCTGCGGAAATTTAACTTTCCACATATTTTTCTCATATTCAGATCTTGTGAAACAATTTTGTTCCTAGTATCACTTGAATTTTCTGTCACTGTTTGTTCTTTTCTCTATCTCTTTCATTCATTATTAGCAACCGAGTCTTGAGAAAAGTATTTTTAAAATATAGATACTTGTTGTTATCAAGTAGCTCGTTAATAATAAAAATTATTTCTGAGTTGCGCATAAAATTGTAATAAAAGGTTTTTTATTTGTGCTGATTACGTTACCTCAACAAGCTGTACAAATAAATCGAGCTACAGGTATTCAAATGCAAATATCTACGAATATTTCACCATTAAAATGAAATTTAAAAAAGTCTCATATTGAATATACGATATACACGAAAAAAAGAAAAACCACATTTCTTACAATTTTATTATTCAATATATATTGTGAATGAATATTAATCAGTTAATGGAAAAATGATTCAAGTGATAATAGAATATCTGGATTATGTTTGTGTACAAAATGAAATTTAGAATCATTCAAATAATGATTTGAAAATATAGAACACTTGACAGTAAATGTATGATGTTTTACCAACCGTCACAAGTTTTAAGGTAGCATTTTGCTGGAACTGTCCACTGCTGTTCCATGACTGGGGCCGTAAGACAATTCGGGCCATTCACAATTGGGGCCTTTCACAACTGGGGCCATAACTATAAGAGCTAGAGTCTTCTTTTGTTTAAAATAAAAAATAATTATTTTACAAATTGGCATAAATTTAGGGTTACCAACCGTACTCTTTTAAGAGTACATGTACTCTTTTTGAGAAAGTGAAATTATGTACTCTTACTTTTTTTTTTTAGGGTTTTGTAGGTATGACCAAAAAATTGTAGCCAAACGGCTAAACCTAGAGAGTTGAAATTTGGCATGCTTATACAACTCTTTGACCCGCACATAGGAAAAATACTAAAACATACCCCCCTAAAAATATAAACAAATATGTGCTCATCGAAAACAAAAATATTTTTTTTTAATTCTGAGTAGGGTATCAAATGAAAGCCCTTAGTACGTGGATTAACGATCAAATTTTTATTTTTGCAAAATAAATTATTTTGATGCGATTTTTGCCAAAAATGTGCAAAAAAAATTTTTGCCCCACACCCTGTAGCCCAGATGGTTTAAACTAAAAATCTAAAAAAATTCTAAGTAATGTATATTGGTGTGAACCGAAATAGTACAACAGGAATTTTTGATCAGATTATGTTTTTGGAAAATAACGCATTTTTTGTGGTTTTTGGTTTACAAAGTACAAAAGTTACACCAATGTAAGACACTCACATGCATGGCGTGCGATGGCTACATGCGTTAGAGCACTCTTAAACTGGCTGGAAAACGAAGGGTTTCGAGTTCGAGTACGGAGTTAATTTTATTTTTTCTGTTTTTTTTTTTTGCATTTTTATTATGTTGAAATTATTTTGTCAAAATTCTAGTTATATTTTGACAAATGTTGTATTTAATTTTTATGAGCGTAAATTTAATAACTAGTCTTATTATATGATTAACAGACGATAAATTATTTTAAAAATATCGTTCATTTTGCCGTGATTACTACAAAGTAAAATTTGTCCTACACACTCAGCATACCGCCTTCACTTATTATATACCTGCAAAACCCTGAAATGTGTGAATATTCACACTTCACATAAATTTTTTAAATGAAGAAATGAAGAATTTTCTAAACTGTCAGCTGATACAAAATGGATTATATATTTTGAAGAAAGAAATCAAACAACATCTTCAGAATTCCGAAAGATATGTTCAATTTTTTTTTTTTCGCGATTCCAGCGCCCAACGTATATGTGGAAAGGATTTTTAGCATGATGAAGAGTATTTGGACTGATGAAAGAAATAGACTCTTGCCAGAATCAGTAAAAAATTTACTGATGGTACAATTTAATTTTATAAATTTTAATTGTGAATAATTTTTTAAATATTGTATGGAAAATAAAAATTTGTTAAAAGAAGTGAGAAATAAAACCAGATATGATTTTGCTGATCGTACTTGAGTAAATTACGTTTTGTTCGTCGTATAATATATTTCGTAATAAGTATATTGTTTATTTTTGTTTATATTGTTTATTTTGATTTTTTAAATACACATATTTCGTATCTTAGCAATTTTTTATTTATTAAATATGTATATAAATGACTATTGACGAAAATGATAAGACGATAGTTAGTATACTAGCGTCGGCAAATTAACGCAGTTACGTCACACGACGTAACAAACAATTGCATTGTTCCAGACAATACAGTCGTGTGACGTAACTGCGTTGATTCGCCGATGCTAGTATAGGTACGTACGAATTGCTATAAAAAATATGGGTATGATTTTTTTTTTTTAAGAAATGTACTCTTTTTGGACTGGGCCGAGTTGGTAACCCTACATAAATTGCGTGTTCTTTTGAAAAAAAAATATTTTAATGGTTTGATTAAGTACATTTTGGTGGGAATTAGAATAAATAAAAAAATTGTATTTTAGGGGTTGGCTTAAGTAAATTATCGTGTTCATTTGATTAAAAAGAAATTGTATTTTAAGGGTTAGATTAAGTAAAATTTGGTGCTCTTTTGACTATATATTCCCCGCACTACTAATAAAGTTGATCAACTTTTGGTAAAAATCGGTTGACTAGAAATGGGAGTTTAATCGTGTGGATTTTAAGATTTTTGCGAATATTTAGCAACAAAAAAATATTTCGAAAAAATTTATTGAACAAAAGTTGCTATAAATGCAAGAACTAATAACTTTTATTTGAGACGTTTTTTGATAAAACGAAAAATTTCGAAAAATTTTTGTAAAATTTCTCAATTAAATAATGTAAAAAGACTCAATTTTTTCATACTTGTATGTAACGTTTCCATGGTCATGTAAAATAATATCTCTGTTAGAAAATATTAGGCCAAGTTATTTCTACTCTGCTGCTAGAATGTATTTTATACAAGTACTTTATGATGGCGGTCGGTCCTGTGGTGGCCACAGCTGATTTTCTCGAAATTTTTCGTTTTATCAAAAAACGTCTCAAATAAAAGTTATTAGTTGCTAAATATTCGCAAAAATCTTAAAATCGACACGAGTAAACTTTCATTTCTAGTCAATCGATTTTTACCAAAAGTTGATCAACTCGTGCTATTGATGGCAGGAGCTTAAATATGAAGTTTCATAAAAATCCTTTTAGCCGAATTTGCTATGCAACGTGTACACAGCCAGACAGACGGACGGACTGACGGACGGACGGACGGACGGACGGACAGACGGGCGGACGGACGGACGGACGGACAGACAGACGGAAGGACAGACAGACCGACAGACATCATGCTAAAAATAGTCAAAACGTTATGTAGGGACATCAATTCGTGGAGATCCATCGAAATCTCAAAATGTCAAAATCGGTATGATCACAATACCTCCCTTATACAAGGTGTCTCAAAAGAAATTTTATATTTAGTGGATCGATTAAAAAAAAAGTAAGCCGTATATAGAAAAAATGTTTATTAATTATTAAAATACACTTTTTGGGGATTTATTTCTTAAAAATAATATCGTCTAAATGTAGACCCTCGCGTTCTCGGCACTCATTTAATCGAACAGTAAAATTACTTATGACGTCTCGGCAGGTGGACTCAGGGATGGCTGCCATTTCGTGACGGAGCTTTTCTTTCAAATGCGCCAGTGAAGTCGGTTTATTGGCGTAAACTTTAGATTTAAGATAACCCCATAGGAAAAAGTCCATAGGGGTTAAATCTGGACTGCGTGGAGGCCCATTTATGTCACCTCTCCGGGAGATCAATTTGCCTGAGAAAATTTCACGAACACGTGGCAGAGACATATTGGACGTGTGTGAAGTTGCTCCGTCCTGTTGGAACCATGTTCTTTGGTTATAGCCAGGAAAGTTTTGCAGTTCAGGTACCAAGAAGTTGTCTAACATCTCCACATAACGCTCTGAATTCACTGTAACTGCACGCCCCCTTTCGTCTTCAAAAAAGTAAGGGCCGATAATTCCTCGCGCCGACATCGCAGCCCATACGGTCACTTTAGGCGAATGTAGGGGTTTCTGATGTTTGCGTTTCGGATTCGTTGCACTCCAGTAGCGGCAGTTCTGCTTATTTACGTGGCCATTAAGATGAAAATGAGCTTCATCCGAAAACAAAATGTTGGTAAACGTTGAAAATCGCTCAATCACCTGATTTACGAAATTAAGCCTCTGACTGGCATCTTGGGGCTTTAATTCTTGCACCAATTGAATTTTGTAGGGGTGCAGCTTTAGGTCTTTGTACATAATGCGATGTAATGATGATCTATGCACATTTAAAGCACTTGCGCGCTTCCGAATTGAACGGTTCGGGTCGTCACGAACAGTCTGATTAACATGCTCCACGTTTTCTACCGTTCTTGATGACCTAGGTCGCCCAGATTTTGATTTATCCAGCGTTGTACCAGTCTCTTCAAACTTTTTAACCCAATGTCGAATGAGAGGAATGCTTGGCGCATCATTTAAGTGGCGAAAACCTCGAATACTGCAGAATTTTCTACGCGCTACAGTCGCCGAATCACCGTTTTTGTAAAACTCTCGCACGCATAACGCGCGATCTGTTCCCGAGAAACGCTCCATAGCGACTGAATTCCCAAGAGCCAGGCTACCGATTGACATAACCCCCGCGCCCCTCGGATACGTTGCGTTCACGCAGTAAGCTAAATAAATATAAAATTTCTTTTGAGACACCTTGTATATGTTGGCGGTCGGTAAAAATAGAAATAAATAAATAAAAATAGTTCAAATTGTTATAAAATTATGTATGCATATCATGGAAATGGGGATATGTGAATTGTATGGAAGTAAATAACATAGAATTCATAAAAATATATAATAATTTGCTGATTGATCGAGTTTATTGGTTTGTATTATCCTTGCGAACATTTTATATTTACAGTCAGAACATGTATATAAAATAATTGTGAATTAGCACGTTTTATCTTTTTCATCAACTCATAAATATCGCATAGTAGTCTCACCAAGCCATAGTTTTTCACTTCCGTTCTGCTATTTTATATTAGGCACGAACCTATCTCTACAACTTTTGAAAAATAAAATTAATCCAATCTACAGTGATTTTATAATAACTCTTTTGCAATTTTTCGTAATTTAAATTTGCAGTTTTTTATGGACTTACTACGTATAATTAACAAATGAAAAAGTCCAGTATTGTATGAAGTTTATTAACAAATTACCTAAGCTGATTTGTCAGATGACAAGCGTGTCAATCTGTTTTGATTGAAACTAAAATAAGCCGTGCGCAACAAGCCAGAGTGATCGTCGATGGCTGACATGTTCGCACTGATTAAATATCTACTTTCGAAATGCTATGACACTGAGCGTTCAATTATTAAAGCACATCTATTTTATATCTGACAAACTCAATGACAATCGCAGATCACACAGTTTTTTACAAATAAAGTTTTAAAGTAATTGCTTTGGGGGATCTATTTTAAATACTGAGTTTTCTGTAGTGCTGGATTAAGGTTTTTATTGGATCTAAGTTAAATGAGTAGAATGCAGGGTCGGCCCGATGGGTGAGGCGGCGAGGCGATCGCCTCAGGCGCCGGATTTATCAAGGCGCCAAAAAGAATCTTTTTTAGTGAGCCAAAATAGTCGTGATTATCAAATTTGCCAAAAAATATTTTATTATTTCTGGTAGTGCTGTATTTGGACGGCACTTGTTTCTACCAAAATCAAGTGTAAAGCGTGTTCTACATTATACTTTATTCATCAATTTTCTAAACTTTTTTCTTTGAACTAGAAGTTGTCAAAGTTTTAATACAATTTATTTTTCAATTTTTTGGTAGAGAATGAACTCTTACACGTGTTTCAGTTCATTTAAAGTACCAACATAAAAATATAATTTATATCTTGTCAAATGTTTATAACCTAGCTATTAGATTTGTAAAATTATTGATTTACGTACAAAACTCAATTTATATATTCGCTTATTCAAACCAATGATCAACAAAACACTATTAAACACGTGGTAATACAAAATATTTACAAGCGTAATTTTAATGTTGGTACTATTGTTAAAAGTGTCTACTGCGCATGCACCGAGCTCCAAGTTGGATGTGTTTTCAAGAATAGTTGGATCAAATCTAGTTTTGAATAAAGTTGACCTTGACTACATACCGTATTCTACACTGTACAATTTCACTGATTTATTTCTAGTACAAGTTCTAGTCAAAGAAATAAGTATGAAAATTTGATGAGAATTGTATAATGTAGAACACGCTTAAGAAAGGTTTCAATGTTATTTATGGCCAACATCTGTTATGGATTTAAGTGACCTGAACCAGAGGAATTCGTGAAGATCCCTATTTACTTATCTTAAACATTTACCCGCCAAATTTTCTAAAAATCTAATCATTTGAACTTTCTATTTTAATGGCAGGATAATTATTTGTACAGATGGTGACAAAATGCAACATTTTAAAAAATATTGCAGGGGTTAAAAAAAATCACTTATAATTTTACTTTGAATGTGTAAAGAGTTTGATGAAAAAATTATATACTTACCTAACTATTTTTATTTCCTATTTTTAATTTTTGGTTTAACTGACGGACCCTGTATAATAATATAGAATTGATGAAAAAAGGTAGAGGTTTTTACGAAACAAGATAGTGGCTTGAGGGGAGATGGGTCAGAAAATGGGTGTGGAAAAAAGGGAGGGGGATAAAATCAAAAGGCGCAATTTTTCCATCTTGCCTCAGGCGCCAAAAAGGATCGGCCCGGCCCTGGTAGAATGAGTTCCTAAAAGATTTCGGATCGAAGTGATGAAAAAATAAAAAATCAGCTGTGGCCACC
Source organism: Liopterus haemorrhoidalis (assembly GCA_963971575.1). Lineage (NCBI taxonomy): Eukaryota > Metazoa > Arthropoda > Insecta > Coleoptera > Dytiscidae > Liopterus > Liopterus haemorrhoidalis. The sequence continues at coordinate 65,800,546 of OZ020612.1, read as the reverse complement.
ACAGGACCGACCGCCAACACAAAGTACTTGTTTAATTTATGCTGCTTTATCAAAAAATGTCTGAAATAAAAGTTGTTAGTTATTGATTTTATAGCAACTTTTGTTAAATATTTTTTTTCGAAATATTTTTCTGTTGTGAAATATTCGCCAAAATCTTAAAACCGACACGAGTAAACTCCCATTTCTAGTTAACCGATTTTTACCAAAAGTTAATCAACTCGTAATGATCTTCGGTTAAAAATCCTTTTAGCCGAATTTGCTCTGCACGTGTACACAGACCGAAGGACAGACAGACAGACAGACAAACAGACAGACCGATAGATATCATGCTAAAAGCAGTCAAAATGTTATGTAGGGACCTCAATTTGTGGAGATCCATCGAAATCTCGGAATGTTAAAATTGGTATGATCACAATACCTCCCTTATATATGTTGGCGGTCGGTAAAAAGGAAAAGTTAGGCTCTTTCGGGGCCTTAAACTCGTGTGGATCTGGACCTGGACGGTACATGAGTTAAAAAGTCAGAGGCGAATTAAGCGGTGGGCGTACTGGGCGGCCGCTCGGGGCCCACGAAGCCGGGGCCTACCGAAGTCTATATACAAATATTACCATTCTATTTAAAATAATAGAGGGCCCATTTTAATTTAATTTAATTAACCGCCCAGGGCCCCCAAGCAACTTAATTCGCCACTGATCTAGCCGGTTTATGACTATGACTAGCTGGAATGTTATCGGCGAGATGCATTTTTGTTTGAATAATCTGCGTGTATTTTGATTATTTGCTTCATTTTATAAAAATCTGTCTATCTATCAATATGTGAGCTGTGAAAGAGAAAAGTAAATTTATATTAACTAAAAAATCTACCCCCTCCCCCGTAACATTACTTCTAAACACCATTAATTTGTAAGACATAGGGTAGGCCTAAGGGCTCCGTCATAGAAATTGATTCAGAGGAAAGAAATTGATTAAAAAAGGGCTCCGCAAGTAAAAAAGATTGGGAACCACTGGTCTAGAGAAAAATTGGGGCTTTAATCGTTTATAACGTTTTGAGATAATGACAATTTTTTGAATGGCATAATATACATTATTTGTGAAAATTGTAAAATAAAAAAAATCACAACTCAAAAATGGTTAGGGATAACGACCAGCGGTTGAAATTTTTGGATTCCTTGTAGTTTATTTAGTATAGAAAAAATTAGAGGCCTTACTCGTTTTGCGTATTTTAAAATTATGACAAATTTTAATATGGCGTGATTTATAGAAATATTCATCTTCGCATGGATATATCTCAAAAACGAAATGCAATAAAGACCTGCGGTTGAAATTTTTGAAATCTTGAGTTCCTAATTTACTTGTAACCAGATTTTCAAACAAAAAAAAAAATTTTGAAGCTTTTTCATATTTTTGATTTTTTTTTGAAAATTTTGAAAATTGCTTACTAAAAAATGGTTAGGGATATAAATATGCGGCTTGAAATTTTAAAATTCTACTACACTGTTTAGTCTAAGAAAAAAATTGGGCTTAAATAAACATATTATTAAGTTTTGTAGGGGCAGTAATCCAAAATCCTTGAAAATAGCAAAAAACCGAAAAAATCGTAAGGGGTAGACCTTAAAAAAATCGTGATTTTGAAGTAAAAAAAATTTGTCTCCAATTTTATTGAAAATTGGTACAAATATGTATTTTTGGTCACAGATCAAGAAAATTTGGTTCATTTTGAAGTTTGGGCAAAAGTTTTGGAATTATAGGAAAAAAACTGACCTAAATCTGCTCTAACTCAAAAACTAGGAAAGCATGAATTTTTTAAATATTTTTTTCATAACCTTCACCCCAACATTAGCCTAAAACTATATTTTAGCTAAAATCGGAGTCAAAAAAATTTGGACCAAAATTTTCAAAATTTCCTACTTTGCAACATCTTAAACAGCAATGATTTAACCTATACTCTATCTCAAAAAGACTGATAGTAATAAAATTTATTATTTGTAAAAAGTTATTGTTTTATCACACAGAAACGGCAAAACAAAAGCGACAAAATATGAATAGTTCGAAACGAAATATTGTTAAAAACAACCGAGTGTGCCGCACATATTATATGGGAATACGAACTATGGTTAAACACAATAGACCATAAAAATTTGACCCTAAAATTTTGAGGAAAAATATGGTCACAGGGGTGTGTAATGATATGATAAATATGGTCACAGTCGTGCGTTTAATAAAATGATAAATAGTAATATAGAAATACACAAAACCAATTTAAACGTGTTTAAAATGTGCACGCCACTGGTAACTGCCTGACAAAATGATTTATTACCATCAGGCTTTCAGAGATAGAGTATAGTAGTTTAACATGTAGATATTATTCGACGGCAAAAAGTAACCCAGTACATTTTTTTGTTAAAAAAAATCAACAAAGGGTATATTTTTCTTTCTATTAGACCGGGAGCTCATGACATTTTTGGTCTCCGATTTCATACAGCATGCCTTTTGGAGGAGAGAATATTTACCCTGTGACAACAAAAAAGGGATGGTACTAAACCCCTGCACGCTTTCCGGTCATAGGAAAAATTGCATTTCCACTTAAACACAAAATTTTTGTGCTTTTCTCTGATTTAATATTGCTTGCCCTTTTGTCAAAAGAAAGTTATAACAAATTTAAAGTCTTTTAAATATATGCATGCGATTCGGAGGGTCCCAAAGGGCTCAAACGGTCATGTGATCTTGTAATAAAAAAATATGATTTTCCGCGTTTTCATACAGCATGCCTATAATTAAAAGACTTTAAATTTGTTATAACTTTCTTTTGACAAAAGGGCAAGCAATATTAAATCAGAGAAAAACACAAAAGTGCAAGTGGAAATGCAATTTTCCCTATGACCGGAAAGCGTGCAGGGGTTTAGTACCATCCCTTTTTTATTGTCACAGGGTAAATATTCTCTCCTCCAAAAAGCATGCTGTATGAAATCGGAGACCAAAAATGTCATGAGCTCCCGGTCTATATATTGTACTTGCTTTAACAACACTAATAAAGAGAACTGTTTAAATCCTATAAAGTTACTTTGACTTTGTTTTACAATTTGTAGCTGAACTTGTAATGTGATTTTTTCAACTTGGTCACTTTTTCAATAGACAATGTTTTACGTTAAAATCCGTTAACGTTGACACAAAGCATATTTGTTTACTTGTAAACATGGTAACGCACTAAACCACTAATAAGCAAGTTTAGATCTCCTTACACACTGTATTCTTATTTAAAATGAACTATAGTTAGGTCGTACCTATTTTAGTTTTCAAGTATCTATGTAATTTGATTGTGTAAACTGTCTAAGTACCTTGAACTAGTGCTGTTACTGTAGTACAGAATCGGATAGTTTGTTCTGATATCCGAACTGGCAATTTCGAATGAATAGATTCAGTTTCTAGACACCTGAATAGTCTGTCTGATTTAATGAAGGTAGATAGACACTTTCAGCTGCATCTTTCATTGTCATGCAAATCTGATAAAGGAAATGACGTAAAGTAACTAAATTATCAACTTATGATATGTGGCTTACAATGAATTCAATGCCAACATACAGTATTCTGAGGTAAAATTAAAGAGATACTTTCGGCCCAATTCTGTAAGCAAGTTACTACAAAAAAGTTACAATAAAAGTTGCTAAATACAAGGTCAGTAACTTTTTTAGCAACTTTCACGAAATCCGTATTCTGTAAGAAAAAAGTTACTATGAAATTAGTAACTAGTTGCTAAAAAAGTTATTATGGATAACAAGTAACAGAAAGCAGTTGCTACACTTAGTAACTTCAAGATAACTTGTTAAAATCGTGAAAAATCGCAATTTTTCTGTTTAATAATGAATTATTTCAAGCATTTTACAATGAAGGGCAACATAGAGACAATAATTATAGAAGGATTTTTATTTTATTTTCTGTATAGCACAAAATTCTTCGAGTTCTTTATTTCAATTACCATTTTTTTTTTTTGTTTATTTACTTTTGTTTTATAATAGTATAACAGTACAATATTTTTTAAATGTATTAACTACGACTGTCAATAGAAGCCGCGCACACAAGGAGGTGGTCGACGAGTTCAGACCCCCCTCCCCCAAGGATTTGAAAAATCAAATACTTATTTAATAAAAACTAAGCGATTGTAAATAAGAATCACCTTTTTTATTATTAAAAATTAAATTATAATCAAAATTAAATTAATATATAAACCCAGTTCTATACATAAAAACACAACAATACATTTGTATTATATTACAGATATTTTTTCGAAATGGACCCTTCCCAGATCAATGTTCTAAGTGCGCGCCTGTTCAATGGCTATCCAAACTTCGTTAACTGTATTTCATCCAAATCATTTAAATTTGGACTATAACTTGCACCACCACATAGAAAACAGTAACCACATAGCACATCACCACAGCACCACCACTTGTTCCTGTCAATTATTTTTTAAACACTCATATCACCGACCATGACCGGGTTATTTGCCAGGAAATTCGAAAGAATTTCCATCTGTTTGCAATTATTTTTCTGATGTTGTTTATAAAACATTTTTAGTTTAACCTCAGAAACTCACAACATAGCTGTCAAACTCAATTAAAAACGAATACCTCGCCTGCGCAGAACGTAATCTGCTTCCTAGCTTCACGGTTCTTTGTAGCAACGTTACTAAACATAACTTGTTATAAGAACGTTGCTTGTGCTTATGCTTGGAGAATACCAATTGTTTGGTGATTGATAAGAAAGTTACTATAAAAGTTATTTCGTAGCAACGTTACTCAGTAGCAACTAACCTAGTAACTTTTTACAGAATCGGGCCGTTTATTTCACAAAATTATTTTATTGTCGCTATACGTACATTTCGGCTATCTTATATACAAGTAGCCATCTTCGTTAGCTAAATAAATCTGAGAGAAATTAAAAGTTACATAAATTATATATACACAGAACCTAATTTCTACAAATTACATTTCTCAGAAGGTAGTGGAATTCTGTCAGTCATTCACATATTGGGAGTGTAACATTATCAACGAATGAACTGATTTTTAACGACTTTGTTTTCTTAAATCTATCGATTAACGGCAATATAACCCCTAGCCTATTAACATATGGGAACAGTTTCTTATAGTCCGTTCAAAGGTGAGTATGCAGTACAGGACATATGGAGTAGTTCTTTTTCATACTCTCTAATGGGTTTACACAATGACGCTATCCTTTTCTTGCTTGTCGACGTTGCCAGCTCTAAAACGCGCTGATCTGTGAAGACGCAGTATTCTACAAATCGTCATTTGTTTTTGTTGAGTGTTATTTTGAGTTTTATAAGAGTTGATTTTTGTAAATCATACGAGTTTTTCATATTATTATAATTGACACATTTGACACTTTTACAACATTTGGCAACACCGCTCCCATTTGCCATAAGAGCAATACTGCATACTCACCTTTGAACGGACTATAGGTATGTTTAGATTCACTTGTTATACTTGACGTCATTTTTCTTGTGGTCCTATGAGGTACTTCTGGTGCTATAAATAATGATGGAAATTATATTTTGTAATTATACATAATAAAAGTTGCTGGAAAAATACTTTTTTTTTGTTCTCAAAATTATGGATTTCTTTCCAAGCCCCCTAATATTTGTTTATCGGTTATCGCGACCATAAATACTTTTTAAGAAACTATAAGTATCAGGTTAGGGGGGGGGGTACTATAGCACAGTTTGTTAGTGTGTGGCTAGCTGTACGCAATGTAACATATTCAACTCTCGGTGCCGGAAAACATTTTGGAAATAGTTTCCCTGTCATTCTTCCTCGGAAAGCAGAGGGCTAGCAACCGAGGTAAATTTGACCACGAAAAAATCCACAAAAACAATTAAAAGTGGTTCAGAATTCACGAAAAATAGTATGTCTCCTGTATCTGTTTTACATGCAACACGCACTACACAGGTGTATGTGGAGAAGTTGCCACACTCAGTACTGACTAGAAGGACTAGAGTGATAAGTATCAGGACAATATGCTGCTTTAGTCTGCGTCTAGGTAAACCAAAAGCTCGCGATCTACCCAAAGTTTTTAATTCGATGATTTGCAAGCAAAATCCAGCAAGTAACAGGACCTCTGGATATAACTCCTTGGTACCTCAACCTTTTTTGAAGAGTTAGTAGTAAAATTGCTAAATTTTAAGGCAAATTACGATCGCACAGCCATTTTCTTTATTTTTTCACGATTTTCGCCAAAAATGTACTAAACATGTACGTATTTTTCGGACCATAAGGCGCACCGGACGACAAGACGCACCCCAAATTTATGAGACAATTTTTAGAAAAACTATTTATTATTACTATACTTGTACCAGCAGCATTCTGTTCATCTTCACTCTCTGTGCTATCACTCGTCTAGTTAATTTTACTGTTCGCATTATTTTCGTCTGAATTATTGTCAATCTCTTCAAAAACCAAGACATCTTCGATACTATACAATGCGTTGCATATACCGCATTTATTAAAAGACTTTATAATCGTCTTTTCTTTTACAGCTTCCCAAGAATTTTTTACCCAGGTACTTCTAAATTGTCCGTTTCATACGTATTTTTGCTAACATCGTGATTTGGATTTATCACTCATCTGTTCCACTCTTCCCGCATAAAATTATTAAATGGTTTATTAATCGACAAAGGGTTGTTGTTGACTTGTAAGTCCTCCAGAAAAGACAGCTAATTCTGTATTAATTTCTATTATATTTTCTTGGTTGATTCTGTTTTATGCGCTCTGAATTGATTCCACACTAACAACACACAATTTTTAAACGTACCTATACATTCGGACCATAAGACGCACCCAAATTTTAAGATGATTAAGTAAAAAGGTGCGTCTTATGGTCCGAAAAATACGGTACTCTTGTTCCGCACTTTATAACCCAGGGGGTTTAATTTAAAAATCTGAAAAAAAAATCCGAATGCATATTAATGTGAAATTGAAGGAAAACCTTTTTGCCTTCTTCGGAGCACGTTCATCGGGAGAAATCCACTGTTTTGACTGTGTTTTCTTTTCTGGTCAAACACACTAATTTCACTTATTTCCATTGTTGCAAATAAACACAAAGTTATCCGCTTCCGAACGCTGTTAATAATATATTATTTCACAGATCTTCTTGAAACATACAGATCAATACTCTAAAAATTTACTGTGTAGTAACGTAACTACAAGATAAAATATTATAAAAAGTATAATAACTTTCATTCATGATAGTAACTGACCTTGCTCATAGTGACAAATTTATTTACTATAATCATAGTAACTGAGTTACAGAATTGGTCTGATTGTGTGTATGTTAAGAAAGAATGGCAAATGTCAGAACTGATATCAGACTTCTCATCTGAGAGCCATGTCTTATCAAATAACCCTCGTAATGTAAGCTTCATATGCTGCAGAAAATAAATTTCAAGATCATTTACTAATTCTTGACCTATTGCATATCATTAAAATCATTTACATGGAAGTATCATAAAATCACAGTGCGAAATGTATGTAAATTTAGTTAAATACATTTCATTTCGCGGTAAATGAAACCTGAGATAGAAGTAATTGTATTAAATATTATATGTGTTGTCCATCGTTGGGTCGTCACCCCGGACATACAGACAGACACACGTACAGACGGCACGCGTTAGTTGGGCGTCAGTGTTTGCACAGACAAACTAATCCTTTCGTGTTCAGCCAGATGCGAAATCCCTCTGTTATTTCTGCGTGTTCTAATTGTGCACGAACATATTTACATCACTGTACCTCTGAATTTTAGTATATTAAACACAAAATAACTTCATTGAATTAAATACATGAAAGATATATTAAAACTTTACTATTTTCATCTCTAGCTACTAATATCACCTTTGACAGCCCATGTAGATTCCGCCATGTTATGACGTCATAAGTGCTACCAACTTTTTTTGGTAAGTTGCAGATTGCCTTTTTAAATGTGTTTTTTAATCACATTTTTTTAAAAAAATTTTTATTGTGATTACAATACTAAAAATTTGGTTACAGGAGCAATATTATGAAAATTACATTATTTCTGTGCAACCTTAACTTAAATATTTTGTTTTTGACAGTTCAGTAGTTCAATTTTTCATCAACAGATTGTTCTACAAGTTTGCATTACGAAGTTTCATAGCTTTTAAATACACAGGCACAATAAATTCGCTGACATCACGGTTCCATTTTATAATTATCCTATATATATTTTTGTATTTTTTAAAAGTTATTTTTTTTAAATTAATAAATATATACATATTTTAGTCAACATGCATTTATTACACTGCTCAACAAAATAATTTTTTTATCTTGGTGCCGGAAAAGTAAGTACTGATTTTGGATATTTTTGATGTGCTGATTCCAAAAATATCTGACTCTTTTTCGTAGCAGCTCTAGTTTTTGAGATACTGACTAATTTATTTTAGTTTTTTATCTAAAAATGGCAAACTTCCTCCTTGAACATCAAAGTGGATATACAAAATATTGTTTTTATGTCTTTGGGACAGCAGAGCTAAGGTTCAGCACTGGGTTAACAGAAATTGGGTGATTTCCATTAAAAAATGTCATAATTCAAGAAAAACAAAACGTTGTCAACGAACCTTTGGTTGCGAGAGAGAAAATTATATTTCCACCCTTTCATATAAGTTTGGGCTTATGTTGCAATTTTTGAAGGCTTTAAATCGAGATGGACTTTGTGTAGGCTACTTGACACGTAAATTTCATGGGATTAACTCTGAAAAACTGAAAGCCAGAATATTTGATGGTCCTCAGATAAGACAACGTACTGAAGATCCACAATCCAATCCAACCGCATCAATGAACGAGATTGAATCTAATTCTTGGTGTTCATTTATTCAAGTAGTATAAATTTTTCTTGGAAATCATAAGGTAGAGAATTAGTGGAAAATATGCTTTCCAACTTTAATATTCTCGGTTGTATTATGACCACTTACCAGAAAACCTAGGGGATTTTATTGAAGAAACGGGGGAAAGATTCCATCAGGACATAAAACTATGGAAGATAAAACGTTGGAGTCTTCAGAAAGACTGTTCTTGTAAACTCCATGCTAGAAAGTCGTACAAAAGAACATTTTTAAGTGATAAGTGATGAATGTAGATTTATCTATCTTGAAAAATTAATACCTTATTTTGTCTCTTTTGTGTTTGTAACTCGCAGTTGGAGCAAATAGTAACAGTAACAACGTGAAAAATACATTGTAAAAGAGGCCAATATAGCGTATCCCAAAAACTAGATCTGATAGACCAAATCTGACGCCTATTTTGGATTCTGTGTCCAAAAATTACCTAGAGACAATTAAAAACTCGCAGGCACCAAAATGTCTGTTGGGTTGTGTTATCACTGCATGCCTTGATCATAAAATAACGCTACGTCATTGGAATTCACTATATCTCTGGACACAGTATAATTTTTAATCACCCTGTATACCGCGCAAACAGCCTTTGTTGCTGTGCGCCAAAAATTTTAACTAACTAAGCATCAGCCTGTATACCTATCTGTATTTTTATAAGTTGACATTGTGTGAATCATTGAATTTGTTCGGGTTTCCTGAAATTTTGTATTCGTGTATATGTCTCATTTAATCTGTTAGTCGGCTGTAAATGTTTTTCCACTCTATGGCGTGTTAAGGATTTGATTGTAAGATGACGAATGGTAGAGCCGTCTGGTCTCTGTACGTCGTAATGTCGTACTTAAATCTCACATGTAAATAATGATAATGGTCTTGTTTACATCATTTTACTGCAGCACATTACACGTCTCTACATTATTACTTTTTATATTAAAATTAACAGATACAAAAGCTTCAACTTACGTGTATAGGCGATCGAAATTTCAAACGTAAACCGAACATAACTTGATGCTAGTATAATAAGGGTTCTATTTTTGGTCTGACAAAATAAGGTTTCTTAAAGACAAGTTGGTAAAAACGACAGAAAAATATACACGACAAATGATTGGATTCAAGACTAGAGATGGCAACGACATATCGATAATTTTAATATATCGATATAATTTTAAAATATGTTGATATTTTTAATCGATTTCATTATTGTAAGTTGTAATGAGCTCTTCTTTTATAGACTTTGGTTAAACAAAATTATCAATAGCCTCACTTAATCCGTAAAAGTAACTAGAATTGAAAATCTAGTTCCGCTTAAACCAAAGAAATAGACTTTAAGATACGAAATACGTGTATTTAAAAAATTAAAATAAACAATACACTTATAACAAAACATATTATGCGACGAAAAAAACGTAATTTACTCACGAACGATCACTTACCCACGATATCGATATAATTTTAAAATATGTCGATATTTTTATATCGATTTCTTCCTTCGTTATATGATAGTTTTTCTTTTTTATTCATATACTAGCAAAAAAAATCTTAGCAGAGCAATGATGAATCGCACCGAACGACGTTGACCGATGTTCCACGAACTTACTATAGTTGTCCAAACAACCATTGAAACAGAATTCCCGCGTTCTCGCTGAATGCATCATACATACTTCGATGGTCCAGTATAATTAATAACAAAATTGTTAATTTCTCGTTTCTGATGGGACTTTTTTGAGATTTTCGATTTTTTTAGTTATGATGAAGACAATTGCTACCTGTATGCAAAATTTCAATTCAGTAGTATATCTGGAAGTGGGTTAGAATTTCCGGACATACCCACAAATATTCAGTTTTATATATAAAGATTTGAGAACTAAGAGCTTCCATTTAATTATTTAAACAAAATTTAAATAATTTGCCAAATATCCCAGCGTTTTTTTCTGCATTTGCTTCGTATTCAAGTTTTCATTAGATTAATAAGAAATATTTTACAGTGTAGAGTTAGTGTGATGTGGTGCGAGTAACTCAGTTGAACTATTGAAAAAAATATATTATTTATTTAATATTTTCAATTACAAAAAATTGCCATAATTTAACCATGAATGAAAAAATAATAAATTTTGTCAAAAACACTAAAACTGCCATATTTTCCAAAAACACAATTTGATCAAAAATTCCTCTCATATGTTTCCGGCTCAGAGCAATATACATTTTTTCAAATTTTTAATTTAACCTTTTTTGGTAAAAGCGTACGGGACAAGAACTTTTGCATATTTTTGGGCAAATTCGTGTTAAAAGAATCAAATTTAAAAAAACTATCTATCGTTCCGTAATCTACGTCTTAAGAGCTTTCTTTTGATACCACACAATAAATTTTTAAAAATATTTTTTTTCAAATAATCGATTCAAAAATACGATATTTTTCGAATGTATCTGATCAAAAATTCCTGTTGAACTATATCGGTTCCCCTCAATGTTCATTACGGATTTTTTTTTAGAATATTACATCAATCCGTTTGGGAGATCCTCCTGGATGGAGTTCACTAACTTAAAAATATTACAGAGGGTCCATGATTCCAAAAAGGTTGGGAAACACCGATATACACCAAGTACTTTCAAGATTATACGAACAATACCATAAAAATTCATTATTTAAGTGACGGATTACAAAAAACTTTGAAAAAAATTTATTACACCAAACTTAAACAGAAAGTTCCTTGTAATAATTTTTTAATGTTCTAATTCTGTTTCGGAAAAGCTATTCCCTCTCCGTTTTTTCAGCATTAAACTTTGCCAAGTGATATGGCAGTCATTTGTAACTTTACAATGGCTTGTAATGAAATTCGGGCAAGTTATAATTCGCGACAGAGTGGCTGAGCGAACAGTGCTATGTTCATGTTAGAATAAATTGATTTATACCGCTGAGGGGCGGCATTTTGTCACAGTTAACATGCATACAGCCACAAGAACTCCGCTACAGATGCGATGATATCACAGATAATGCCATTATAAGGAGTTATGACGAATTCATACGTGACAATATTATTTTTTGCCATTTAGGTCATTAAAAATTATTTGTTATGTCATTCCTGAGAGTAACGTCAGGAGAAACGACTTATAGTGTGGACCGTATTACGAGCTGCGGTAGCTCAGGTAAAAAATGTGCAAAAATAGGGGCAGAAATGGCAAAACGGAACTTTGGCCTATTAAAAAAAATGGCAAATCGGAGTGATGACAAAAATATTAATGTAAAGTATGAATTTTCACACATTTCAGCGTTAAATAGATGTAAGTCATAACAAATTGTCGGTACATATTAAAGACCATAAATTTCGATCAATTTTAAAACAATAATCCACGTGTTTCCATCTAGTTTCTACAGAGCGATCAAGAAATCTTGATCTCCGTTATGCAACACTTGACAGAAACATTTAGTTATCAAACTTATTTTCAAGGACATGTACACATTCTATTTTTATTACCTTATACGAATTGATTATTAAATGAACACTATTTTTCTTTACACGCCAATGAGTTGACAACAGGTATAAAGTTAGGAACACATATTGTCGTCGATTCTCGGGTGAGTTCGGACCAACGAAGTAATCTGATTGGTTCTTTGTTAAATTGGAAGTTTCAGCTGTGAATTAGAACACAGTTTTGATATTTTTAAAATTGTTTACTGTTATGTAACTGACAAGATATTTTGATCGCACGGTAGAATACTACTTTTAACCATACGTGAGATGCACTCACATCGAGACCTAGTTACAGGTATTCAGTTTTCCTGTCAGTCAAATACCGTATTTGCCCGAATATAACAAGATATTTTTTTACTAATTATTTTCTGTGAAAAAATTGACTCGCGCTAAATTCGAGTATTAGCCCGAATATCACGCGATATTTTTTGACCAATTATTTTCTGTGAAAAAAAAATGACGCGCTAAATTCGAGGTCTAGGTAATGAAATGTAATATAAACAACCCTTCTTATTAGTACGCCTATGTCTCCGCACCACCATAAGAAAGGTGAAAAGACTCATTACGATTAGGTCTTATAGAAGTCAACTGATTACGATAAGTCCAGAATTACTGTTATGCTTACCGTTACTGCTGATTGACAGAAGGTTCGATCTTATGATAAATTGAAACGTAAAGCAATGCCCAAAGAAAAACTGCGTCCAGAAATCAGTTTTCGGGCCCATGAAAATGGTTGAATTACAAAGGAATTAGCCTGGTTGAATGTGATATGGAGAAAACGGCCAGGTTCTCTGAGAAAATCTCGCTGCTTGATACATTTCGCGTCCACCTTACGTCAGGTATTAAGGAAAAAATTCAGACATTTAATTCCGATCTTGTAATAATATCAGGTGGTATAACATCCCAGTTGCAAGTCTTGGATGTGGTGGTCAATAAACCATTTGAAGACAACTTACGAAAAGAATAAAACAATTGGGTATTAGCGGGAAATCACCCATTGAAACCTTTAGGAAAAATTAAGAAATCCCCAGTCTCACTTTTAGGAGAATGGATTGCGACCGCCTGGCAGAAGATCGAATCTGAATCGATAGTGAAAGATTTTAAGAAGTACTGCATTTTCAATCATTTAAATGGGTCTGAAGATGACATTTTGTGGGAGACTGAAAGCGTGAACGAGCATACTGACGATACGGATCCGATTTTTGGATTATTATTATTATTTTTTTTTCTAACTATCGTCATTAAATTCGGGGTCGCGTTATATTCGGGCTAATACGGTAAATATTGTTAGCACGATGTTGTAAAATATTGATAACTTTCTAAATAATTATCAGATCAAAATTTCAAGTGATTTGTAACTATACCGGTGCAATGTATTAATGTGCAACGGTATTAATGTGCATTATTCAGGTTTTTCAGATTTTTAGATTTACCCCCTGGGTTAGAAGGTGCAGGACAGAAGTTCTTTTGGCTAAAATCGTATCAACATAAATTACTATTAAAAACCTACTTTACGTTCCATAATCACTGAAAGAATTCTTTTGATATCATACAGTAAATTAAATAAATATATATATATATATTTTAACGACAAAAAAATCTATATTTTTCGAAATAATAATCTGATTAAAAATTTGAACTACAAAATGTTGAAACACTCCGATTCCCATCAATATGCAATATTGAGAATTCTTTCATAGTTTTAGATCAACCCCATTGAGAAATAGAGTGGGGACAAAAGTTTTTTGACACATTTTTGGCGAAAATATGCAAAAAATATATATATTTTTGGATTACTGGGCTTCATTAGATATACCACTAAAAAAAAAATTTTAATATTTATATTTTCAATAAATACATATTTGTTTAATTTTTTTTCTGGTATGTGTTTATTTAAACTCTCTATAGTTTTCATATATGTTGGAATGATGTACAAATATGCCAAATTTCAACTTTTCCATGTCCATCCGTTGGGACACAATTTCTACCGCACAGACATACAGACAGATAGAACTGTAACATGAGTGACGTTATATGGGTTTTTGGTCATACTTACAAAACCCTAAAAAAGGAAGACTAATTCATGTGATGCATGAAAAAGAAGACGGATCGAAGTAATGACATAAAAAAAAAACTTTCCACGCACTAGATTCGTCCGTGTACGCATACTAAAGTCTGCAATTGGAAAAGTATTGAACTTGCTGTTATATTCTAAATGCTCACTATATTTTTTCCTGTGTTCCAAATATTTTTTGACATTTTACAGTTTTCTTATATAATGATCTAATTTAAAATACAAAATTTCAATTTTATTCTTTGGTGACATTTGACAAGGGTACAAAATTTTTATAAATCCTGTCCTGAAAAATCCTTTTCATTTTCACCATATGCACAACTGTCGGAGGTTTAGTTTAGTCAATACTTTTCTGACTGAGCCCCTCCCCCTTCCCGCCGGTGTCAGGTGTTGATGGCCATAGACCTTGGCGGTGATTGCTATGTGACATCGCTTTTCATCACAAAATTCAAGGGGAAATACCGGACCATGCAATAAATCGAGCGACTGAGAAATTCCGTGTATATATATTATATTAATTCCAAAATTTGATGCGAAAATGGACAATAGTCAAGAAAAAATGACCGATATTTTTATTATTATTTGTTGCGTCGCTCCTGAGGATAACGTCAGAAGAAACGACTTAAAGTGTGGACCGTATTGCTGGTTGCACTAGTTCAGGCCCGTGTTACCTTTTAAGCGGGAGGGCCACTTGGTAGTTTTGAGAAATCCTCGCGGGCCACACTACTTTCTATCAAGGATTATGGTGTTCCCTGGGTCTGGCGGGTCCAAAGATATTTTGAATAATTAAACACAAATAATTTTGTAATTTGTAGCTTTATTTTATAAAAAGTTAACAAAAACACCTCTTTGGTAAGATGCACAAGATTATCAATATTAACTGCTTATGCAGAAAAATAAATACAATATTTATCATTTAGAAAAACACACAAATTAAACAGAACAAATTGTTTTTGGCTGCCATTCAAGACAGGACAAAGATAGGCATCTTAGTTTTTTCTTGTCTTAAGAAAAATGGAGGGAAAGTTAATATTAAGTCCAGATTGGAAAAGATTTGGTTATGGACAGGAGCAAGGCATGGGAATATATTTTGAGTTAAAATAACTGATACTATGCGAGTTTGTTCATTACATTTCTTGCAGAAAAACTAAACTGCACTAATATATTAATAATAATAGCTAATAATGGGTGCGTTTTGTTGGTGGCTGTTTAGAAGTAATAGAATTGATGCGCAAGAAAACAACAATTTTGATCGTAAAGTAAACATGGAATAACATTTGCATGGAGGTTATGTCATATGGTTGTAGAACAAATAAAGAACATATTTCACCTAAATGGATAATCTAAATAATAAATGCAGAATAAGAAAACTTTACATTTGAAGCAAATATTCTAGAACGTAATGTTTTAGAACGAGTAATTGAATTGTACATACATTTTAAGTTTAGATTTAACAATACTATATTAAAATCATATAGGTATATATTTATTTTAGGACACAAAATGAGAAAATACCTAAAAGTAAAAATTATTTTGAAGCAGTAATACCAAGATTTAATTCTAATACATTTAAAAACCAAATGAAAACAACTGCATTCAAATATTACTTTTCATCCCCACCACACTTATTCATTCCAGTCGTTCGACCTCGAGTCATCGAATGAGTAGAATGAATAGAATGAGAATACAGTCGCAACAAAACGCGTATTCTGGTTAAACCGAAACCAGAATTGGCACAACAAAACGCACCCATTATTAGCTGCTTCTGTCCAACTAAAACTAATTTTATTTCATGAGGCAATGAACATAATGCACTTGTTTGCAAACATAATCCATATATTGTAAATTCAGATGACCGTTAAAGGCGTTAAATGCCCGGCATTTAACACCTGCTCAACTACAAATTACACTAAATCTACTGAAATTAAACTTTAAATAATGTAATTTGATGCCCACCTTCTGCTATACACCTCAATACAAGTGTAGTGCGTAAAAATTAAAAAATTTGTGGGCAACGGTGTTAATCCTTTTAAATTGTGTAATTTTTTTTGCATAAAATATTATTTGAGTATAATTATGTAGTCACCCTCTCTAGCAGAATTTTAGGTTGTTTTGTTTAGAAGAGAACACTAAGTGGACAGGAAGATGTATGTGGTGCTTCTCTTTAACTACGTCCAGTTTTTTGTTGAGAATTTCGATGAGTTCAACCCTGTTGGTCTGTCAGTAAAACTCATATTCATTACTGAACATTACAGTAATGAAAAGTCATGAAGTCTATGGAACAGTTAAATATCTGCAATGTACTTTCTCCAAGTTTTTCTATCCAATAAAAACTAAACGTTCCATGTTTCATAATAGCTTTATCTACAAACCAACTACCATCAACAAAACGTTGCAGAATTATAACTATAGTAACGTAACAGTTTAAGTAAATTAAAAACTATCTTGTTTCATAATTCAGGTGCTACCTAGTTAATTAAAATTATAATTGCACAAATAAAGGTTTGCTCTGTAAGAGAAAAGGAAAACATATTAAAATAACTCTTTCAGCTAATAAATGTTTTTGCTGCCAACTGTTTCCTACGGCAAGTATAATTTCTATTGATCTTCCATCTTTTGGATGGCCAAAAAGGGACTTATGTGATTTTTGCTGTCAATTACCAGAAAATAAATGATTCCGTCTGGATTACGTTGTTTTTGGTAATAACTTTATTTCAATTTCGCTCCGTTTTTAGCCCTTGTCGAAAATTGCTTATTCAAAAGGTGTTAGATAAGTCAGTGACTCTTATAGAAAACGGCGCTCAGTTCGCAATTTTGCTATTATTTCTGTTATTTGCCATTATTGGTAAACAGACACACAAAGGCCCAGTTGCACAGTTACCACTTAAGTATGAGTTTAGCTAAACCTTAAGCTTCAGCTTAAACCAAATACTTAAGCGCCAGATGTTGCACAGTCAAAAATATAAAAATACTTAGCTAAGCCAACTGATGTGATAAATTCACAAAGTTGGTAATATGGAAAATGAATATTTGGCGGGGAAATTTTGAAATTCAATATAAACATAACTGTCAATGTTATGTGTCAATGTCACTTGTCAAGTAGTTTATTATACAAATAATGCAAATTTTACCAGCAATGGAAAATACGGTAAACGAAACGTAAAAATAAATGTACGACGAACTTATTAGATGAGTTGGTCTTCTATAAAATTTATTTAAAAAATATAAATACAATATATTATTGTGTGTAAAAAAATAAATTAAATGTTGTGGAAGAAAAAAAATCTCCTTGGACGAACATACATGATGTATTCAATGTAATCGGTCACTCTTACAGAGAAGCAGAATATTAAAATATATATATGAAAGAAAACTAAAACATGTACAAGAAGAAAAAAAAAAAAAAAAAAGCCGACAATAAGTATTCACTGAAAGTGAGTGGAGGTGGTTCAATGGCAGAATGCTCAGAAAAAGAGTTAGAATTAATAAATTTTAAATTACCGGCAGGTCATAGACAAGATATTTACATTTATAAAGAATTTTATTATTTATACATTATAAATTAGAAAAATAAACATTTATTATTGTTCCTAACTCGAATGTTATTATTATATTTTCTGTTTTGAATTATTACTGTATTAGGTATATTGTTTATAAAATTAAAATCTGCTTCTAGATCTGGAAGAATGCTCAATCAATTGAAAAATCCGTGCGATATAGCAAAAGTCGTGGCGTACATTAAACTGTTCCATTTGAATATTAGGCATTTTAATATATTGATGACGCAAGGTACAAATTGAGATATTTCTCGATATTTTTCCTATATCTTTTGAAGCTGTACATTTATGGCAACCAGTAAACTCCCTTACCATTAACATACTTCCAATAATATAATATCGTAGGATTTGTATTGAAGTGAATGCGTGGTTCCTGTAAATATTATTTCATAAAATATTAGGTATTTGTGTACCAAGGCACTAACTTACCTATTAGTAGGATGGTTAATTAAATGTTTAATATGACATAATATTTAATTACAACTTTATTTACTTAATATTACTATTTACTTGAAATCTATTGTAAAATTTTTCATCATCTCATTGATTAATATAATCATACCGATGCCTATAGACTGGTATGCGGCAAAATATATTAATATATAACATTTTCATTCAATCAAATTAATCTGACCAATTTTAATATGACACATAACCTGTCCTATTTGACAGTTTATTTTGGATTAAACCAAACAAATCTACCGCTTAAGTATTTTCCTGTTTAAGCTTAAGTTTAAACCAAAAACTGAAACTGTGCAACAACTAAACCATAAACTAAAACTTAAGCCTAAATAAAAACTTAAGCGGTTACTGTGCAACTGGGCCTAAGTTTCAAATAAATCAGTGAAAGAGTACATTTTTAACAGCGTTCAGAAACGGATACGTTTGTGTTTATTTGCTTCAATGGAAGAAAGTGTTGATAAAGCACTATTTTTTACATGAGAAACCATTAAGGAAACCTTCAACGTCAAGAACGCTTTTAACACGGCCTCTTGGAGAAGGATAGTTAAGGAACTAAGAAACAGAAAGGTCCCATCTTACCTCATCTGAGTCCTTCAGGCGTATCTGAGCGAGAGGCTAATCCTGGCTGAGAGCAATGAAGGTAGACGTAGCAGGGTTAACAGGGCTAATATGCTATATGCAACCCCAATATGGTCGAGTTAGTGATATTTTCCAAGTCGTTTTGAAGAATGTGGCCATTATTTGAAGAGATAGTTCGAAAAATTTTGAGATCATCGGCAAAAACTAATCGTTCACTGACTATTACATTATTAATATCATCAATAAATATTTAAAAAAGAAGAGGACCTAAATTTGATCCTTGTGGGACTCCGGAAGTGATTTTAAAAGATGAGGTTGTATGACCACAATAGCAAACAGGTAGATTACGATCTAGAAGATACGACGACAATAACGCTATCAGTGCTGGTGAAAGTCCAAAAATTTAAAAATATTCATTGATAATTTGGAGATTGTATCAAGAGCTTTGGAAAAATCGGTATATACAACATTTACCTGATTTGCTATCTAAAGCAAGACAATGAGGAAGAGAGAGAGACAAAGTTTATCAACAAGTTATATTACGTCTTGAATTCATAAAATGAAAATGCAGGCAGTAGGAGACGTACCACGTCCATATTGGAAACTAACAATCGTGTCGAAGAATAGATGGGAGGGAGCTAAGTGACTTTCAAAGAAGCTAATTTTCGGGTTCCGTTTACTGAACTGGGTAAACTAAACGATACCCACTTAGCCGATTTGTAAACTAATGGTGCGATTATGGTTATTTCAGTTAAATATTTAAGCTCTTTAAATGTTAAGGTCACAGACTTAAGCGTGAAGTGCAATTACGGTCACCATTTAACGTTAAATAAATGCTTAAATTTTTCTGTTAGCTACAGCTAGATATATCTCTCTATAGCGCTAAATTTGAGGTTATGTTTGACACTGGATCAGATTGTAACGTTTCCCGAAATTGTATTTAAGTTAAACATTTTTATTTACAAGAAAATGGAATTGATCCATGTTTTAGTCCATTTAATTGCCGAGGAAGATGACGACAGGTAATAAAACATAAATTTATAAACATTATAAATTATCAAACATATGTACTTTGTATTTTTAGGAACAATCTTCGCAAAGAACGAAGATTTATAAGAGACACAGAAAATCCATTTGAAATGGCTAATGAGATTTTAGAATGTTTTTTTCAGCTGTCAAAAGAATTGATTTTCTACGAAATTTTGCAACCACTAAATAACGGACAACCTGCAAGGCAAGACGAACTTCCACTACATCTCAAAGTGTTAGGAACTATCAACTTTTTGCCAACTGGTTCTGACCAAAAAGCTGTGGGGAACTCCATTTTTAATTGCATGAGCCAGAGTA
Source organism: Liopterus haemorrhoidalis (assembly GCA_963971575.1). Taxonomy (NCBI): domain Eukaryota; kingdom Metazoa; phylum Arthropoda; class Insecta; order Coleoptera; family Dytiscidae; genus Liopterus; species Liopterus haemorrhoidalis. The sequence continues at coordinate 65,780,146 of OZ020612.1, read as the reverse complement.
GTTTAAGCAAAGCTATAAACCAAGTATGCAGGATCATTACGAATCGCTTAAGCCATGTGTGTTATTTTGTATGAAAATTACCTATGAACATACATTTTTATCTTAAAATTATACTTTTACTATTTATTATTTTTGGGTAAATATTGTAAACATGGTTTAATAAATATCATGTACTTTGAATTCATTTTGTTATGTATTTTTTTGTTATGTAAGTTTTTGGTTATATCACGTTATATGTCTTAACAGCCAGCACTAAAAACACTAAATTAACATGTCTTTACTATTGCTTTATCTCTTTGTTCAATGCGCACATACAGAAACAGACAATGCTCAGTTGAACGTTACTTAATTAGCCTCTAACAAGGTCACAATACTGTAGCTGAAGTATTTAAATTTAGTTGACCATAATAGCAAAATTTTAAATAATTTAACAGTCGAAGTTAAAGATTCATTTAGCCTTTAATTCTGTAAGATTTACATGTTGGACCATAATCACACCATAAGTGGAAATTACCATCTCTAGTATAGATGTGCATTTACTATATATAACGGGTGTTTTTTTTAGAGGTATAGAACTTTAAATTGCAATAAAACAACGATGGATTATTCGATTGACATGAATTTTTTTTTTATTCGAAAGATAATCTTGTGGCATTACATTAAATCATACCAACAAGACGGCGCAACATGTCACACAGCTTGTGCCACAATCGATTTATTGAAAGACACGTTTGGTGACCGCCTAATTTCACGTTTTGGACCTGTGAATTGGCCTCCAAGATCTTGTGATTTAACACCGCTGGACTACTTTCTGTGGGGCTATGTAAAGTCATTGGTCTATGCGGATAAGCCACAAACGCTTGACCATTTGGAAGACAACATTCGCTGTGTTATTGCCGATATACGGCCACAAATGTAGGAAAAAGTCATCGAAAATTGGACGTCCAGATTGGACTACATCCGAGCCAGCCGTGGCGGTCATATGCCAGAAATCATATTTAAAATGTAATGCCACAAGATTATCTTTCGAATAAAAAAAAATTCATGTCAATCGAATAATCCATCGTTGTTTTATTGCAATTTAAAGTTCTATACCTCTAAAAAAAACACCCATTACAAAGGCACAACGATCCGTTAAGAATTATTTCGGATGACACTTTTAATCTGACATTTAGAAGGAATTTAATTATATTTTCATGCCTTGGTTTGTTGTTTCTTATATTTTATTTTCCCTATAATAACGGATGTAGTTACAATGTGTTTATTTTTCAAATTCTATACAATACCACCAGAAAGAATCTCTCTTATGACAATTTGCCTGTAGATAAATGTTTTCCAGCTTATGCTAAGAAAGAGCTATTTACTTTATAATATCTTCTGTCGATCTACATTTTCTCAGGAATACAAACATACAATGATTGAGGAAAATGGCATTTGGAAATCTATGTATTGTTATCGTGTAGATATAAATGTTTTAGTGCGACCTTGCGCCGGTAGACAGTTTCATAGTCGGTGTAATAATAACGGATTGTGCATGACGAACTAATGTATGAATATGTCAGTATGATATATCAACTGATAGATGTGTTTGCCTATGCATTATGCCTCTACGACTAATTAATGTATTAAATATGACAATGAGCTGCGATATTGCTACCTGAATCTATAACGAACTCATGTATTTCTCAACACAAACTACATGTTTGTATATTCCCTGCAATATGCCAGCTATAACAATGTTACAATTGATACACATACAGTACCTACAAAATGATGGAATATCTAACAAGACGTAAAAAATTCTTCCCTCTCCGAGATCAGCAAAGAAAATGTTTGCTACAGAGGATATACGAATATAAAGGTAAAAAAATCTCTGCAGACGCCCAGGAGCGTATTTACCATGACGCTAATGACGCTACCAATGTCAGTCCCCGGAACGCAATGGGGTTCCCAAAAGTGCCCGTCAAATCGTGTGTACAACGTATATATAAATATATGAGTAATATTTAAGCATATATTACGCAGGGTGCTAGGAAAAATACAACTTAATCACATTCTTTACACTTATACAGTGTACTCTTGGGTCAATTTTAGTCTCTATCACATACTTACATGTCTGTCGACATGGTTGTAGTTTAGTAAGATGCCATTGACTATCCAGTCGAATTTCTGAATTTTCTTATTTCATCAGTATTAGCTCCTCACGCTCTTATTTCCAAACCAATAATATTGCTGAGGAGCATAAACTAAATCAAAATTATATACAGGTTACCCCCGTTCAACGCGGAGGATACTGGACATGATCGCATTAAGTGAAATTTCGCAATCGACGAGGGATTTTTGAAAGAAACATTGTAAAACTCGAAAAACACTTTATTTATTAAATAAACATTAAGAATAACAAAAAGGCATACATTAAATAATTAATAATTTATTTATTTTGTTCCACGTTGCAAAAAGATTCCCTTGTTTGGCCTCTCTACGTTTATTGCGCAAAATTTGCTGTTAATTGTCAAGTAATGCATTACAGCCACGTTGAACAGCACTCACCCGCTCGTAATCTTTGTCGTTCTCTTCTAACAACTCCATGCATGGATTGTGAAGAGAAAGGGCCTTTTCGATGGTTTTAACAGTTAAATTTCGGACGGGAACAGGTTTGTCATTTTCTAGGGACGTATGGCAGTCCATTTCCTGCAGCTCTTCATTAGTCAAAGGTTCGCCGTGTGATTTTAACAAAGTCTGAATATCATCTTCATCAAAACCTTCGATGGCTAAATTGGAATGGCTATATATTAATATCTTCGATGATATTTTCAACATAATTTTCATGATTGCAGTGAACTTCAGCAATTTCACTGAACAATCTTGTCCAAACACCCTTCATACACGACTGGGTGACTTCATTCCACGCTTTGTCAATGTGTCTGATAGCTTAAAAATCTTAAATTGTCGGTCGCATTATAACGAATTCGCACTAGCCGTTCGCAATGAACCCCCCCGTTCATTGGGGGGGTTCATTGCGTTATAATTCGACCGACAATTTAAGATTTTTAAGCTATCAGACACTGTAATAGAAACGTTTACAGCTACCTCGAGCAAATCCGAGGCAGCTAGTTTTGTATAAGAATTTTATAATCTGTGGTGGGTTATAACTAGGGTGACCATCCGTCCTGGTTTTCGGTCATCAATTGTCCCGGTGTCCCGAAGACTGTCCTCGGGACGCCCGATTGTCCCGGTTTTTGAATCCCTTTGCTCTTCAGTTTGAATTTGGATAGGTGAGGACCTTTTTTTTTTGCTCTTCACTTTGAATTTGGGAGGTGAGGACCTTTTTTTTTGCTCTTCACTTGGATCTGGGAGGAAACAAAGACCTTCTTTTTTTTCCTGTGTCCCGGTTTCCCTTCACTGAAATCTGGTCACCCTAGTTATAACTACCATTAATGTACGATATCATAGAGAGGCTTATTTTATCCATAACTTGATCCCTGAAAAGATGAACTGGACATCTTTTTATTTGAGCATTAGGTACAATTCATATTAGACATTCGTTTTTGAGAGATATTCTGTTACTTGTTTTCGTTGACTAACTAGCAATTATTTTTTGTGTTAATAGAATATTATTTTACTTGATGTTAAAAATATCTAAGCAAGTTCCGTAATGCAAATATTTTATTATGGTTGTATATTATTTTCTCTCATGAAACCTTTCATAATTCATAATCCAACTAATTAAAGAGGAAATTATTAATGAAGTAACAGCACGAGACTTACTCTCCACTCGCCTACACATAAATTATCGTTATAGTCCAGTCCACTACTTCTCTTACTTTACAAAATTCAAGCAAATTCCAGATTTGCATCTACATACTTTGAAATGCAAATTTTTACTTCTTAATTTTTGTTAAGATAAATTATTAACTCAAATATTTTAAAAAAATCCACTCCTGAATTATTTTTGTGAAAAAATAAATTTAAAAGAGGAAAAAACTGATGGAAGATCTCGTAGTCAGTGGCTTACCAGGTAGAAAATACTAACCAGTTGCTCTTTTATAGAAGCCGCAAGAGAAGCAGAATTAATTATATTATATTATGTTATTAAATTACCAAAAACAATTACTTTATCAATTATTTTTCAAAATTTAAAAAGTATTTTGAATACATTGCAATTATATTGAATACAATTACTTTTATTTACAAAGAAATTCAATTACAAATTACTTTGTGGGACAAAGTTATTTAATTAGTAATTAATTACAAAAGTATTTAATTTTTGCCCAGCTCTATCTGTATGTTGTAAGGATTTTATAGAATTAAAAAAGCCAAGATTCAATATACATTAAAATCTGGACTATTTGGCTGTTGTTATTTAAGTTAATTTAGAACTTCTTGCTTGCAATTCAACACAATTTTGATCAAAATTCGCCATTTTGTTAGAACAGCGGGTGACACTTTATTTGTCAAAACTACGCGATTTTTTTTTTTTTTTTTTTCTCTGTATGAGTTTGAACATGTACAGCAACCACTTCTTTAGAAATAAAAACAAAAAAAGATCAAGATAATATTACATTCGTTAATCCCACATCTTTTAAGTAATGTATACCATATTTTCGGACGAAGGAAGTATAAATTGACCTTTGGGGTAAAAATAACACTGGTCAACAAATTTAAACTTTTTTTGCTGACTTAGATCTGCTACTTAATTTAAAATTTTAATTTTGGGTGCTTATTTCAAAAATGTTAACAGTTTCTGCCTATCAAAAATTTTTGTTTTATGATTGACTAGAAATGGGAGTATACTAGTGTCGATTTTAAGATTTTTGCAAATATTTCACAACAGAAAAATATTTCGAAAAAATTTATTTAACAAAAGTTGCTATAAAAGCAACAACTAACAACTTTTATTTGAGACATTTTTTGATAAAACGAAAAAAATTTGAAAAATTTTTCGAAATTTTTTCTAAGTATCTATTTTTTCATACTTATATGTAACGTTTCCATGGACATGATAAATAATATCTGTTGAAAATATTAGGCCATGTTATTTCTACTCTGCTGCTAGAATGTATTTTATACAAGTACTTTATGATGGCGGTAGGTCCTGTGGTGGCCACAGCTGATGTGATACGCAAACTGATGTGATATTTGAGTTCAGCAGCACCAAATTAGTAAGAAACAAGTCTTAGATGTAAGTCAGCAAAAATTGTGTTGACCAGTGTAGTCTCTTAAGTGAAGGAAAAGTACGTAAATATTTGTAAATTAACTAAAGTAGTAAAAGAAATGGAATTGTAAGAATTCTTTTGTAATATGTTAAACCCGAAGGAATTTAGTAATAAAAAAATTCTATTAGTTGGATCATAAACCAACTGCCGCCAGAATATAAATCATACTTACGCTGAATATTCAAGATTAAGTTGGCTGTTATTATAATTGTCATATTCATTACATTCTATTTTATGTGTTATTCATAATAAAAATTTCCTATTCTTAACTTTGTTTGTCTTCAAAAAATGTAGAAATGTATTTTATATTCCATTTTTGATAATGAACATCACTCGTTTTCCTGGTTTCCCTGGTTGGCATTTTGAATTCTGTCATGCCAACATGAAACATAGAATAACCTAGACAAGATCCTACTCGTGACAACTTAAGAAAATGAAACTCCAGTTTAGTACCACTTAAACTTTTAGAATGGACTATATATTATACAAAATAATTAGTAGGTGGACAACGAAAGAAAAATTAAGCACCAATCATCTCTTGAAAATGTTTGGGACAGGTTGAAGTAAAACTATTAATTAAAAAATCGTTGTTTACATGACTAAGTTTTTTTGTATATTTTCTGAAGGATAATCTGCTCTAATAAACACATAAAAACTTAATGCGTTGGTCGACTAAAATGGTGTGAAGAGTCTTTTAACAAATTTCTTTTTACATTTTTTGCTGTGCATCTCTGAACTCTTAAAGGATATTTTAAAGAATCGTCTGACGGTAGCTACAGCTTCCTAAGAGTACTTCAACTTTTACGCCATGTTTTTTATTTATTATTATTTTTTTTTTCTTTTTACAAAGAAAATCTTTAAAAATATGAAATTATATATAGTTTTTTCTATTTACCAACCGCCAACATATATAAGGGAGGTATTGTGATCATACCAATTTTGACATTTCTAGATTTCGATGGATCTCCACGAATTCAGGTCCCTATATAACGTTTTGACTATTTTTAGCATGATGTCTGTCGGTCTGTCTGTCTGTCCGTCCGTCCGTCCGTCTGTCTGTCTGTCTGTCTGTCTGTCTGTCTGTACGTCCGTCTGTCTGTGTACACGTGCACAACAAATTCGGCTAAAAGGATTTTTATGAAACTTCATATTTAAGCTTTTGAGATCAATGGTACGAGTTGATCAACTTTTGTTAAAAATCGGTTGACAAGAAATAGGAGTTTACTCGTGTCGATTTTAAGATTTTTGCGAATATTTCATAACAGAAAAATATTTCGAAAAAAATTATTTAACAAAAGTTGCTATAAAAGCAATAACTAACAACTTATTTCAGACATTTTTTGATGACGAAAAAATATAATATAACATTTATTTAACTTTTTGAAATAGGGCCCCCGTTAGGCTTTTTTTGTATAGATATATAAACTTTGTCTCTCATATAAGGAGCAGAAACTAATTCTATCTCCATGTATAAAATTTTATCAAAATTGGCCCATAAACATTAAAAATATTGTAATTTTAAAAAAATTGGACCCCCATTTAGGCCTTTTTTGTACAGATAAATGAATTTTGAACACCTAAATACCAGGAGATACTAATTATAATATTCTGTGTCAAATCCCATTGAACTCGGTCCATAAATAAGCGAGTTATGGCCGTGCTCTATTTTTGGTCAAAACTGGAGCAAATTTTTTTACCAACTTGCGAATTTGATGTGTTTGACTATACAGTCAAAAGCCTCATGCACTCCTTATTCTAAAACTGTAAGTATTTTCAAAATCCGTTCATAAATAAGCGAGCTACAGTCATTTGAACTGGTTTCCATTAATCCGCTCTAATTATTTGGTCTAATTCAGTAATTAGTTCAGATATTTGGTTTAGTTTAGGTGTATTCCCGGGTTAGCAGCACTTGCCATACATTTCTGAATCAAATCAAAATATAAATATACGTCATTAGGATTACAATGTAATTTACTGGAAAAACGTATGTTTTAATTGTAATTTATGCAGATAAAATTTGATCAAGGACTTTTTAATTAAGCCTTTTGATTGGCCCTAGCGACGTGTCGTCAACTGACGCTAAATATCCCAAGATGGCTACCTAGTTTTGTCTAATGATGACATTTGATATTTCTTAAGGAAATTAAATTGAAAATTTGTGCTGAAAAGTTGTAAAAAGGTAAGAAATATTTTAAAATTTAATTAGAATTTATTATTTATATTTCACAACAGAAAAATATTTCGAAAAAAATTATTTAACAAAAGTTGCTATAAAAGCAATAGCTAATAACTTTTATTTGAGACATTTTTTGATAAAACGAAAAATAAATTGAAAAAGTATTTATTTTTTCATACTTACATTGCATATAAGGTTACATACTTATATGTAACGTTTCCATGATCATGATAAATAATATCTCTGTTAGAAAATATTAGGCCAATTTATTTCTACTCTGCTGCTACAATATATTTTCTACAAGTACTTTGTGATGGCGGTCGGTCCTGTGGTGGCAACAGCTGATTTTTTTAATTATAGTTCACTTTTAAAATTGAAAAAGTGAGTAATTATTAGGTCTTCAAGGATGAAATTTATAGCAAAAAAGGCAAAGTTGGTTGATAACTTACAAATATAAGGAATTATTTTATTCATCAAAGTATGCACCCATATTGTCTATACACTTTTGCCATTTAAGCGGCAGGTTGTTCAAGCCGGTAGTATAATACCCTGGCGGACGAGAGTCAATGAATTCCTGGAAGGCCAGTTTTACAGCATTGTCGGAATTAAACTGTTTTCCTATTAAAAAGTTGTCCAAATTGCGGAAGAAGTGGTAGTCAGTGGGGGCTAGGTCTGGTGAGTATGGGGGATGATGCAGAAGTTCCAACTCCAATTCCTGTAGTTTTGCCACAGTCATTTGTGCAGTGTGTGGTCTAGCGTTATCATGCAATAAGATAGGAGTCGATCTGTTGACCAATCTAGGCTGTTTTTATTTAAGTTTTTGCATCATTTCGTCCAGTTGGTTGCAGTATATATCTGCTGTGATCGATAAGTCAGATTTTTTGTTTTTAAGTTACCTGTACGAAATTTAGCGAACCAATTTGATATTATCTGCTGCGTAGTAACACTAGAGCCAGATACACTAATAATGTATCGCGTGGTCTGCGATGCCATAGTTCCACGTAAGAACTCATACTTCATAATAGTGCGAATTCCCGACCGTTTCATTTTATACAAAATTAATTAAAAAAAAAAGTTTTTAATATTTTTTAGAGCATACAATGATTTCTTTAAACAGGCGAGATGTGTAACTTTCCAACAAAGAACAAACAGAACGGTAAAATATTAAGCCAATGTCAAATAATAAGCTGGCAAGTTGGCAATATTATTAAGTACAAATTTCATCCTTGGCGACCTGATATTATAACCATATAACTAAAAATGTATTAGTAAATTATCTTTTAGCAAAAGATTTTCATTATTGTCATATTGGACTAGGGATGCACGGATGTACTGCATCCCTGATTATCCTGCGTAGATGGTTATCCTTGACGTGGATTTGTTTACTTCACCTGTTTATTATTTTGTTTTAAGTTGTCTGGAATTGACATCAAAAAACTTATATTCTTGTTATGTTTAATGGCGCTGTTTGTAATTTAATTAATTTGAATCTGCCTATAAAACCTTGATTGTTGACGAAATCAAATCGTAATAAAATTTCTTTGATCCATTACAAACTGTTGTCTAAATCTCTCAATTAAACTTTCTTAATTACAAATAACACAATTTCAAGATTTAAATTACCTTTTTGCAACCTATTAAATTTTCTAAAAAACAAAAACTTCACAAAATTACCCATGGCGATGAGGCATATACTAGGATTGACCAATTAATTCTCGGCCATAATAAAAGATTTAGGCCCGGTTTTTCCACCTTCAGATAAAGTACCAGGTAACTATCTGACAGATAAGGTTATTTTTAACTTCATCTGCTGAGTAAATGTCATCCTTTTTTTCTATACAAATGTATCTATAGGATAGTTATCTAACGGATAATGAGACTGACGTATTGGATTCACTGACTGGTATTGACATTTATTCAGCAGATGATGTTACAAATAACCTTATCTGTCAGATAGTTACCTGGAACTTTATCTGAAGGTGGAAAGACCGGGCCTTAGTGTTTTAATTTAAAATAAATGTTATTTTTCAATATGATCTCTCTTAATATCAATACATTTTTTTCAGCGATGCTCTAGTAATTCTGTGGGAATCTGAAAGATAGCGTTAAGACACTATCGGTCTATTCTGTATCTTTTGTGGTTAAAAATGATGGTTAAATATAACATTTTAACTAGGGTTAAAATTTTAACCTTGTTTCTTATTCTGTATCTCAGGTATAACCCAAGCGTTAAGTTCTAACTTTTTAACCTTATGGTTAAAAGTATGTTGTAAAATTATCTACAAGGGACGTATTTTGCTTGTGTAAGTGTGGATTTAATTTTTTTTTTTTTAATAATAATAATAATAATACTTTATTTAGTATACCAAAGGTTTCACTTCGTCATTACAATATCGGGTCGCTCCGCATTGTGCGGGCACTGGATCTGGCGTAATTTCCGCGGCTGCATATCGCCAGGGTTTGGGATGCAGTCGTGTGTATTTAGCTCCACTAGTCTCTAGTATGACGTGGCTCAAAAGGTTGCTGAAGTTTGAGATTAGTGGACGCTTGTCAAGACCTGACAAACCCCAAAATAATAATAATAATAATAATAATAAAAATAGCAATAATGACTAAGGTGGCCACGTTACTGACTTGAGTATAAATGTGTAGTAATTAAAAATAATAATGATAATAAAAATAATAAATTAGTAAAAAACAAAGAATTTAAAAAAAAATCATAAAATAATTTAAAAAGTCATAAAGTTATAATTATAAAATATTGGTAATGTTACAGGTTAAAATAATTTTAAAAAATAAATAAAAAATAAATAAATAAAATGAAATAAATAAAATAAAAAATAAATAAATAAAATACATATGTAGTTAAAAACAAGTTTAAATGTATAATTTGCTAATCTTATTGTCACTCAAATTTAAATTTCAGAAATTCGTCAATTGTATAAAAAATATGGGGGGCTAGGGTCTCATAACCACATTTTAAGCATATTTTTGTGAATTTTTTTCAACTCTATTGTTAAATTTATTCATTTTCAAACTAAGTACATATATTAAGTATGTTTTATTTTATGTGAAGAAGACACGAAAAACCATATTTTGAAGGCAAAATATGGGGAAATGAGCCAGCTGTGGCAAATCTTCTCAGACTCCGGGGGAAAAAATTAGATTTTGCGGTGACCAGCATAACTCGTCACTGGATCATGTGAAATCAAAAATCCAAAAAGATTTTGTTAGTTTATGAGTTTGCCGAGGTAACGACGAGATATTTTTTTTTCATGGTTTTTTTTTTATTTAACAATCACAAATATACTCATTTTTAGGTTTTTTTTTAGGGGGAATTAATTTTTTTTGTCTTCTAAGTAACGCTAAAAACTGAAAAATCATTTTAAAAATAAAAACTCAACGTCATTACCTCGGCAAACTCATAAACTAACAAAATCTTTTTGGATTTTTGATTTCAGATGATCCAGTGACGAGTTATGCTGGTCACCGCAAAATCTTTTTTTTTTCCCGGAGTCTGAGAAGATTTGCCACAGCTGGCTCATTTCGCCATATTTTGCCTTCAAAATTTTTTTGTATCTTCTTCAAAACATACTTTATATATGTACTTAATTTGAAAATGAATATATTTGTTTTCAACAAAATACCTAACTTATATCTTGTTTTAAAGTTACAACTGTAATTAAATTAGATATAGGAATGTTTCATATAACCGGACATTATTGATACTAAATATTTAGTGGTATTAAAAATACAACAAAAAATCCAATATCCTACACAATTTAATTTTTATTAAAATGTTTATAAACTACAATTTAATCTCTTATAATTCCCAGTAAAATATAATATTGAAATTTTTTTATCGTCAACTGAATTAATAAAAATCTAGTTACAACTTCAAATAAACCCATCGATGTAAAAGCTGTTGTCTTCTTTACAGTATAACTTTCTGATTGTTGATTGCAAACTTCTATAAATAAAGTTAGCAAATAAGCTTTTTTACACAAAAAAAATCTCCGGTATTCGCGAACGATAAATAACGGAGTTTTTTAATTTCTGAAAGTTCCATTTACAGAGATTTGCACATATTTATCGTTTACTTGAACGTGTTTGAGTTAGTAAAAGCATTTTTACATGGATTGGGGAAAAAAATTAATAAATCCACCTGCAAACAGGATTTAATTACAATACCGGATGTAGGTAGAATACATATTCGAGATTTTAACAAAAAAATCATAGAACTTAATTAATAAGAAATTGCAGCTAACAAAACTATTCCCCATGGATTTAGAAATGAATATATATCATGTTGGACAGCTGATATAGAAACTCTCTATCAAGTGCTTAAAAATATAAATAACTAGGAACTGTAATACACAATACACCGGAAGCCGGACGAAACTAGGAAAAATAGATGGAAGGAAACAACCGAAGGTGTAAATTTTGCCCAGTCAAGCAGACGAAGTTGGTAAATTCTAAGACGCGTTGGTGTAGCAGGCCTTCCGATCAAAACAAACTACTCTAATTGACCTCAATGTTATTGTTCTTCGCCTACAATCTACGTCCCAAAAAGTTGCATAATAGCAACTATATACAAGAAGGGAGACAAACAATAATTACAGAGGTATTCTCTACTCAGAACAATGTATATAATTTATGATGGGATACTAGAAAAGAGAAGAACCCATGGTTTAACGTCTCTTTTTATCTGCTTCACATTTTGTATGCTGTCTTAATCATGTTACCAATTGGCTAACACCAGATGTTTCAGATGACTATTTGCGCCATCTGGAAATATAAAGCTCAGATCAATCATAGGTCTGTGGGATGCAGCTTTTGAAGCTACAATGATGGAAGAAAGCCAGTTTTGCTTTAAATCAGGCAGAAGTTTACAAGATCCAATCTTTATCCTCAGGTATCTGGAAAAGCCGTAGTTATCGCAATTTGAAACAAAAAAGGGTTACGACAAGGGTGTATCTTTAGTCCACTTGTGTGTACAATCGTATTGGATAATGCTATAAAAACATGAAAAAGAAGATAAAACAATTCCACATTGGGTATTGAAACCTAAACCCGAGAAAACTATTCGAGGTATGTTATGCTGATAATATGGCAATTATGGCAAAAAATTAAAGGGGGGGCGGAGGGGGCGACGGCCCCTAGCGCACTAAGGAAAAGGGTGCCGACGGACTTGCTAAGGGGCGTCATTGCGAAGATGAGGACCTTTTTTTTTTTGCTCGTCACTTGGATTTTGCGAGGTGAAGATCTTTTTTTTTTGCTCATCACTTAAATTTTGAGAGGTAAGAACCTTTTTTTTACTAAGGGCGCTAAAACACGGCTTTGCCCCTAGCGCAAGTTTTCCTTACTGCGGCTCTGAAAGCCAGTTTCGGTGGTATGGACTTGTGTCCAGAATGGACAATAAATGAGAAGCAAAAATGGTTTTTGAAGCAATTTCACCTAAAAGAAAGTTCAGAGGAAGACCAAGAAGAACGTGGAAAGATGGAATTCAAAGACCGGCAGTAAGAAGAAGGATGAAATAGGAAGATACAAGGATTATGATACAAGATAGAAGTGGCAAGAAATATGAAGAAGGATACCGCAAGATTAATACTCAAACGCCGTAATAATACGTCAAAAGGTTTTAGGATTAAGAAAGTTCCATTTTTTTTTTTTTGTTCTTCAATTGTTTAAACCGATTTGGCGGTTGGAGGATGAAAACTACTTTTGTTTTTCGCCAAAAACTGCCGAACCAGGGAAATGTGGACGGTGTGTTGGGATTGTTGATATTTCTCTAAAACCGTATGATATACCCATTTCTTTTTTAACCTAGATTATCTCTACAGCGTCTACATTAACGAAGCGATCATGTAATATGTCCCGCGGCCCGACTACTAATTTTCTGCGGCCACCTCACCGTATAAAAAATTTAAATATATTTTTCAGTTTTATTGGGAAACTTCTTGCGTCGTTTGAACAGGGGTTTAAAGACTTTGAGCACGATGCTATGTTATTAAAAATCTTTTTCATATGAAGAAGTTGAATCAAATTTTCAACTTAAATTAATATACCTTCGGTGCAATGATAAACTTAAATTGAAATTCCAAGAAGGCAATTTATTGAATTTTTTCAAATTCTTTAAAGAGAAATATCCTAATCTCTATTATAATGCAGCTGAATGTAAATCAGAATATTGCACTAATTTATGTAGTTATAAAACTGCATGTAGAGGTATAAAATCAGCTGATGTTTTGGATGTCCAATCGCTTTCGGATAGATCAGTTTTCCAAAGCACTTTCCAACGATGTGAACTGACCCGAATTGGTGAGTAGCTCTGCGTTACAGCTGAATATCACGCAAAATTCAATCCGACATGAGCAATAAATTATTCAAAAAACTATTCCATCTAATCGGATTACAATAAAGTAATACAATAATTAATGTATCAAAAATTGATCCCGGACAAAGTGATTGCAGTAGACTCGACAAAAAATTCTACCTTGTTCACATTGCGACATCCTCGAACTGTACACACTGAGTTAAAATGTGTAACACAGACAAATCTGTATTACACGTGTCACAAATAGGAAGCTATTCACTTCGAAGCAGGTGTCCATGTATCCACCAACAGTGGCCTAAACGGAAGCGTGTGATGGGGGCTTCTTCCCTGCGGTTAATCCAGCAGGAAAAACTCCATGGTTTAACGTATCCCTTAATCTGCTTAATTTTTAGGATTTTGTAGGTATGACCAAAAAACCCTTATACCGTCATTTTGTCGTCTGTCTGTCTGTCTGTCTGTCTGTCTGTCTGTCTGTCTGTCTGTCTGTCTGTCTGTCTGTCTGTCTGTCTGTCTGTCTGTCTGTCTGTCTGTCTGTTCGGTAAAAATTGTAGCCAAACGGCTAAACCTAGAGAGTTGAAATTTGGAAAAATACTAAAACATGTAAAAAACATATCCCCCTAAAAATATAAACAAATATGTTCGAAAAAAAATATTTTTTTTTATAGTTCTGAGTAGGGTATCAAATTTTTGCAAAATAAATTATTTCGAAGCGGTTTTTGTCAAAATTGTGCAAAAAAAATTTTGTCCCACACCCTGTAGCCCAGATGGTTTAAACTAAAAATCTGAAAAAATTCTAAGTAATGTACATTGGTGTGAACCGGAATAGTACAACAGGAATTTTTGATCAGATTATGTTTTTGGAAAAAAACGCATTTTTTGTGATTTTTTGCTAATAATGTACACAAGTTATAGCTTTGTAACACTCTACACTGTGTATGCTGGTGTAGTGGTTTTTGATGCTGGTTTTTCACCCAAGTAACTCGATCCGAAAGGGATCGAACCCTGCGAGAAGAGACAATATTATTTTTTGTTTTTTTTTTTTTAATTTTTATATTGTTCAAATTATTTTTTCAAAATTCTAGTTATATTTTGGCAAATGTTGCATTTAATTTTTAAAAGCGTAAATTTAATAACCTATGGAAATTGTTTAAATTATAATTTTATTCTGTTTCAATGTACATGAAATCAGAGGGGCGGAACTTATAATAACCAATAAAGGCCATAGGCGCAATTTTTAAAATTCTTAATGAACCTTGCTATATAAAAAAAATACTGCACATATTTAGAAACCTAAATAATGGTATTAGGCATTCGAATTAAAATTAACAAAAAATAATTCAAACAGGTTGAATCATGATGTATGTGGAGCTTAAAGCTTCGAAACTAACTTGAATATGAAATTCCCCAAACTAATTAGACAAAAGTTTAACAATATACTGTAATGTACCGATCTTTGTTTAAAAATTCTAAAGCTAACTGGTGCAGTTATCCAGCTTACATTTCTATCCCCTGCTACCTTGTTTCATCGTGATGGTTTCAGGTAAGTGCTATCCAAATATGTTGCCATTTGGAAAACATTTATTATTTAAAAATCGAGCTCTAATAAAACTGACATTTTTAACCTAAGTTGTCTCATACATTCTGATTTATTATGTTTAAACAAATAGTCTGAAAGTTTTATTCAATCATTAAAAGTATTTAGATCTCAAAATCTTGTTCGCACGAAGCTAAGAAATGAATGATATAGTCTGTTGGAATTATTGCCAGTTCCCGTGGGATAATGTTTCATAATCAATTTTTGCTGAAAGTAATCCGTTATAGTTTTATTAAAATAGTGTTCTATATCTAGGTTAAAAATGGTGAATAAGTCTGGTCGTATTTTATGTTCTATAATGTAAAGTAGGACGGTTGGCGTTTGAAATATTGGTACGAGACAGTTTATTCCCCTGATTTACAGCTGCCCGCTTTACAGCAAAGTCATTTTGTTTGATTCACAACCGCCTTTACCAAATGACCCAACAATAAAATGAAGAATGCATCTCTATATTACAACTTTTAAAGAGAGTGCACTAGAAATTAATGGTGTGAGGAAAGTATATAGAGTCCTTCAAATATAATATACAGGGTGCGTGGCCAAAATCCGCACAAAATTAGATTTGAATTTCCTGCTGTTCTATATCACTTTAAGTTGTCGCCATTGGTTCTTTAAATAGCTGTACGCATGTACTAAGCAGTCATAACCTCAAAATAGTCGCAATGTTGAAACAAAGTGCTGAATATAACCGAAGAGCTGCCATAATTGAAAGTATTCGCGCTGGGCGCTCAGCGACAGAAATTATTCGATTTTTTGGCTACCCGAGATCGACGGTTTATGATGTCGTCGCGAAATACAATAAGTCGGAGGAGTCGAAGGAAGGTGCTGCAACACCAGCGAGGAAGATACACTCGAAGGAGCACGTTGTCAGGACGCCTGAGGTCATTCAACGCGCTCAGGAGCTGATTTTGCAAGATCCAGGACAGTCGATTCGAAAATTGTCATCAATGGTCGGAGTCAGTGAAACAATTATGCGTCAAATCATCCAGAAAGACGGTACACCCGCCCACACTAGTCACTTAGTGCAAAACTGGTTGTCGGACAATGTTGACATGTTTTGGTCAAAAGAATTCTGGCCTCCCAACAGCCCTGATTTGAATCCTTTGGACTTTTATGTATGGAGCGTGATTGAAAGAGTCACGAATAAGTCCAGACATCCAAATGTAGCATCACTTCAAATCGCTATTAAAGCAGCTTTCAATGATATGGTCCGTAACGCATTACAACGTGCATGCGAACGCTTCAGACCACGATTGGAGGCGGTTATTCAAGCAACTGGGGGATACATTGAATAAATTTCTTCTCTATGAAATTGCACATTATTTAGCAAGAAAATTTTTGTTAACTTTTTCATTTTTACAATAAAAAATATAGTTTGAAACAATTGATTAATTTGTCCGGATTTTGGCCGCGCACCCTGTATACTAATTTGGCCGATTCCAAAGAAACATGATTTATTACTTTGTGAAGCATAAAGTTGTATGTGATCAATTTTTTAGCAGTAGCATTTGTATGCTATGTCCAGTTTAGCTTGGAATCTAACATGAAACCTAGAAACTTAATTGTTTCCGTTTCATATAGGTCTCTCTTGTCTTATTTAAGCTGAAAACTATGTCGTGGTGTCTTACTCCCGTTCAGTTTGAGATGATTTTCATGGAACCATTTGATGGCCTCGGCTTTTGTTTTGTTAATACTCTCCTGTATTTGATTAGACTATACCCCGCTATTTATAAATGTAGTATCGTCTGCATAGATGATAGTTAGAGCCCTGCAAATCCGCGGGTATCCGCGGATTATCCGCGGATATCCGCAACTTTTCTGCGGATGCGGATAAATTATCATTTAAACCATGCGGATGCGGATCGGATGCGGATTAAATGTCATATCCGCTTATCCGCAATATCCGCGTGAACATTAAATCTTCGGTTACTTTCGGAGAAACAAGCAATTGTGTTCTGACTACGCAGTCCTCGGTTATTTTCGGTTGTCTGTATATACATGATATTTTGTAGCATTCAATCTCACTTTATGTTATTTTTATTAAGACAATTGTCCATGATCAAGACTGAGTTGAGACAATCAACTAAACTTTCTTTTTATTATTGAATATATTATAGAAAATAATATTTTGGACAAAAGTTTCCTGGTACACTTTCGACGTAATTCTTACTACCTCTGCTCTAATTCTGGCTTTTAAATCTGATAAAGGTTTTTTTTTACATAAAAATGATTAGTAAGTTTTATTTAAATACCAAAATTTACCTACATAATTTTTTCTCGAATATTTTATTATGTAACCTGCCAATTTTTTTATACTACCCGAAGTAAAAAGTCTTGCAGATCCCAAAAATTTGAAAAATGACACATGTTGCTATTTGAAAAAGTTACAACGCCTAACTCATGCGCGAAATGGCGTAAGAGAATTACTTGATCCTAAAAATATGAAGCACCTTCTTATCAAGTAACATTTCTGATTTTTTTTTAAATTCAATATTAAAAAAAGCAGCACGCCACTTACTCCCAACGAAAAAGAACGCTTAGGCCCCCCAAAATTGTTATCTCTCTCTAGATTTAAATAAGTTATTAGCGCATTTAGGCCTTAAAACTTTTGGAGTCCCTTAGGTTAGGTTAGTAATAAATAAGCTGGTAAATCCAAAAATTTTCAGTAGCGTTTTAAAGCAGAGATTACCTAAACAGGCGAAATATGTTAGTTCTTTCCAAACTGACAGCAAAACCTGTAGTGCGGATAGTGCGGATATTTTTGCGGATGCGGATCGGATGCGGATTTGTTATTTACAAAAGCTGCGGATGCGGATCGGATGCGGATCATGGATGTGCGGATGCGGATCGGATGCGGATACAGAAAAGCTTATCCGCGCAGGGCTCTAATGATAGTGAATGCATTAACATTCTTTGGAAGGTCATTAATGTACAGTATAAATAGCAACGGTCCAATTATTGTCCCTTGTCCAACACCAACTTCAAGAGCACAAATTTCAGACAGGCTTCCATTGGTTTGCTTCCTCTTGGTTAGAAATGTTTTGATGATAACGAGAGCATTGTCGCGAATTCCGTAGCGTACGAGTTTGTTTCACTAATAACAATAATTACAAATTTAATTATCATTATTTATTATTGCATAATACTATCGTATTTCTCAATTAACAATGTATTATTTGATTTATAAGTATTTCACTACTATAAATGATTTATTTCTCTTTTATACTTCAAACTAAAATAATTGAAACAATAGGTTGAATCATGATGAATTTGGAGCTTACAGGCGATTCTTAGCATTTAAAAATTGTTTATTGTACTCTTAATTTCAAAAGAAAACATAACTACATAAGCACTGAACATTTATCTATTTTTATTATACTTGTAATAATAAAATTATAATATTTAAGTTGAATCGAACTACTTAATTGAACTTTTGTTATTCGAAACTAACTTGAATATGAAATTCCCCGAACTAATTAGACAAAAGTTTAACAATATACTGTAATGTACCGATCTTTGTTTAAAAATTCTAAAGCTAACTGGTGCAGTTATCCAGCTTACATTTCTATCCCCTGTTACCTTGTTTCATCGTGATGGTTTCAGGTAATTGCTTTCCTTTCGATTCTTTTTGCTCTTCCTACTTCTGCTACTGGAATTACGTTTGAAACTTTCATGTGCATCAAGAAGTTGTTTGCGGTTATAAAAATGAAATTGTGTTTTAGTCTCAAATATTTATAACAGTAAAAATTAATATTGTGAATAAATGGTCTGCAATAGTGTACATTCGGAGACTTGATTAAATTGACAGTATCAACCTTTTCTAATAATGAATCATATCTCCTAAAGTTTCCCACAAAACCTTATTTATTTTTTAATTTAGATTTTGCATATAGATGTATTTTAAAATTAATGACAAATCATATTTTTAGTAATCATGTACAATATTTATTAAAAAATAAACAAGTACACATATCTTAAAAGTGAAAAAAAAAGTGATTGAAGAAATATTAATTAATTTAAAAATTTCGAAGAACCAGTGCACAATATGGACATAGAAATTGTCTTTCAGTAGGACAATACGCCTAAACATAATTAGAGAAATTCATGAACTGTAAAAAATCTTATGAGAGACAAAGGTGTCGTGAGTAAACCATCACCGGAGTCGGACGAACCTCCCAAGCATTTTTGTTTGAGAAACCCGGTAGCGTGTAGTGAACCAGAAGTAGTATGGAAGTGTTGAGGACACTTTTAAGGAGTTTCACGAACCTCTTGAGAGAAGAAAATAAATATATATGAAATTCCAACTCACACAAAGCCGGAAAAAAATATTGTCATAGACATCTAGTATTCTGTTGGTGTCTTAAATTTATTAAATACTTACAAAACCCTGAAATATGTGTAAATATATATTTCACATTAATTTTTATAATAATATTTTAAATATTTGAGTTGTGACATGCGTTTTAATGGTTAAAACGAACAGTGTTCTGGACACTGTGTGATTAATCTACGATCGCGTTCATTACGACGGGCAATTTCGAATTTAATGTGCCTTTATTGGTTTATGTTCGCTGTCCTAGCCGACTATGGGCCAACAGGATAATACACACGACACACATGATCAATTTTACTAATAATGAAAGATGTTTTACTCTGTCAATTAGGTTATTATTAACACAATGTTGCTAGTTGCTACTAATAAACCATATTATGGTAAACATTTTCTTACGTCGCTGAAAAATATATTTTCGCTCTATATTTAACACTGTAGTTTTGACAGACAACATTCAAGATATTCGATTTCTTATTCGTCGGGTTCATGCTGTTAGCAAAGAATATAGCTTTTATATGAATGTCAGCAAGGCAAAATACATGGCCATAACAAAATTTAACTTCGCACAGATAAATTATTATTATTATTTGGGATCTGTCAGGTCTTGACAAGCGGCCACTAATCACAAACTTCAGTAATATTTTGAGCCACGTAATAGTAGAGACTAGTGGAGCTAAATTCACACGACTGCATCCCAAACTCTGGCGATATGCAAACGAGGAAATTGCGCCAGATCCAGTTCCCAGACAATGCGGAATGACCCGAGCAAAACTGCTTTCCGCCTGCAGATCAGAGAGGTGGCAGAAGATCTGCAGGAGGAAATGGGCTCAATTTCTTTTCGATAGGAGGTTTTCATACCACTCAAAACTTCAACTATCAGGATTACATACCCGGTAATATGCAGCTTTATATCCTGTATAGAGCTTACTAAGCTCGGACAAGAGATCCATATATTGGACCTCTTTTCTTCCTCCTTGAGAGAGATATTCTTCTCAGTTGGACTTGAAAATTTGATCACAAACATTTTGGTATTGATATTGATGATCCTCCAGCTTAGTGGCTGTCAGTAACTTTGAGGTAGGGAAAGAGTAATTCCAATAAATGCGGCACTTGGAATTTTCCACCACCGATTCTATATCAGAAGGAACGTACGGTATAACTGGTATTTGGTCAATACCATAGGCATGTCTAAGATGGTAGTAGAGCACGCGTAAAGCAGCATTATATTGAGACAACGTAGCTAGACGCTACAAGAGATGGACAAGCAAACAGAATGTACATAATGGTTTCAGGATGGTGGTGGCACAACCTACAGAGTGTGGACTCTGTGGCCTATTTCAAAAACGTATGACAATTTATTGATAA
Organism: Liopterus haemorrhoidalis; assembly: GCA_963971575.1. NCBI lineage: Eukaryota > Metazoa > Arthropoda > Insecta > Coleoptera > Dytiscidae > Liopterus > Liopterus haemorrhoidalis. The sequence goes on along the minus strand of OZ020612.1, from coordinate 65,759,125 downwards.
TAATTTAGATAGAATAATCAAAAATAACCTAAATTATTGTTTATATTTCAAGACAAAGATTAATTGTTTTCCATATGTGGTCCGAATACGTCTACCGTATTTTTCGGACCATAAGCCGCACTGGACGATAAAACGTACCCCAAATTTATGAGACAATTTTCAGAAAAAATATTTATTATTACCATAACTTGTACCAGCAACATTCTGTTCATCTTCACTCTCTGTACTATCACTCGTCTCGTTAATGTTACTGTTCGTATTATTTTCGTCTAAACTATTGTCAATCTCTTCAAAAACCAAGTCATCTTCGATACCATCCAATGCGTTGCTTATACCGCATTTCTTAAAACACTTTATAATCGTCTTTTCTTTTCCAGCTTCCAATGAATTTTTTACCCAGATACTTCTGAAATTGTCTGTTTCATACGGCTGTTGTTAACATCGTGATTTGGCTTTATCATCCGTTTGTTCCACTCTTCCCGCATAAAATTATTAAATGGTTTATTAATCGACACATCAAAGGGTGGTTGACTTGTAAATTCTCCAGAAATGACAGCTGATTCTGTATTCATTTCTATTATATATTCTTGGTTGATTCGGTTTTATGCGCTCTGAATTGATTCCACACTTTTAAACGTACCTATACATTAGGACCATAAGATGCACCCCAATTTTAAGACGATTTTTCTGCGTAAAAAGGTGCGTCTTATGGTCCGAAATATACGGTAATCTAATAATTTGACATATTTGTAAAGTAATATAGTATTTACGACCTCCTGTTCTTGTTAAGATATTAAGGGTTCAAGATACAGTAATAAATATGTTTGCACTTATCGTTAAGTTCCCTTTCCAAGAAATAGATCATTTTAAATATTTTGTAGAATCTAATTTTTGAAACAATACTAAAATTACCTCCTTTACAGTATTTTGAGACTTTTCCCTATCGAATGTCTAACCATTCTTCATATTTTCCACATTGGATTGATATTCCGATGAATGGCTATTTTTTTACATTTTTTACATACCGTACAATTTTATGTACAGAAACTTTCATCATGCCTATTAGTTACATTTCCGTAATGTTTCATACAATATCCACTATAAAATTTTAATTAATTCACAAAAAAAATAACATGTTTTCATTAGTTTTTGTTAAATTGTTTGTATTTTATATGTTCATAATTTATAGGCTTTTTGTTAATTTTTTGTTGTCATTTCATTTAATGAAATTATGCTCTTGTGCCTTAGTACAGGAAATGAAGCATTTTGGCTCGCAATTTTTTCGTCCAGCATGGAATTACGTGAAATTTTCACAGAAGGTAGGGAATAGCCCAAGGATCATTTTCTACATCATGCCGGTGTACGCTAAAACCTTGGGGGTGGTTGCCACCCCATCTCGGGGGTGGAAATTTTTTACTACATTTTAACTATAGGAATCGATGGGAAAAGTAATTCTAAGAAAAAAATGTTCTTTACGTTTTCTTCGTAAAACTAATATTTTTTGAGCTTTCGCGGTTGAAAGTAACAGTTTTTCGACGAAAAAATCGATGTTTTTAAAAAGTTTTTTGCGAATAACTCGAAAAATATGCATTTTATCAAAAAAACTGTAGAAAACAAAATTGTAGCTTTTAAAAAACAAATAAAACTCTTTTTTTATTATTTTTCTACGACCAATACGAACCGAGATACGGCATGTTAATGGTTAACTTTTTTTCGCCAAATGCATAATTTGAAAGATTCAAAGTCAAATAACAGGAAAAATTTGCATTTTTCGAGGAAAACTCATTCAATCTTTTTTAAAGTATTTGATTAGACCTTTCAAACAAAAAAATAAAAAAGTCTCTAGCATAAAAATTAAGCGACTTATGATCAAAATAAGGTCGGTACCTACTTTTTTCTACGAAAAAATCAGTGAAAACAACCCCCTATTTACCCCCCTAATTAAAATTGATTCTCACCCTTCTGTGGTTCTCTTCTTATATGTATTTTCAGTACACCCAAGAAGTTTGACCAATTTAAAATGCCTAATTTTAGAAAAATTGGAGTTTAAAGAAAAAACGATTTTTTGCGATTTCGTATTTTTCACCCTTTTCTTCAAAATATCTCCGAAATTACTGGAGATACGAAAAAAATGATAGAGCACTAAATTGTAGCTTTTTTAATGACTTAAATTTCTCTGTGCATATATTTTCTGTAAAGTGAATATTTGGCGAGATATAGCCGTTTAAAACCTCTATTTACAAGTGAACACCACCTTATTCGAGCCCTTCAAACTCACCCCATTTAAAAACTAAGGGATCTTAAGGAATTTAATTTACATAGTCTTATAGCTCTTGAAAAGCCCTACAAAATCATTTTTGAAAAAACTTTCTATTACTAAAAATGAAGGAGCTATGTTTAAAAAACCAATAAATTTTTTTTCGAAACATTCGAATAGCATGGTTCGAAGTAATTTTTTTTATATCAAGCTCTAACAAGGGTGGGTTTTTAAGGGTTGAAACATTAGAAATTGTATTCCAAAGCATGAAACAATCATTATTCAACTAATCCAAACCAAATTTTACCCATCTTAAGGTTTATAACGTTATTTTATAATTTTTGACAATTAGGGGTAGTTTTCACCCTTAAAAAATAAACAGTGCCCATGAGCATGATATAAAATTTGAAGTAGAGGGTGACGCGAACCTAATTTCAAATATTGGTGCAAATCGATGCAAGATGAAATCATTTTTTAATCCAACAAGGGTTGATTTTTAAGGGTTGAAACATTATAAAATTGTATTCTAAAGCATAAAACGATCCATATTTAGCTAATCCAAACCAAATTTTACCCATATTAAGGTTTAAAATGTTATTTTATAATTTTTTACAATTAGGGGTAGTTTTCACCCTTAAAAAACAAAAAGCGTACAACGGCACAATGTAGAAAATGAACTAGAGGGTGAAATGAACCTAAATCCAAATTTTTATCCAAATCGATGCTGGACGAAAAAATTGCGAGGTTTTGTCATTTTTTGAGCTTCATTTCCTGTACTACCTCTGTTATGACAAAAAATAAATAATCGTAAATAAAATGGCGCTCGTGAGTTGCGTCATATAACGCAATGATTATTTTATTCTTTTCAAGCCGGTTACTTTTTGTAGGATTGTGTACACCAGTGTTTCTTAACCGCTGGTCTGAGGACCGGCACCGATCATTTAATAAATTTGACCGGGCCTCGAAAAATAATTTGATTTATTTAAACTATTGTTTTATTATACGAGTGCTACTTTTTAAGTTTTTACAAAAACTAAGAAAAATAGTATATTATGTTACTAGGAGTAGAACGAGCTCTTTTTTGTACTGAGCTCAAATGTTGCATATTGAGCGAAGCACAAAAAAGGCGTTCTACTCCGAGTGACATATACTATTTTTTCTTCAAGCGTAGGTATTAAAAATTTGCAACCATAAATACTTATGACTTTATAGTTTCAGATGCTATTGCTGCTAATTCCGACGATGTACATTGAATTGGTTGAGACATTTTTTAATTTTTGATCTTTATATTGTGTATTTTGTAACTAATCACAAAATGATCACAAAATAATAATAAAGTAACTCACTAATAACGTAACTAACTTTTGAATTCACTACAAACCATGCTACAAACATATTAAATTGACAGATGTTTTGTTTATGCCGACTGCTGCCATCAGTGCCATCTGTTGATAACTATATGAACTATTTACTAGTATAAAAATGTTCACATTTTGTTACTAGTAAAAAATTGGATCATTTCTACCGAATGTATTGAACAATGTAATGTTAGCATTATAATCCGTTTGAAGAAAAAAACATTTTTTTTTTGAACAGATTGTTTTATTGATTTTCAAAATATTCGCCTTTAAGATTTATACACTTTTGCATGCTTTCAAACCAATTCTCGAAATATTTTTTCCACTCTGAAGTTGGTATCTCAAAAACATGATTTTCGAAAGGTTCAACGGCTTCTTGAGGTCATGAAAATCGCAGTCCACGCATTTTTTGTTTGACACTGGGGAACAAAAAAAAAATTGTTAGGGGATAAATTAGGTGAATACGGGCAATGAAACATTAATTCGATGTTTTTCTCCTTCAAATAATCAATTGTTTGACGTGCTGTGTGGGAGCTTGCATTGCCATGATGAAGAATGAAGCGACGTTTTTGGTTGTTTTTCCTGATTTTGTCGATGACTTCTGGCAAACAAATTGTTGTTTACCATTCAGCATTAACTGTTCTCCGATCCTCTAAAACAGTGGTTCCCAACCTTTTTTACTTGCGGAGCCCTTTTTAGAATCAATTTCGATGATGGAGCCCCTAGGCCTCGGGTGTTGTTACGGGGGAAGGGGTAGATTTTTAAGTTAATATAAATTCACTTTTCTCTTTCACAGCTCACATATTACATTTGGTCATATTACATATCAAAATTTTAGACCGTAACTCAAAACTGACCATATATTTGTGATCTAAGGCTAAAAATATATAAATATACCAATTTTCGTACAAAAATCAAAAAAAAAAATTCCAAAATTTTGAAAATTTTGGTCAAAATTTTTTTGACTCCGATTTTAGTCAAAATATAGTTTTAGGCTAATTTTGGGGTGAGGATTCTGAAAAAAATATTTTAAAAATTCATGCTTTCCTAGTTTTTGAGTTAGAGCTGATTTAGGTTAGTTTTTTGCCTATAATTCCAAAACTTTTGCCCAAACTTCAAGATGGACCAAATTTTCTTGATCTCTGACCGAAAATGCATATTTGTACCAATTTTCAATAAAATTGGAGACAAAAATTTTTTACTTCAAAATCACGATTTTTTTAAGGTCTACCCCTTACGATTTTTTCGATTTTTTGCCATTTTCAAGGATTTTGGATTACTGCCCCTACAAAACTTAATAATATGTTTATTTAAGCCTAATTTTTTTCTTAGACTAAACAGTGTAGTAGAATTTTAAAGTTTCAAGCCGCATATTTATATCCCTAACCATTTTTTAGTAAGCAATTTTCAAAATTTTCAAAAAAATTTAAAAAAAATGAAAAAATTTCAAAAAAATTTTTTGTTTCAAAATCTGGGTACAAGTTAATTAAGACCTCAAGAATTCAAAAATTTCAACCGCAGGTCTTTATTGCATTTCGTTTTTGAGATATATCCATGCGAAGATGAATATTTCTATAAATCACGCCATATTAAAATTTGTCATAATTTTAAAATACGCAAAACGAGTAAGGCCTCAATTTTTTTCTAGACTTAATAAACTACGAGGAATCCAAAAATTTTAGCGTCAGGTTGTTTCCTCTAACCATTTTTGAGTTGTGATTTTTTTTTATTTTACAATTTTCACATATAATGTAAATTATGCCATTCAAAAAATTGTCATTATCTCAAAACGTTTTAAACGATTAAAGCCCCAATTTTTCTCTAGACCAGTGGTTCCCAACCTTTTTTACTTGCGAAGCCCTTTTTAGAATCAATTTCTATGACGGAACCCCTAGGCCTACCCTATGTCTTACAAATTAATGGTATTTAGAAGTAATGTTACGGGGGAGCGGGTAGATTTTTTAGTTAATATAAAATCACTTTTCTCTTTCACAGCTCACATATTGATAGATAGACAGATTTTTATAAAATGAAGCAAATAATCAAAATACACGCAGATTATTCAAACAAAAATGCATCTCGCCGATCACATTCCAGCTAGTCATAGAGTCATAAATCAGCTAGAGTCAGAAATCACTTAGACATACATACAATTTGGCCAATTTTCTTTCAGAATGTCATTTCCAGTTTTATTATTTTGATTCTGTTTTTTATTTCCAATTCTTTTGATTTTATTCAATTTTATTTTCTGGAACGGCTGCTGAGCCCCTTAGAAGTGCACGCGGAGCACTAAGGGCTCCGAGGAGCACAGGTTGGGAACCGCTGCTCTAAAAGAATGGTTTCGAAAAAGGTTATGAAACGCTTGTGTAGATTATAATACCGATTCTCAGATTATATTTCGAATGTGGTGTAATATATAAATGTGTTATCCATTTTTATCAAAAAATTCCATTAGTAACATTCATATAAAATACTCGTATAATGGAAAATATCTCATAATAAATCTTTTTATAAATATGAAAAAATTTAGATTAAAATGTCTTTTTATAAGTGTTATTTTCGAGAGGAAATTGCTTCATATTTAAAATTATGAATTCATAAAGTTTTAATATTACATAACTTCGAAGTTTTTCATTAATATACATATATTTATAACACATAATATTAACAGAAACATACAAATTTGAGTATTAATTCAATGAAAATGTTTGATATTTAGAAATATTAAATTTTTAAACTTTTTTTTTTACTTTTTCAAGTAAATCATATAAGAGTCAAAGTTCTGTATATGTACACCAAATTTGAACTTTCTAGGTCCAGCCATATATATTAAGTTATCCGCTACTCATATAGCGGTGTAAGGATTTACTCCAGTTTTTGTCAGATTTTTAGACCACTCCTCTGGGTATGTTTTTATGAAAAGTATTTTTTTAATGACTCTTCTTCTCTTAATCTACTCTTCGAGAGCTTTCTCTGTCTATTTTAATTCCTTCTTATTTTTATTTTTCTTACAGCTTCTTGAGATATAATCTTTATTATTCTTCATCTATTTCGGTACTTTTACATTTTTCACTACGCACTATTTTATTCATATTCAATCTTATTTCTTACAATATTTTTGTATTGTCGTACAAAAGCCAATCACTTTTTGCGATGTTGATTGAAACTTAATTAATTCTGAGTAAAATTTAGGTAAATATTAATTAATTCCAAAGATGCTCCATTTGCTAAAATTTCAATTAAGTAAACAAATTTTCTTAAGCCTTCTCGAGATATTACGAAGATTCACGACAGCGATTCTCAAACTTTTTGGTGCTTCATAATAGTCTGCTTTGGAAACAAATAATCATACGATACGACTAGAGATGGGTCGTTCATGAACGAACCGGCTCACTGAGCCGGCTCAGTACACAGACCGAAGTGACACGGTTCACCAAATTTAAATGAGCCGGTTCATGGCTCATTGTATAGTTTCAAGGATACGATTGATCGGGCGATTGTGGGCAGTGACCGGAGTGATCCAGATCTGGATCGATGTCATGTTGAACTTTGCGAGAACTCGACTTGTAATGTATCATCATAAAGTGTATTTCGTCATCAATTTGTAGGGCAGTCTATTTGAAACTAATAGGTCTGTACTTTCTTACAAGCATACTATATAAAAATATTAAAAATATTGTCCAAATCCCAGATGTCCGATTTATAAAGGCAATAAACATCGCTATAAACTTAACACATCTGGTTTAAAATACAGTAGCTACATAAAGTGAATTGTTTGTTTACTATTAACCCGGCAAAAATATTAGATAATTCACTTTTATTGAGAAGTGACATTACCGTTGGCGGCGCTGTACTCCATGGCAATATGGCTGTCGTGTCTAGTATTCAGCTGTCAATATGCTAACAGCGAACAGGTTAATTTAAGCACAGTACATTTTTATTTTATGAAAATGCTAGTAAATACTACAAATGTATTGAGGTGTATAACAGAAGGTGGGCATCAAATTACAGTATTTAAAGTTTAATTTCAGTAGATTTATTGAAGTGTAATTTGTAGTTGAGAAGGTATTACAAGCCGGGTATTTAATTTTATGTGGTACATCTGAGTGTCGGTCATCTGAATTTACAATATATGGATTATGTTTGTAAACAAGTGCATTATGTTCATTGCCTCATGAAATAAAATTAGTTTTAGTTGGACAGAAGCAGCTAATATTATTAGCTATTATTATTAATATATTAGTGCAGTTTAGTTTTTCTGCGACAAATATAATAAACAAACTCGCATAGTATCAGTTACTTTTTAACTCAAAATATATTCCCATTACTTCCTCCTGTCCATAACCAAATCTTTTCCAATCTGGACTTAATATTAATTTTCCCTCCATTTTTCTTAAGAAAAGAAAAAAACTAAGATGCCTATCTTTGTCCTGTCTTGAATGACAGCCAAAAACACTACAATTTGTTCTACTTTTACAGTTTTACACAACTTCTATCGACATTCTAACAAAAAAAAAAAAAAAACACTAGAACATATGTAATAAGTTCAAACAGTACTACAGGCGCCTAGTACAATATTTGACCACCAGACTGCGTATCCGACCGTGTCAGTTCTAAATAGAGTTTTATTTATTTAACTGAGCGACGTTCTATCTACATATTGCAAATCAACAACCATATTGAACGAACAACCGACAACTGACCGACCTGTATCTTGGGAACATGTTTACTTAGCCGGATCACTGAGCCGGATCAATGAGCCGGATCAATGAGCTGGCTCAGCAAACTGAACGACCTCCACTGATCCGGCTCCGCAAAATGAGCCGAAATTCCCATCTCTAATTACGACCATTGTATTGAGATTTTCAAAAAAGCTTGTATAAATACTTAGAAAGATTGTATAAGTCAAATGTATCTTTATGATATATTGCGACTGATTCGTGACATAAACATGTTACGACTAACGAAGGGTTTTAAACATTTACAATACTTTGCATCGTAATTTATTTCCTCGTGGGATAATATCAGAATTATTAAACTTATCAACGAACTTATGTTGCCATATATTAATTATACATTTAACTTAATTTGACATATTAATTAATTTGAAGTAGGGATTTTCAATTTTGTTTTCGTGTATATTTCCCCCCAGTTTTCGGCAGATCAATAAAGATGATGAGAAAATAATTTATATTATTTCAAAACACCAGAATTTTAACATATGCGTCTCTGTTGTATTCATTTCTATCATTTCATATTTTGACCTTTATTTTTGCTCTTCACTTGGATCTGGGAGGTGAGGACCTTTCTCGTTCTTAGTTTTTATTATAGCCTCCAAAATCTCCCTTTTAATGAATTTCCAGAGGTGTTCAATTGGGTTGAAGTCTGAAGAATTGAAATGCAATATTGCTAAACTGGAAATATATCGTAGTTTTTCACAAAGAATATGTAAAATAACATTATAAAAATTTAAAAACAATAATAACTTTGTTATTTTTCCGCTAATTTAATTTTTCATTTCACAAAATTTTAGATCAAAAATGTAAACATGCACATTTAAAAATAATACAAGAATTATTTCAAATTTAAATATTTTGCTTTTAGTTGTTTTGAAAACGAACACAAACAGGTACATAGATAAAAATTGTTTACTTTCCTTTAAAATGTTCAATAAAATTGAATCATAAAAAATGAATAACAAACAAGATGGAAAGCGAAATGAAAATATTGAAGATAACTTAAAAATAAATATAAAACAAAAAATTCAGATACATTTATAGATTTTTGTTTAGTTTCACTATCAAGGATACTTTATTTATGTACAAGATTGCTGCTGGAGTTGATTGTACAAGTCCAACACCATACGAGTTCGACTATCAGACCAATTCTGTAACTCAGTTACTATGATCATTGTAACTAAATTTGTCTCTATGGGCAAGGTCAGTTACTATCATGAATGAAAGTCATTATACTTTTTATAATATTTTATCTTGTAGTAACGTTACTACACAGTAAATTTTTACAGAATTGATCTGTATGTCTATTTTAGCGCTGAATATTTAAAAATAATGAGAATAAAAAGTCAAATATCATATTTAATGGAATGAATCATATAATTTTTGGAAAATTCAATTTATTTCAGATATATTTTCCTAAATTTAAATAAAAAAATCAGTTGTGGTCACCACAGGACTGACCGCCGTCACAAAGTACTTGTATAAAATAAATTCTAGCAGCAGGATAGAAATAACTTGGCCCAATATTTTCTAACAGAGATATTATTTATCATTACCATGGAAACGTTACATATAAGTATGAAAAAAACAGATACTTAGGAAAAAAAAAAATCGAAAAATTTTTCTCAAAATTTTTTCGTTTACGACTAACTAAAATGTCTCAAATAAAAGTGCGCAAAGAGCCTTTGTTGCTATGCGCCAATAAAAATTTTTTACCTCTCAAATAAAAGTTGTTGGTTATTACTTTTATAGCAACTTTTGTTAAATAAATTTTTTCTAAATATTTCTCTGTTGTGAAATATTAGCAAAAATCTTAAAACCGACACGAGTAAACTCCCATTTTTAGTTAACCGACTTTTACCATAAGTTGATCAACTCATTGATGTCAAAAGCTTATTGAGTTTCATAAAAATCCTTTCAGCCGAATTTGCTCTGCACGTGTACACAGACAGACTGACAGGCAGACAGACAGACTAGAAAGATGAGCTCTTTCTACAGCAAGATTGTCAGAAACTTGAAGACACCATTTTGATAATTTTAAAATTTGAAAAATTGTCGGATACTTCAAAAACATGGGTTATTAGTATTCCATGCGCAGGACCGTATTTACTATTAAGCGCATGAGGCGATAGCTGAGGGCCCCTTGTTGGACTATCATTAAAATTTTTAAATCACATAATTTTGCCAATATAACGAATCCAATTAATAAATAAGTCTAATGAATAATTAAATAATAAACCATAAATCTATATTTTATATTAATAAAATTTGAGACTATATCTGATTTTTTTCGGCCTCATATTTGGTTTCAGGTGATATAGCCGCAAAAAACTCAATTTCAGTCTCTCTGTCTGGCTATTTGTCTATCCGAGATTCACGCAAAAACGGCTGGACATATTTACACCTAATTTGGTATGATGAGAGAGTAAAACAAGGATTCGAAAGAAATATGGCATTTCAAAATTTTTATTCTTTGAGTATGTTTTAGGCTTCAAACATTTTATTTACCAGAAAATTGTATATAACAAAAATTGTTTGTAATAAGAAAACAAATGTTTTTTATTCAAAGCAGAAACATAAAAAATAATGAAATATCTTTAAAAATCAAACAATTTCCGCACCTAATATAATTTATTATCAAATTTATTATAAAAAAGTATCTAATAACGCAAATTAAATGTGTATATTATATGGCTCCGTAGCCGAATTCTATTTTGCAGTTCTCCAAGATTTCTTCACCTTGCAATAAATAATTCAGTATTTAATTTGCTTAGGCATATTTGTCTAACAATTTTCTTTCTTGTTCTAGAAAATGCGACGAGATGGTGCCACAGTAATGGTACCTGGGATGTGTACACAGATTATAACTCCTGTAGAGAACTGGAGGCAGGTCCTTTGGAGCCAGAAAATGAAGTTATAACAACAACCACGATCTACTTCTTGGGATATTCCATAAGTCTAGTTGTTCTCGCTTTAGCCATCTGTATTTTCCGTTACTTCAAGTAAGTGAATTTTTTAGTTAGAAGAATAAATCAACATTTTTTTGTATAATATTTTCAAACTATTAATAATATAAGTACATCATATCGATATTGCTAAATATAACTAGAATTTTGAAAAAATAATTTAAACAAAATAAAAATGCAAAAAAAAACAGAAAAAATAAAATTGCCTTAAGAGCGGAGAAAAATTCCTGTTGTTCTATTCCGGTTCACACAAATGTACATTACTTAGAATTTTTTCAGATTTTTAGTTTAAACCATCTGGGCTACAGGGTGTGGGACAAATTTTTTTTGCACAATTTTGGCAAAAATCTCGTCGAAATTATTTATTTTGCAAAAATAAAACTTTGATCGTTAATCCACGTACTAAGGGTTTTCATTTGATACCCTACTCAGAATTTAAAAAAAATATATTTTTTTTCGATGAGCAGATATTTGTTTATATTTTTAGGGGGATATGTTTTTTAGATGTTTTAGTATTTTTCCTATATGCGGGTCAAAGAGTTGTATGAGTATGCCAAATTTCAACTCTATAGGTTTACCCGTTTGGCTACAATTTTTAAAGAACAGACAGAAAGACAGACAGACGACAAAATGACGGTATAAGGGTTTTTTAGTCATATCTACAAAACCCTAAAAATGGTACAAACATGTTTAGTCCTATGATGATCATTATAACTAGTTTCTACAGTATATTTAATAAAACTTATTATAAGCTGTTCACTTTTGTAAGAACACACTAGATCTGGTTATTTTGGTTAGTTTTATGGTGTGTTACTGATTTTAAATGTCACTTAAAAATATTCCTTACGCTGTAAAACCGACTTTAGGTTGATAAGGTTATGATCATTATAATTCAGATATCATTTTTCACTATGACATATGTCAAATGGATCGACATTTTAAAAAAGTGACATTTTTAGGGTTTTGTAGGTATGACCAAAAAACCCTTATACCGTCATTTTGTCGTCTGTCTGTCTGTCTGTCTGTCTGTCTGTCTGTCTGTCTGTCTGTCTGTCTGTCTGTTCGGTAAAAATTGTAGCCAAACGGGTAAACCTAGAGAGTTGAAATTTGGCATGCTTATACAACTCTTTGACCCGCACATAGGAAAAATACTAAAACATCTAAAAAACATATCCCCCTAAAAATATAAACAAATATGTGCTCATCGAAAAACAAAGTATTTTTTTTTTAATTCTGAGTAGGGTATCAAATGAAAGCCCTTGGTACGTGGATTAACGACCAAATTTTTATTTTTGCAAAATAAATTATTTTGAAGCGATTTTTGCCAATATTGTGCGAAAAAAATTTTGTCCCACACCCTGTAGCCCAGATGGTTTAAACTAAAAATCTGAAAAAATTCTAAGTAATGTACATTGGTGTGAACCGGAATAGTTCAACAGGAATTTTTGATCAGATTATGTTTTTGGAAAAAAAAAGCATTTTTTGTGTTTTTTTGCTAATAATGTTGACAACTTATAGTTATATAATACGCTAAACAGTAACGTGTTTCTTGGTGCTGTGGCTAAGATACTAGGGTTCTGCCCAAGAATTCATATTCGGACTCATGTTCGAGTCCTACGTGAGGAGACAATATTATTTTTTATTTTTATTTTTGCATTTTTATATTGTTTAAATTATTTTTTCAAAATTTTAATTATATTTTGGCAATTGTTGCATTTAATTTTTAATAGCGTAAATTTAATAACCAGTGGAAATTGTTGAAATTATAATTTAATTATATATTTGAATGTACACGAAATCAAAGGGGAGGAGCTATGACTAAAAACAACCAATGGAAGCCATAGGCGCAATTTTCAAAATCTTAATGAACCTTGATATATAAAAAAAAATACTGCACATCTTTAAAAACTTAAATAATGGTAATAGGCATTCGATTTAAAATTCATAAAAAAATATTTTGATATAAAATTTGTTTTGGCATCCCAAATAATCATCATTCACTTACTAAATACGTGCAAAACCCTGAAATGTGTGAAAATTCACACTTCACATCAATTTTTTAATACCAATATGACATACAGCTTCAAAGGTGCAAACTATTGAAAACAAAATCCCCTCTTAGTGTGTTCTTACAAAAGTGAACAGCTTATACAACTATATTCAACTATTATTTAGTCTATTTTATATACTACATTGTAATAACTTATCTCATTTTTGAATAAAATATGAACTTAGTTTATTTTTATAAAAGTGTTTTGTAACTTTATAATTATTGAATAATTGATTACAGTATTTCTAATTCTGAAAGAAAACATTTTTTAATCATAAGAAATTGAAAACATTAACTAATTGTTGCGATCAGGATTATGTGGAATAACATTGTTGTGATCTTCATTATCATTGTCAGCAATTATTTCTTCAAATAATACATCATTAAAATGTATTGCGATATTGTGAAGGACGTGATTTTTGTAGCTTTCACTGAATTATAATTTTAAGTTCGGCGTCTCAACAAAAACCAAATTTGCTCTTCAATACTCCATTTAATTCCTTTCTATACAATTTCTTGAACTTTCGTCTGGTAACTTAAAAAGGTTACTTGTATCACGAAGATGGCGATGGATCAATTTCAGCTTTTCTCTAAAGAATTCACTTTAAAGAGCAATAGAAAGTTTGCAACCATACAACTATATAGTTTTATCATTATAAAATCACTAAATTTAATTTAATTTAAATAAATCACAGAAATTATGAGTGCCAACTGTTTAATTTCAGAACCCACACACATGTTTGGTGGCTACATTTGCTTTTATATTTTTAATTTTATTCAATTTCAAAAAGTTTTCATTATTACGGTTAAGTCAGTGGTGGATTTAACGCTTTTTAGGGTTTTGTAGGTATGACCAAAAAACCCTTATACCAACATTTTGTCGTCTGTGTGTCTGTCTGTATGTCTGTCTGTTCATCTGTTCGGTAAAAATTGTAGCCAAACGGCTAAAACCTAGAAAGTTGAAATTTGGCATGCTTATACAACTCTTTGACCCGCATATAGGAAAAATACTAAAACATCTAAAAACCATATCCCCCTAAAAATATAAACAAATATGTGCTCATCGAAAAAAAAATATTTTTTTAAAATACTGAGTAGGGTACTAAATGAAAGCCCTTAGTACGTGGATTAACGATCAAAATTTTATTTTTGCAAAATATATGATTTCGAAACGATTTTTGTCAAAATTGCAAAAAAAATAATTGTCCCACACCCTGTAGCCCAGATGGTTTAAACTAAAAATATGAAAAAATGTACATTGGTGTGAACTGGAATAGAACAACAGGAATATTTTATCAGATTATGTTTTCGCAAAATAACGCATTTTTTGTGTTTTTTGCTTGACCAGGTAAAATATTTAATAACTTATATAAGACAGTGAGCCAGCATGCTTTGATAATGTAATGGCTAGCATGCTCGTGTTTTAATTTGCAAACTTAGGTTCGCTCCGCTCTCAAGGCAATTTAATTTTTTCTGTTTTTTTTTTGCATTATTACAAACAACCAATGGAAGCTATAGGCGCAATTTTCAAAATCTTAATGAACCATGCTATATAAAAAAAAGCTGCACATATTTAGAAACCTAAATAATGGTATTAGGCATTCGAATTAAAATAAACAAAAAAATATTTTAACATAAAATTTGTTTTGGCATCCCAAGTAATCATCATCCACTTACTAAATACCTGCGAAACCCTGAAATGTGTGAAAATTCACACTTAACATTTTAACGATTTTTTTTTAAATATTTGAAATACAATATTTCAATTAACAGTAAGCAATACACACATATTTAGAAACTTAAATAATGGTATTAGGCATTCGAATTAAAATTAACAAAAAAATATTTTAACATAAAATTTGTTTTGGCGAAACCTGCGAAACCCTGAAATGTGTGAAAATTCACACTTCACATCAATTTTTTTTATTTTAATTTATATAAAAAATTCGTCGCTATTAAAGACTTCTATTTTTACGAAACAATGCTGGGAAAA
The DNA here is from genome assembly GCA_963971575.1 of Liopterus haemorrhoidalis. Classification (NCBI taxonomy): domain Eukaryota; kingdom Metazoa; phylum Arthropoda; class Insecta; order Coleoptera; family Dytiscidae; genus Liopterus; species Liopterus haemorrhoidalis. The sequence continues at coordinate 65,743,765 of OZ020612.1, read as the reverse complement.
CAAACAAACGTAGCGAATACGAAGCCTTATCTTAAGAAAACATTTGATTTTTATCGCATATTTCTATAGGAAGCCCACAATGCATCTTGTTTGCCGAATCGAATGTTGTATTTCGAGTTTATCTGATGACAATTAAATGTCCATGAAAAAAGCTCGACCTTGAGACTCGCTATTTCAGTTCTAGATAAGAAATATTGTAATACTCTTTAAAAATAAACGTATGTAGGTTGCTCTGCGTATTGCGTGTTACTCACATGAAGGTTACAGATAAACTCAAAAAATTACGGAATTTTTTCTTATTGATTTATGAACAGAAAATTATCTAACGCATTTTTGAATAAAATGTGAGGGAAATATCTGGCAAGGTCTTTTATTTTTAATTAAAATCTTTTAAATCTTTAAATCCTAACAACTTATTATATTTCTTGTACGCTACGATATACCGTAGCGGTCTCACTTTTCGGGCAAGCAACTTTGCCCCAAACACTGCCTATATCCAGTGATGGCATCCTAAATTTTCAGAAAGCGGTTCTATAAAGTCATGTGATATCTAGGAACCTATTCTGTATTTTTAAGAGTAAAAACAAATCACTTACTTCCATTTATTAAATAATGGGTGTTTTTTTTAGAGGTATAGAACTTTAAATTGCAATAAAACAACGATGGATTATTCGATTGACATGAATTTTTTTTTATTCGAAAGATAATCTTGTGGCATTACATTTTAAATATGATTTCTGGCATATGACCGCCACGGCTGGCTCGGATGTATTCCAATCTGGACGTCCAATTTTCGATGACTTTTTCCAACATTTGTGGCCGTATATCGGCAATAACACGGCGAATGTTGTCTTCCAAATGGTCAAGCGTTTGTGGCTTATCCGCATAGACCAATGACTTTACATAGCCCCACAGAAAGTAGTCCAGCGGTGTTAAATCACAAGATCTTGGAGGCCAATTCACAGGTCCAAAACGTGAAATTAGGCGGTCACCAAACGTGTCTTTCAATAAATCGATTGTGGCACGAGCTGTGTGACATGTTGCGCCGTCTTGTTGGTATGATTTAATGTAATGCCACAAGATTATCTTTCGAATAAAAAAAAATTCATGTCAATCGAATAATCCATCGTTGTTTTATTGCAATGTAAAGTTCTATACCTCTAAAAAAAACACCCGTATAAGGAAAAAAATTTTAAGAGCGTATTATTAATAACCTATAAAATAAATATTACATTTGCAACACAGGGCACGGCGGACGATTCAAAACTGAAGTCAGAGTAATTAATTTATTTTTAATAATTCTAACAACCGATTCCCTAAGGTTTCAATAATTTTAAGAAACGGTTCGCGCGAACCGTTCCGAACCGGTAGGATGCCATCACTGGTTATATCTATATGTAAACTCCCCTTGCGTCGCAGCATAACGGATACTATAGTTCTATAATCTCGGTAAGAATACATTGGGACATTGCCCAAAACTGTGAAATTAGCTATACTATGACACGAGAAGTACTGCATCTTTCCGAATACGCATCAATTACTGAAATGTATACTAAATGAATGACATTATTTACAAATATGTTTGGTTCGTAGGGTTGCTATTATTATGACACAATTATAATTGAAAATCTAAATATGGATAAAAGTAAAAATATAGTTTTACATATTTAAGGTAATATAAGTAAAAATAGAAAAATTTAGATTGTATACAACAAATTTTAACTTATTTAATCTTGATCAATTATTAAATATGATTGTTTTATTGTGTCTAATTTAAAATTGTTACAAAATGTGGTGCATAATTAAAAAGTTTTTTAGATTTTTAGATCAACTTCTCTGGGAAATAGGCTAGGGGACAAAAGATTTTTATACATTATTGGCAAAAATCCGATAAAAAGATCTGATTTTTAATTTTTTTTTTTTTTTTTTATTGAGATAAGCTAATCGAGATTAGATTATCTCTGAGTTCAATGACCGGACAATATGATGTGTTTTTTATTAATTTTAAATTGTTATTTTATATCGTGACTATTAACTAAGCTCTGATCAAGATTTAAATTAAATCGAAACGTAAGTGAAGTTAATAAATTTGTTTTATTACCTTCAACTATACCTTCAACTACGTTTGTGGGAAGCTCTGATATATAAATATAAAATGTCACGGTTGGCTGATTTATTTATTTCATTTGTACTTACTCTGTACATCCCTCAAATTATGGGTTCCCAGACTTGCGAGCGGATCAAGTATGGACCCCCCCTCCCCCCCCTATTAGTCCGCTAGCTGGTTGCTATGATTCTTGGAAGGAATAAGGGTTGTTCAATTAAACTCAACATTTTAGCTAATCTACTTTAATTATGATACGGTTTAAATATTTACACTAATTACACTAGACTTACAATTACGTCGATACAGCTAAATCCAAAGAGACACAGTCACACACACTAGGCACACTACACCAAAATAACGAACACTACCTTAACGTAAATACGAAATTACTTGGTTACATTTTACTTGTCCGACCGACCACACTAAATGTCTCTAACCCATGACTCTTAACAAAATCTCACTCTACTTAAAACACGACTTAACTTCTTCACTCTTTAGACTCAACTCTTAAACATGGACTTAACCATACGACGGGTCAAAATCAACTACTTCTTAAAACGCGACTACCCTGAAATGATTACATCGCCCCACTGTTAAATGTCATTTAACAACTCTTGACTGTCTGTCTTGTACTATCTTAAAATGCATAATTTATTGGTGACAACTCAGATAAATATCCCATTAGAAAATAGCCCAATCATAATATTTTTATCTCAGACAAAAATTAATTATTATTTATGTGCTTATGGTTGACGTATATTTTTAACACAATAATTTACGATTCATTTTTCATGTTACATTGACAAAGTCTCAAGTTACAATAATAAACAAGACTACCCTTATCTTGAATGCCCTTTCTAAAAAATAGATTATTTTTTATCATTTAACATTTTAAATATTTTACTCTAATTGAATGACTATACTGAATTTATTTATGAAATAATACCAAAATTACCTCCCTTACACGTTACTCATCTAATTAAATAAATTATGTAAAAACATGTATCCTGGTTAATAAGCCATAGTATAGTAGCTAAGACCAGATAAATAAATTTTTTTAAAAAAGTTTTGTACAAGCATGTCATATTTCATATTTCAACTTTCTAAATCCAGCAATTTGGCCAGAATTTCTTCCGCACAGACAGACATACAGACCGACAGACATATGAGTGACATTAGAAGGGTTTTTTGGTCATACCTACAAAACCCTAAAAATAAAAATGTGTGGTTACACTGGTTTATACTGGTGTATGTTAGCATCAATGTGCGGTGGTGATAACATCTGGAATATCTTTTACAAAACCGTCTGAATTCCCTAGAAATATGAAAGGCGTTCCATTCTATCTCTATAATTACTGTATTCTATTCCAATTCGTTTTATTATTCTGAACTTTTAATAGCATTTTCACGTTTCAACTCGGTTAATTTTCTATTTATATTAACTACAAATTCAAAATGTAACTACAACTGACAGTGGATCTTAAGAAAATCTCACATTGTTTTAAAACTCCACAAGAAAATTTATAATTTAAAACCGTTATTATAAAGTCTGGTCTGGGGATAATTATATTTGATTTAAGGCAACACTAAAAAGATTATTTAAGACTCAGATTTTATCTACTTCTCTTGAGAAGTCTTTCTAAAAGTCTTGGTTCCCAAACCCTGGGCCCAAACCCTTAAAGTTGGGTAGCATAAAATTTTGATGGGTCGCGAGCTTACTAGTGATTGATACAATACAAGCAGTGGTGGCCTCTGCACGGAGATAAGTGTATTGTTAAAACAGTATAGTAAGATTTTTTTTTTTTTTGCTGCATTAACAGTAAAATTTGTTGTGGCTACAAAACTAATTGTAAAAGTAAATGTACCAGTTAAGGTACCAGTAACAAAATGTACCAGTAAAATGTAATTATATCCCAATCCAATCACCAAGCAGTTTAGCAGGAGCATTTGTTTACCGAGAGGTTAAAACGCATAATATTCTGGTCTAAAAGGAGATATTTTTCATTATAACCACAATTGTACGTTAGGTTATAATGGTACGATCTGGTACGATCTGGTTTAGTAGCGGCTGTTAAACTGTTTGATTGATGCGGATTGGACAATGTAAGAAATAAAAAATCAATTAATTAACCATACCAGTATGGTAGTTTTATTTAGCACCCCATAGTTTGCTGGTTTAAATAAACTGTATTGTTAATTTTACAATACTGTATAGTAAACATTACAATACCCGGTTTGCTAATGTTACAAACTAGTTTTGTTGATTTAGAAAACTTGTTTTGCTACTTTTCTGCATCTTTCTCATTTCTAGGACTAAACTTTTTATTACTTAAAAATATTTTAATAGTGCATTTATATTTGTACTTTAAATTATACGTATAGGGCAGTCGGCGAATCAGTGCAGTTGCGTCACAGGAAACGTCACATGATTGTGTGACGTCATATTTAATACTTCTACATAGCATGCATTTAACGAATGTAATTCGTACGCTGTCACTTGTATGGTAATGAAATGAAAATATAAAAATAAGAATAGAATAGAAACAAATAAACTATTCTAATATGCTAAATAGTCCTAAAAAGACTGATGTTATCCAAAAATATGATCAAAGAAAAGAAAATAGAAATACGTTGAATTTAACTTAAAAAGCTATGCACTACACACAATATCAAATGGAAATCTATAAGAAAATATATAACTAAACACAGAACTGTTAAATAAACAACAAACTAAATAAAAAGGTTTTTAGAAATTACTGTAAGTTCGATATGTGAACCCAAGTATCAAAACACATCAGAAGGTATTATAAAATGTCAAATATTAACATCGTTTTATTTAATAGTACCAATATAAATGTTCCTATATTAAATAAACATTTTTAAAATTTGTAAATCTTCAAAATGAGTATCGAACACATACTAAATATGACTTCAAAAGGTATGTTTTAGTAAAATACAAGAGTGAAGAGCAATATTAGTCTATAATTCACATGCAAAAAAATCGATTTAGTTATTTTTTCGCCACTAAGTTTATCATTGAAGTTATGATGCAAAATGAACAACTGCGTTGAATGAACGACTGGCCTTTATACGAATATTTTATTTAAAATAAATAAATGAATATTTGTTCCAAATTAATATAAAATTTGTGTGTCAATTCTAATTTTGTCTTCTCTTGAAAACTGCCACTAATTTTTATTAATTTAATATCACGTCCTAGAAATTAAGAGGTCGGATTATTTCTATCAGTGTCAGTCTTTTCCCATGGGCAATTATGTTGCTTTGTCAATATCAAAGAAACGAGAAAACATTAGAATTAAAATCAGTAAAAGAGCGAAGAAAGGCAGGTTATTGAAGAGTGATGATTGGTTCACAATTCACAGATGTTGTACAAGGTGTCTCAAAAGAAATTTTATATTTAGTGGATCGATTAAAAAAAAAGTAAGCCGTATATAGAAAAAATGTTTATTAATTATTAAAATACACTTTTTGGGGATTTATTTCTTAAAAATAAAATCGTCTAAATGTAGACCCTCGCGTTCTCGGCACTCATTTAATCGAACAGTAAAATTACTTATGACGTTTCGGCAGGTGGACTCAGGGATGGCTGCCATTTCGTGACGGATATTTTCTTTCAAATGCGCCAGTGAAGTCGGTTTATTGGCGTAAACTTTAGATTTAAGATAACCCCATAGGAAAAAGTCCATAGGGGTTAAATTTGGACTGCGTGGAGGCCAATTTATGTCACCTCTCCGGGAGATCAATTTGCCTGAGAAAATTTCGCGAACACGTGGCAGAGACATATTGGACGTGTGTGAAGTTGCTCCGTCCTGTTGGAACCATGTTCTTTGGTTATAGCCAGGAAAGTTTTGCAGTTCAGGTACCAAGAAGTTGTTTAACATCTCAACATAACGCTCTGAATTCACTGTATCTGCACGCCCCCTTTCGTCTTCAAAAAAGTAAGGGCCGATAATTCCTCGCGCCAACATCGCAGCTCATACGGTCACTTTAGGCGAATGTAGGGGTTTCTGATGTTTGCGTTTCGGATTCGTTGCACTCCAGTAGCGGCAGTTCTGCTTATTTACGTGGCCATTAAGATGAAAATGAGCTTCATCCGAAAACAAAATGTTGGTAAGCGTTGAAAATCGCTCAATCACCTGATTTACGAAATTATGCCTCTGACTGGCATCTTGGGGCTTTAATTCTTGCACCAATTGAATTTTGTAGGGGTGCAGCTTTAGGTCTTTGTGCATAATGCGATGTAATGATGATCTATGCACATTTAAAGCACTTGCGCGCTTCCGAATTGAAAGGTTCGGGTCGTCACGAACAGACTGATTAACATTCTCCACGTTTTCTACCGTTCTTGATGACCTAGGTCGCCCGGATTTTGATTTATCCAGCGTTGTACCAGTCTCTTCAAACTTTTTAACCCAATGTCGAATGAGAGGAATGCTTGGCGCATCATTTAAGTGGCGAAAACCTCGAATACTGCAGAATTTTCTACACGCTACAGTCGCCGAATCACCGTTTTTGTAAAACTCTCGCACGCATAACGCGCGGTCTGCTCCCGAGAAACCGATCCAGGTTACCGATTGACATAACCGCCGCGCCCCTCGGATACGTTGCGTTCACGCAGTAAGCTAAATAAATATAAAATTTCTTTTGAGACACCTTGTATTTGAAGAAATATCTGAAAATAGTGTAGGAGCGTAAAGTATGGTTATGTGGTACTAGATATTAGCTGTGCTAAATTAATTTATCAATAAAATTAATAAATCATTTTCGCAGATATTCTGTGACGGGTTTGCTAGTTATCAAGTATAAAAAAACACCATATTTTTTACATAACGGTCTGGTTATTCAGGTCTGAAAATTTGTTGAATGGTTAAAGTAAAAGTTTTTTCAAATAAATTCTTACCTCTAGAGATCTAAAACCAAAGATAAAATACCTTCCCTTTAATTTACAACTTAGAACTGTTAGGAAAACAGGACGGTTGGATCTCTGATAAATTATCTCTGGTATGTCTAAAAAGTGATTCAGTTTATCTTGGTTGTAATAACAGTTGTCGCGTCTCCTCGCTGAGCTCTATATTCGCGAGTGGTGTCGAGGGAATAACCAACAAACAACGCCATGGATGCGAACACAATGAAAGAAATGGAAGGCACGCTCCACTGAAATATATATTATAAACATAAGACACTGTCGCATTCTATTAGGATATTCTGTTACAAAATAAACATGTCAACAATAGTGTACACACTACCATGTAGTTCCAATCCATACATGTTTAGTGCCACGAAGCAAACAAGAACCCCGGAAAATATGTGAACTAATTTGAAAATTTTTAGGCGGGTTTCCGTCTGACCAATTAGGAATCATCTTAAGGAATGTGTATAGTCTGACACAGAACTGATAAGTACTGATTTTACGCTTTATTTGTATAATTTGTGCTTTAGTATTTGTGTTTGATATAATTCAAGTTGATTTGAACTTTTAACTCAAAATTGATTTGTATTTATTACTATTAATTATTAATATTTATATATAATATTTCACACATATATAGAATTTCGCGCGAGTGTAATTTGCCGTTGAGTGTACTTGAGAACGCATAGAGCGCTAAGATACGCCTACCCAGGAACTTTGTTTGCTTCGACAGACTATAACAATGACATCTTGATATTTGAGGCGCTTTTTTTCAAAACTCAATATCTGCAACCAGAGCCGCAGTAAGGAAAACTTGCGCTAGGGGTAGAACCGTGTTTTTGGCGCCCTTGGCAAATAAAAAAAAGTCCTCACCTTTCAAAATTCAAGTGTTGAGCAAAAAAAAGGCCTCACCTCTCAAAATCCAAGTGATGAGCAAAAAAAAAGTCCTCGCCTTTGCAATGGCGCCTCTTAGTCAAGCCCGTCAATGCCCCTGTCTTTAGTGCGCCCAGGGCCGTCGTCTTTGTAGTTTATTTAGTCTAGAAAGAAATTGGGGCTTTTATCGTTTAATGCGTTTTGAGATTGTGACAATTTTTTTTGTGGTAAAATTTACATAATTTGTGAAAATTGTGAGTTTAAAAAAATCACAACTCAAAAACGGTTAGAGAAAACAACCTGACGCTAGAATTTTTGAATTCCTCGTAGTTTATTAAGTCTAGAAAAAATTTGAGGCCTTACTCGTTGTGCGTATTTTAAAATTATGACAAATTTTAATATGGCGTGATTTATAGAAATATTCATCTTCGCATGGATATATCTCAAAAACGAAATGCAATAAAGACCTGCGGTTGAAATTTTTGAAATCTTGAGGTCTTAATTTACTTGTAACCAGATTTTGAAACAAATTTTTTTTTGAAGTTTTTTCATTTTTTTTTTAAATTTTTTCAAAATTTTGGAAATTGGTATCCAAAAAATGGTTAGGGAAATAAATATGCGGCTTGAAATTTTAAAATTCTACTACACTGTTTAGTCTAAGAAAAAAATTGGGCTTAAATAAACATATTATTAAGTTTTGTAGGGGCAGTAATCCAAAATCCTTGAAAATGGCCAAAAATAGAAAAAATCATAAGGGGTAGACCTTAAAAAAATCGTGATTTTGAAGTAAAAAATTTTTGTCTCCAATTTTATTGAAAATTGGTACAAATATGCATTTTTGGTCATAGATCAAGAATATTTGGTCCATTTTGAAGTTTGGGCAAAAGTTTTGGAATTATAGGCAAAAAACTGACCTAAATCAGCTCTAACTCAAAAACTAGGAAAGCATGAATTTTTTAAATATTTTTTTCATAATCCTGACCCCAAATTTAGCCTAAAACTATATTTTGGCTAAAATCGGCGTCAAAAATATTTGGACCAAAATTTTCAAAAATTTGGAAGATTTTTTTTTTTTTAATATTTGTTTGAAAATTGGTATACTTATATATTTTTAGCCTTAGATCACAAATATATGGTCAGTTTTGAGTTACGGTCTAAAATTTTTACATTTTCGGCAAAAATAGTAAAAAGAAAGACAGTCCACAAAAAGGCTCAGAACCGATGAAATGTTAGCCTGCCCCTTTTTTTAAACTTTATAAACTTAAACTTACTTCTTATCTATCATCTATATCAGCGGTTTCCAACCTGTGCTCCGCGTGCATTTCTCAGGGGCTCCGCAGCCGTTCCAGAAAATAAAATAAATAAAAATTTAATAAAATCAAAAGTATTAAAAATAAAAATCAGAATCGAAATAATAAAACTGGAAATGCTATTCTGAAAAAAAATGGCCAAGTTGTATGTATGTTCAAGTGATTTCTGACTCTAGCCGGTTTATGACTCTATAGGGAAAAATTGCTAAGCGATGTGACATCTGGTGGGATTTTAGCAACTACAGAAATAGACATTCTATCGCGCTTTTTTTTATAAAAAATGTTTGCATAAAAATATAGTTGCATAAAAACAAATATTAATATTGTAGCAAAATTACAATAACCACCAGTAAACATTAAAATTCACGTTGTTTATATGTAACGAATGTCTATTTTGAAGGATCCAAGTATGCCGAAATAGCGCTGCGATCTTAAAATACTTCCCCTATGACTAGTTGGAAAGTAATCGGCGAGATGCAGACAACAGAAGTAGAAAAAATATTAGAAAATATATTTATTCCTATAATTTTAACTTGACAGCTGTGTAATAATAATTAAGAATATCCTCTATCGAAGTTAAAAATTTACCGCCGTAGCGTTGGAATTTTAAATTTATTTCCTAATACGTATACTTATACATAAATCCAGTACTGAATTATAACTAAAACTTCATTATATTTTGTCCTTATCGTTGTTGTATCTTAATGTATAAAAATATTTCTATTTTTATTTCCAATTCCATCAGTAAATCATAAATTCCAATATTAAAGAATAACTTCATAAAAGTTAATAATGTTTTTCTCACATGCGCGAGCGCCTCACCCTAGAACGGAAATTCACGGAACTAAATAATATTACGCCTCTCTGCTATGCACCCCGCAGTACACTGCTGATAATATAGTTGCATATGCACAGTCACATTTACGTTTCAACAAAGGAAATGTAATAAAAAATGAAAGCATAATTTTCTTTGTTTAATTTTCTAGAGGATTTAATTGTTAATATGGCGTTTCAAAGACTTAAATATCGTGCTAGTGTGTCATACTGAATAATTTATGCTTTTATACATGTTATATTTAGGAGTACCTTTATTTTATTACGGTATTAGTGAATTACCCTTTATTTTATATATATATTGTGAACGAATCTTTATTACTTCACGTGTAACAACTTTTTAGCAAAGTTAAAAAATTATCTGATTACAAAAGGATTTCGTGCGAGATTTTAAAATGTAAAAATACTTTTTGTTACATGTTAATTATTGTTAAGTTTTTGTATAAAGGTTACCGTAGCAGAAAAACAGAAATACCAACATACAAAATAAAAAAACATAAGTTTGATATTGAAACGTAAAAAACAAAAATTGGGGGGTAGTTTTGGTCTTGAAAAGATGATTAGCTTTTTACCGACCGCCAACATATATAAGGGAGGTATTGTGATCATGCCGATTTTGACATTTCGAGATTTCGATGGATCTCCACGAATTGAGGTCCCTACATAACGTTTTGACTATTTTTAGCATGATGTCTGTCGGTCTGTCTGTCCGTCCGTCCGTCTGTCTGTCTGTCTGTCTGCCCGTCCGTCTGTCTGTATGAGCAAATTCGACTAAAAGAATTTTTATGAAACTTCATATTTAAGCTTTTGAGATCAATGGCACGAGTTGATCAACTTTTGGTAAAAATCGGTTGACTAGAAATAGAATTTTACTCGTGTCGATTTTTGCGAATATTTCATAACAGAAAAATATTTCGAAAAAAATTATTTAACAAAAGTTGCTATAAAAGCAATAACTAACAACTTATTTCAGACATTTTTTGATGAAACGAAAAAATATAATATGATATTTATTTAATTTTTTTAAATAGGGCCCCCGTTAGGCTTTTTTTTTTGTATAGATATATAAACTTTGTCTCTCATATAAGGAGTAGAAACTAATTCTATCTCCATGTATAAAATTTTATCAAAATTGGCCCATAAACATTAAAAATATTGTAATTCTTAAAAAATTGGACCCCCATTTAGGCCTTTTTTGTACAGATAAATGAATTTTGAACACCTACATACCAGGAGACATTAATTCTAATATTCTGTGTCAAATCCCATCGAAAACGGTCCATAAATAAGCGAGTTATGGCCGTGCTCTATTTTTGGACAAAACTGGAGCAAATTTTTTTACCAACTTGCGAATTTGATGTTTTTGGCTATTGAGTCAAAAGCCTCATGCACTCCTTATTCTAAAACTGTAAGTATTTTCAAAATCCGTTCATAAATAAGCGAGCTACATTTGAACTAGTTTCCATTAATCCGCTCTAATTATTTGGGCTAATTCAGTAATTAGTTCAGATATTTGGTTTAGTTTAGGTGTATTCCCGGGTTAGCAGCACTTGCCATACATTTCTGAATCAAATCAAAATATAAATATACGTCATTAGGATTACAATGTAATTTACTGGAAAAACGTATGTTTTAATTGTAATTTATGCAGATAAAATTTGATCAAGGACTTTTTAATTAGGCCTTTTGATTGGCCTAGCGACGTGTCGTCGTGTCGTCAACTGACGCTAAGATGGCTACCTATTTTTGTCTAATGATGACATTTGATATTTTTTAAGGAAATTAAATTGAAAATTTGTGCTGAAAAGTTGTAAAAAGGTAAGAAATATTTTAAAATTTAATTAGAATTTATTATTTATAATTCACAACAGAAAAATATTTCGAAAAAAATTATTTAACAAAAGTTGCTATAAAAGCAATAGCTAATAACTTTTATTTGAGACATTTTTTGATAAAACGAAAAAAAATTGAAAAAGTATTTATTTTTTCATACTTATATGTAACGTTTCCATGGTCATGATAAATAATCGGCCCGATTCTGTAAAAAGTTACTGGGTTAGTTGCTACTGAGTAACGTTGCTACGAAATAACTTTTATAGTAACTTTCTTATCAATCGCCAAACAATTGGTATTCTCCAAGCATAAGCACAAGCAACGTTCTTATAACAAGTTATATTTAGTAACGTTGCTACAAAGAACCGTGAAGCTAGAAGCAGATTACGTTCTGCGCAGGCGAGGTATTGGTTTTTAATTGAGTTTGACAGCTATGTTGTGAGTTTCTGAGGTTAAACGAAAAATGTTTTATAAACAAAATCAGAAAAAGAATTGCAAACAGATGGAAATTCTGTTGAATTTCCTGGCAAACAACCCGGTCATGGTCGGCGATACGAGTGTTTAAAAAATAATTGACAGGAACGAGTGGTGGTGCTGTAGTGATGTGCTATGTGGTTACTGTTTTCTATGTGGTGGTGCAAGTTATAGTCCAAATTTAAATGAATTGCGTGAAATACAGTTAAAGAAGTTCGGATAGCCATTGAACAGGCGCGCACTTAAAACATTGATCTGGGAAAGGTCCATTTCGAAAAAATATCTGTAATATAATACAAATGTATTGTTGTGTTTTTATGGAGAGGACTGGGTTTATATATTAACTTAATTTTGATTATAATTTAATTTTTAATAATAAAAAAGGTGATTCTTATATTTGCAATCGCTTAGTTTTTATTAAATAAGATTTTATTTTTCAAATCCTTGGGGGAGGGGGTCTGAACTCGTCGACCACCCCCTTGTGTACGCAGCTTCTATTGACAGTCGTAGTTAATACATTTAAAAAATATTGTACTGTTATACTATTATAAAACAAATGTAAATAAACAAAAAAAAAAAAAAAAAAAAAATAGAAATTGAAATAAAGAACTCGAAGAATTTTGTGCTATACAGAAAATAAAATAAAAATCCTTCTATAATTATTGTCTCTATGTTGCCCTTCATTGTATAATGCTTGAAATAATTCATTATTAAACAGAAAATTTGCGATTTTTCACGATTTTAACAAGTTATTTTGAAGTTACTAAGTGTAGCAACTGCTTTCTGTTAGTTGTTATCCATAATAACTTTTTTAGCAACTAGTTACTAATTTCATAGTAACTTTTTTCTTACAGAATACGGATTTCGTGAAAGTTGCTAAAAAAGTTACTGACCTTGTATTTAGCAACTTTTATTGTAACTTTTTTGTAGTATATTGCTTACAGAATTGGGCCGAATATCTCTGTTAGAAAATATTAGGCCAAATTATTTCTACTCTGCTGCTAAAATGTATTTTATACAAGTACTTTTTGATAGCGGTCGGTCCTGTGGTGGCCACAGATGATTTTTATTTTTAGAATATTATTTAAGGCGCAAATAAAAATACTTGCACCCGGGTCCTCTTGAAGAAAGCCGGTCCTCGTACACGTAAATTAGCACGGATATGAATAAGAGATTAGCCATATCTTTATAATTAAAATCGATCCATAAATTAAGGGCTATTAAATAATTTGTGTTAATTGCAAATTATAAATGATTATATAATTAAAATGTAACGTGAACCTACCCTTAACCTAATCTAAAACTGCTGTCGCGACAAGATTGATTCCCTGTAAAAAATGAAAAAAATTCGTGATTATACTTGCTAAACCATGTTATTTTTATACTATCTTTATTATAGCATCAGACAAGGGTTCTCTACGGCATTTAATTCCCGCAAGATTAAATTTGGAAGATGAGTAAATAAAAAAGAATATTTTTATGTTTCAGTACACTAACAGAGAGAAACATTTGGGAAATATTCTTTTCATAAGTGGGCGTACTTTCAGATAAATTTAAAATTTAATTATTCCTAAATGATAATGAAATGTTTATATAAGTCCAGTCATCCTCAACCTATAAATAAACCAGTAAAATTGTAAAATACATACCTATATATTCGAAAAATAACGGACCTATTTAAATTAAAAAAAAAAAAAAAAAAACAATTAGGTATTTTGCCAAAATTATTTATTTTTATTCAAAATACATCCCTTCCGCATAAATTTCGCTGGGCACGGTCAACCAATGCTAGCATATATTTTTTTATGTCGTTTTACGTAATTTCCCATTTGACCGTCGTCTTAGACTTGTGTAACACTGTCATAAAACGTTCCTTTCATTGCCATTTTGAGTTTTTGGAACAAGTCATAGTCACATGGAGATAAATCAGATGAATACGGGGATGTTGAAGCACACAGACTTGTTTTTATGCACTTTTTCCACCAACTTATCGCGATTTTTGTAGTACTGTAATGTTTTGAGAGAAAAAATTAAACAACATAAATAAAAATGAAAACTATTAAGATTTCATTATTACTATTAATATTTAACAATTTTTTTAAAATACCTTATCTTGGGCCAACTTGAAAATTTATAGTTCCAAACTGGCTGAATGGAAAATGCTTGGGAAAATGAACACCATTTCCAATGGAAATATGCTAAACCCTTAATGTAAAAGAGTCTGCTTTGATCGAAAACTCTGGAGATGCTGTCAGCCAAGCTAGCATAGAATTTTTTCAACTTTGGCTTTCCATTATTCAAAACAATCCTTCTAATCCTCAAGTCACTAATCCGGTAACAAACAACTCATTACCACACAATAATGTGAGAAGCAATCTTAATCCGGTCGTTAATCCCGTCGCAGGTAGTCCCGTCCCTACCTGATCCCAACCACCCGACCAATAGCAACACACCTATAACCTGCTCCCACTCTTACAATACTCGGTATAAAAACTCGAAGAAAATTGAAATTTTTATCACTTCTTGTGATCCCTGAAGACGGAAACAGATTGTTGAGCAGTTTCCGAAACGTCCGAATATATTTTATATACTCATTAAGTATTATATCTTTTTGATACTAATACTCATTATATTGTACTATTCTAGCCTAGTACTATCAGCAATGGCAAACGTTCAAAATAACGGTGTCCGCATTAATATTGGACCATTGCAAAATAATTTCAAAGATATTATATCTTGAATGACTAGTTTTTTTTAAATATTTCTTCAGTGATAATTTATTAACATTTGTTTTCGTTACAGAGATCTGCGATGCCTCCGAAACATCATTCATACCAATCTAATGGTAACATACATCATGACTGATCTCATGTGGATTTTGACTCTAATACTAAATGTAAGTATTATAATAAACAATAGCATATCTCTGTCTCAATCAGCGTTGCCAGACGTCCCGATTTTTGCGGGACGTCCCGCTTTATGAACAAGAATAGATTGTCCCGCGTGGGACAGATAAATTCACGAATTATTCAAAAATAAATAAATCGTTGAAGTAAGGTCAAAACAATGCGATGGATGCGTGAGTACGTAATGCCGCCGTGCCGTACGGGAATTTGCACAGAACTTCGCCCATTGATACTTGATGAAGTAGATGTGGACCTGATTTATGAAGAATTCAACTTGCTAAAACCATCTATTGACGTGATTGCGAAAAATTCGAAAGACTTACAAAAATAGCATCAATTATATAAGCTACTCTCGGAAAAAAACTAAAAATATTTACAAGTTAATTTCATTTATTATACCAATATCTAATTGCTATCCCGAACGAGTATTTTCTCAGATGAATTTAAAATGGTCAGAAGCAAGAAACAGATGTTCTATTGAGTTGATAAAATCGGAATTACTTCAATTCAACATGCAATAGTCATGTGCTGAATTTTATCAATACATTAAGGACCAGAAAGAAAGTCTTTCTAAAGTAAAATCGTCAGTCAAATACATTTTAAAATAGTATTTAATAATAATAATAATATTTATTAACCATGTCACATTATACATGTTTATAGCACGTCAGTATACAAAAAGTACAGATTAAAATATAAATTGATATACAAATTATAACAATAATATCTATACAAAGAGGCTATTATCCACAAAAATGTATATATTTAACCTTTTTGAAATTAATTTAGTTTTATAGACGAAATCTCATCAATGTTGTAAATTGGATAATTACTCAATAATTTTTTAAGCTTACTTTTAAAAATACTTAGCCGAAGGTCTTTCCACTCCTCACTATAGCTGTTATAAAATTTAATTATTAGGTAATTAGAATTATTTAAAGTAGTGGCTAAACGGTGACGTGGCAGATGGATATGACTACTGTTGCTAGTGTTATAATTATGGATATTACTGTTTTTAACTAATTGACTAGTCTCTTTGTGTAGTTCGCACAGGCTAACAAAGGTGTATAAAGGAGGAACAGTAAGTATTTGAAATTTAATAAAATGGGGTTTGCAGTGATCACGTCTACCAATTTCAGCCAGTACTCTAATAGCAGCTTTTTGAATTATTAAAACGGAGGCTGCTTTACTAGCAGTCCCCCATAGCTCTATACCATAGTATAAGTGCGAATGGAAAAGCGCGTAGTATGCTATTAAGAAGATGTCATGAGAGACGAGCTGAGAGAGTCTTCTTAATAGAAAAAGAGATGTAGATAAGCTTTTTTTAAGAGAATCAATGTGACTTGTCCAAGAAAGTTTTAAGTCCAGAATGAAACCTAAAAGTTTCACCACCATTGTTTCGCAAGAATGCCCTTGGGTTAGAGGAAAATATGATTTTCTGGGTTTTAGCAACATTAATAGTAAGTAAATTGGAATTAAACCAATCACAGAGATTCAAACAATTCAAATCAGATTTTGATTGCTTTAAGATAAATAAACATTTAGAAATATTTAACTGTACTTTTTATTAGGTTGTCCCGTTTTTTGCGCCTTAATTCCGATTTTTTTAAAATTTATTTGGTAAAAATCCCGATTTGGTAAAATAATAATCTGGCAACGCCGGTCTCAATACAACTTGACTGATGCGCTCTACTCTGAGCTGACAGTGTGGACGTACTTACTAGAGATGGGTCGTTCATGAACGAACCGGCTCACTGAGCCGGCTCAGTACACTAACCAAAGTGACACGGTTCACCAAATTGAAATTAGCCGGCTCACGGCTCACTGTATAGTTTCAAGTTTCAAGGGTACGATTGGTCGGGCGATTGTGAGCAGTGACCGGAGTGATCCGGATCTGGATCGATGTCATGTTGAACTTCGCTAGAACTCGGCTTGTGATGTATTATCATAAAGTGTATTTTGTCATCAATTTGTAGGGCAGTTTATTTGAAACTAATAGGCTTAGTCTGTATTTTCTTACAACCATACTATATAAAAATATTAAAAATATTGCCCAAATCCCAGATGTCCGATTTATAAGGGCAATAAACATCGCCATAAACTTAACACATCTGGTTTAAAATACAGTAGCTACATAAAGTGAATTGTTTGTTTCAAAAATGTTAGATAAGAGTCGGGGCTAAACGACGTTCTACCTACGACCGAACGACCGACCGACCCGTGTCTCGGGATCATGTTTACAGTTTATATATTGCAAGAACCGGCTCTAAGCGACGTTCTACCTACGAACTAACGACCGTCCTGTGTTTCGGAAACATGTTTACTTAACCGGATCACTGAGCCGGATCAATGAACCGGCTCAACAAACTGAACGACCTCCACTGATCCGGTTCCGCAAACTGAGCCGAAATTTCCATCTCTAGTACTTACCAACTTGGCAAAATGTTGACATACAGACCAATTCTGTAACTCAGTTTAACAACAAATTTAGTTGCAATGATCATAGTGATCATTGTAACTAAATTTGTCACTATGAGCAAGGTCAGTTACTATCATGAATGAAAGTCATTATACTTTTTATAATATTTTTTCTTGCAATTTTATCAATACTTTAGCATAAAGAGAGTCAAAACCAACAGATTTAGAAACTCTTATATTTATTTAAATATTATTCATAACGAAAAGTAACAAATATGAAGATGTTACGGTTGATATTCGTCATATTTGATCTTGTATATTTGGTCGTGACTGGGGTAGTATCTTGTTTCGTTCAACTCGCGAGACTACAGTCAAATAAAAGCTGTACGTGCCAGGACTGAGCTTTCAACTTAACCAGGCGACACAACAGACAGAGATTCTATCAGCTCTTACGTGCACCTACACTGATTGAAAGAAAAAACCTCTCAAGACGATCATTTCTACAAGATGAGAAGGTCAGGGAACTTAATAATTAATTAACGATAACGCTGATAGCCTGAAAAACTAGCAGGTGGTAACTTGATAAAACATTTATAACATCGGGGAGGTTTAGTTAACTAAGAAATATTTGCCCATAGCTTCTGTGTCTATTGGCGTGGATTTCGTTAATTATAAAATAAATTATATTACACTACAACCAGTTTTTTTCTGTAAAGATAATTACGTCACAATTGCCTATTGCATTTACATAATATGTATAAATACTTAATATTAGAGATGGGAATTTCGGCTCAGTTTACGGAACCGGATCACTGGAGGTCGTTCAGTTTGTTGAGTCGGTTCATTGATCCGGCTCAGTGATCCGGTTAAGTAAACAGGTTTCCGAGACACAGGTCGGTCGTTCGTTCGTTGGTAGAACGTCGCTTAGAGCTTAGAACGTCGCTTAGGTTCTTGCAATATATGAACTGTAAACATGATCCCGAGACACAGGTCGGTCGGTCGTTCGTTCGTAGGTAGAACATCGCTTAGAGCCGGCTCTTGCTTAGAGCCGGTTCTTGCAATATATGAACTGTAAACATGATCCCGAGACACAGGTCAGTCAGTTGTCGGTCGGTCGGTCGTTCATTCGTAGGTAGAACGTCGCTTAGTCCCGGCTATTATCTAACATTTTTGAAACAAACAATTCACTTTATGTAGCTACTGTATTTTAAACCAGATGTGTTAAGTTTATGGCGATGTTTATTGCTCTTATAAATCGGACATCTGGGATTTGGGCAATATTTTTAATATTTTTATATAGTATGGTTGTAAGAAAATACAGACTAAGCCTATTAGTTTCAAATAAACTGCCCTACAAATTGATGACAAAATACACTTTATGATAATACATTACAAGCCGAGTTCTCGCGAAGTTCAACATGACATCGATCCAGATCCGGCTCACTCCGGTCACTGCTCACATTCGCCCGACCAATCGTATCCTTGAAACTTGAAACTATACAGTGAGCCGTGAGCCGGCTCATTTCAATTTGGTGAACCATGTCACTTCGGTCAGTGCACTGAGCCGGTACGTTCATGAACGACCCATCTCTAGTTAATATAGATACTTCCAATACGGTAAAATAGAAACCTCGATTTTTACTTGCCGAACGGCAGTAAAACTTTTTTTCCCCTTAGATAACCGAGAATCACTCATTTTAAAATATCTTAGCACTATTTAGGGATGCTATATAATAGGGTTGTTACTTAAGTAAACATTTTAATACTCTTAGTAAGAAACAAATTAAAAAATAAATAGTTATTTTATTGTTTAAATAAGGACAAACAATTAAACAATTTACTTACTTTTTTAAAGGTTCACACTATTGAAAAATAAAGTAGTGTGCACCTAAAATCTAGTTAATTAGGTTAGGTTTAGTTAGTAAAAGAGTAGGACGGAAGAAATATTGGTCTACTTTACTACATTTTCCCCCTTTTACGACTTAACTTCAAATGACAAATAAATAACTGCTTAAAATGATAGTATTAGCTGTCTCAATTTGTAATACGAAACTAAGAGGAACTTTTCATTTTTTATGTTGTCTATTTAAAATATAATCTTAGGGTGGTACTGCTGAAATGGCACCTTTCAAAACATTTGACAATTCATATTTGACATTAAATTATATGTCAATTTATTTTTTTAATTGAAAAGTATTTTTATACAACCAAAATAAGAACATAACATCAGAAAATATGCATAAGAGACAACAATTAGATAAATATACAAAAAAACACATATATAACGCTTATGGAAAACTTTTAGAAAAAAATGGAACAAAATTAAAAAGAAGCGAAATTATAGACCTTGTGGCAGATATTTTTTCAGTAAATCTTGGTGTCCTTTTTGTTGTGAAATATAAAATAATTTACCCATTTCAATTTCTTTAGATTTCTGAAGGAGAAGTAAGAAAATAAGAAAACAGATAGAACCACAGACTACATGTTTCGAAAAGATTTGCAGAGAAAAATTTTGGATTTACATTCAAAAAATGAATATTTTTTTAAAAATATGATATTAAATTTTGAAAAACAAGAATTAGATTTTAAGGGCAGCAGAATAAAATGATAAATTATTATTATATAATATGTATTTTTGTTTTTTATATTTTATCACGATATTTCATTGATAATTGTAATATTATTTACTATTATACGAGTGATAATCGAAAGTTTGATGAAATAAATATTAATATATACATTCAAAATATTTGACATGTCAATCACAATTTATTATGTCAATTTAGTAATAACCTCAATATGATGAAACTTAACCATTCTTTTAAAAGCCAGATTTACAAGTTCACATGATTCTACAAAAGTCTATTTACACCACAACAGTCACTAAAGTAACCAGATCTAGTTTCGTATTACAAATTGAGACAGATTATACAATTTTTGTATTCAACAGCCTACCTGATTTTCTTATTCTCAATAATTCTAGCATTATCCTCATATAAAATACACGTACGAAGTACAAGCACGTTAATTAGTCTAATATAAAATATAAAATACTATAATATAATATATAAAGTCTAATATAAAATAAACTTTTGTATATATTTTTAAGATTGTCTTTTTTACTAGAGCACTTTTTTCGCTCTTCAGGTTTTATGAAAAACCTAATTAATATATTTTTGTAGTTAATTCTTCAAAGCAGTTAATGAGACAAAGTATTTCGAATAAAAATGTACTTTAACTTGAAAGAAGGTACTTTTTTGCTGTCTGGTTTCCAGCCTGTTGCACCTGTAGGGATAGAATTACAGCGTAACTCGACACGACGCAACTTCCTAACAAAATTGGCCAAGATTACTTTATTAAATTTTAAAAATAGAAAATCAGATTTGGAAGGATTTTCAGACAGACAGGAAATTATATGATGAAAATTTGGCAATCTGTATAACAAAGAAAATAAGGATTTTTATAAATTTTGTGGTCGTATCAGTGGTGTTCAATTTTTTTTATTTAGGTACCCCTATACCAGAAAAAATAAATAACACTTACATGGACGCCCGCAACATTTTTTTCAAGCGGGTGGAAAATATGAAGGCATATTTTTGAAAATATTTAGTAATTTATTAAATAAACTTTCATAAATACAGAACACTATTTAAATAAATTGAAGTCTGCTATCATTAGCAAATTAGCGTTAATGACTTTTCATACAAAATCTACTCTATTATAGTCGGATTGCTGATAGGTGACTGTTACATGTATGTAACAAGTAGTGCATTCATAAAATAATCTAGTTACCATTTATCAGCAATTTTAAAAATGTTTTTTGTTATTTGTCTTAGCTGTCAGTATCTGGTAATAAATATTAATTAGTAGAGCTTGTGGTCAATTATTAAATTCACACACTTTAATTTTAAATCTGCTGGGATATTTTAATTCCGAAAAAGAGAACAATGGGCCACTTATTTCTCTATCTTGTGTCCATCAAAGAGTAGCAGCTGCCTTAAAGATTTCGGAATCAACAATTCGTAGAATTATAAAATGTAATAAAGCAGAACTTCTCACTAACAAAATCACGAAAAAACGAAAGAAATTAAAATCTGAACCAGTTTATTTTATTGATACATTGGCACAAACGTATGATCATGAAGTACTAAGATTACCTCCTTATCACTGCCAGTTTAACCCCATTGAACTAATTTGGGGTATAACAAAATATTATTATGATAGACATATTGGTCAAAACGGATATAGTGATAACGAAGTTTTGAAAATGTGGCAAGTAGCCTGTGATCAAATTAATTGTGAAACTTGGGCAAAATCTGTTAAAAAAATCGAAAATTTAATAAATGAATGGTGAGAAAGGGAAAGGATTGTTGATGATATTAATCCAATAATAATAAATACAAGAAATGACAGCGATAGTTCAGATGACGACGATATCATGCATTACAGTGACTAATTTTTTTTAAATAAAAACATTTAAATACAACTTTTAGCAATATATTATATGAATAAATATATTTTTACTTAATATTTTATTACTTTGTACTTACGGGAAACATAAAAATTTAATTTAATTTAACAACAAATTATAATCCAAAATTTACGTATGAGTATAAGTTTTTCCTTATTTATAATTATTACCTTAAAATTAATAATTTTATTTGTTTGAGTACTGCTGTGAATTTGTTTTCGTGCTCTAATTAGTAAAGATATCTATGAATCATGCCGTTTCTTTCTAATTCTTTGTTTTTTATTAAAATAATTTGGAAGGTTAGTTGTCAACTTGCGTCACTATACGTTACTATGGGTATGCGAAATAATTATAATGCTATAGACAGAGAAAGCATACAGTACTGTATATCGATACTTGTAGCAACGAACAGTCACCTATCAGCAATCCGACTATATGTAAATTACTTTAGTGCCACACTTTTATTGGGCTTGTGCCTGTTGTGTGGCCAAAATTAAATAAATAAGTAAATAATAAATAAACCTTTAGCCCAAAATACCATATTTTTGATCATTTTTGAATATTCAAAGTTCTTTCGAGAAAACAATAGAACTAAGGATAGTAAATATAACTATTATACTATCTTTGATAGAACTTAACAGACACTTCAAGACGGATGACTTGTTTGAATAAGGCCAAGAGCCCTCCGAACACACTTCAACTGACTCAAAGTGCACAAGAAAAAATATAGACGTGAACAAAGTTATACAGGAAACTAATTAGTCTCTTAATAAATAGGTAGCTAGTTACTAACTACTAAACTATTAAAAAGCTGAAACAAAGAGAAATTAGAAGAACTATTAAAAATATTCAATATTAGATTTATTAATAAATTTAATAGTTTGTTATGAATAGAGGAAATTTTAACTTCGTTTAAATTTTCACCAAATTTGTTAGCTGTTAGTTTAACAAAAGCTGTATTGATGTTAATTAATGTTCAAACTACCCTGAATTGCCTTAATTAGAAAATAAATGGGCTTCAACCGCCTACAAACTTTCAGATGCAGACTGCTAGCCTACGTTTGATACCATATTTATAGACGAACAATAAATCTCCTACTTCGCTACTGAAAAAAAACTATTAATTTATATCTACAGAATGGGTCTAATATCCAATGGGTCAATTCTGTGCAACCCGTAACGCATTCCATAACCTCTATTGTCATCTGACACTACCGATAGAGGCGCCACTGCATTGTACATCATGGCTGACGCAGATAGGATATTTTTGAACAGGTTCAATGGTATCTTCATGTGATATTTATTGAAATTAATTTATTATTCAATATGAGGGTTGCGTTAAATGAAATTTGCCGTTTTCTCAGTACCCAAGTAACCTCTAGATTTATAATTGAAGGTAATAAGGCTTTTTTGCCACGTTTCGGAACACGATGAAAACTTAGGTCTCTATCACGACCTACTTTTGTATTGCAAAGAAAAACACAACAATTCACGTTGCATTTAATTTTTCTTGCAATTTTAAAGACATTTTTTAAAAACTCGCTATGAAAACAACAGTAAACAAACTCGACTATCCTCCACCTGTCAGTTTCTCAAAATGTCACTAGAGGCGCTTCAGTTATTGTCAGTTGACAACAGAAGTTACGGGTATCTGTAGACAAATGGTGGATCTGCGCGAACCCGTAACGTTACGGATCGTCTGTATCTGTTATGGATTCCCGTAAAGTTTGTAGGTACTGCCGTTCTATTTATAACCAATACGAAGATTGCTTTTTACAAGTTTTTTCTTTAAAAATGAATCAATGATTTTCAATTACATATGCAGTTGCATAACTAGAATATATGTTGCGTCGCAAGAATTTGATGGGTGTATAGAATATAATAATTTTCGATTTATATTATAGAGAAACACTTATGTAAAAGAAAAGTTATTATTTTTTCATTTTTATTCATTTAAAGATAAATCCAAAAATAAATTATTCACACCTCTTTAAAAATATATATAATCAAGGCTAAGGTGCGGGAATGAAGAGAGAGAGGAAATAGATATTGGAGGAAACAGGAAGATAAGTTGTGCAGGATGTGCGGGGAGGAGGAAGAAGATATAGAGCACCTAGCGAAGAGGTGTAGAGAGATGACAGTATGGTCGGGGAGCACATTAGACCTGTTGCACGAAGATGGAAGGGGAGAGAGGTGGGCGAGGGAATTAGAGGCAAGAAGGATTGAGTTTGGGGAAGTGGTAAAGGAAGGAAAGAAGAGGTCCGGTGGGAAGCAGAAGGGGAGAAATGGAAGGAAGGAAGGGCGCTGAGGTTACCTGGAAATGGGGAGGAAAGAAGGGAGATAGGAGGAGGGGTGAAGAAATGGTTGGAAGGGAAGAGAATGGAATAAAATAAATTAAAGATGGGCGAGAGAACTGGAAGCAATAAGGAAGGAGATCGGAGAGGGAAACCAGAATAGAAAGAAAGAGAGGGACACTGGAGTAAGAAGAAAGAAATGAGATAAAAAATATTGTAAATTGTATTGTATTTTACGTTATTTATTTTTGATTGTTCTATTTCTATTTGTAAAGGTTAATACCCTGAACGCCGCAAGGCCTAGGGAATAAAGAATATATAGAGTTACCTTTCAATATAGGGAAAAATTGCTAAGCGATATGACATCTGGTGGGATTTTAGGAACTACAGAAATAGACATTGTGTCGCGCTTTTTTTTATAAAAAATGTTTGCATAAAAATATAATTGCATAAAAACAAGTATTAATATTGTAGCAAAATTACAAAAACCACCAGTAAACATTTTCCATAAGTAAAATTCACCTTGTTTATATGTAACGAATGTCTATTTTGAAGGTTCCAAGTTTGCCGAAATAGCGCTGCGATCTTAAAATACTTCCCCTATTGTCTGCCTCAAAAGAACTTCCTTGGGAAGCCACACACCGCTGGAGACGGTTCTTCCAATCCTCATAGCAGTGCTGGAACTCGGATACTGGAATAGCTTTCAGCTGTTCGATTACGGACGTTTGAATGTTTTCGAGTGTCCCAAAATGACGTCCCTTGAGGTGATTTTTCAATCTTGGGAAGAGGAAAAAGTCACAAGGACTTAAGTCAGGCGAATAAGAAGGCTAACGAGTTTTTGGCCAGTAAAAACATTCCTCTGTAAATGTAATTTCCAGTTTTCTTATTTTGATTCTGTTTTTTATTTCTAATTCTTTTGATTTTATTCAATTTTCATTTATTTTATTTCCTGGAACGGCTGCGGAGCCCCTGAGAAGTGCACGCGGAACACAGGTTGGGAACCGCTGGCGTATACTATGAATAAAGCGAGTTCTTATGTACTTATGTTCGTAAAAAGTAAAACTGAGATATGTTTTTTTAATTTTGTCCATTACTCATCTTCCTTTTTGTAAATTTTTATTAATAATGTTTTTTTTTTTGCAGATGTTCCACAGTGGGATGACATCATGTGTTTTATTAATTATTCTACTTCATTATTTCCATTTGACAAATTTTTTTTGGATGTTTGTAGAAGGTACGTAAAATATTATTTTTAACCGGTATCTAAATTTAAAATTCATATTAAAATTCAGATATTTTTACACAAAAGCAAAAAAATGTTAACAGAGATAAAGATACTCTCTTAAAACAATATTATTTTACAATTGTTTCTTTCGTTTTTTTTTTTTATTATTGTTCTCTCTTTTATAGCCTTTTTTTAGCTTTGAATTTATAAAAGAGAAATCAAACAGCAAATGCAAATTAATTATATAACGAATAAAATTTGCAAAGGTGTACAGCAGAAGTTCTTAATTTTTCGCGAAACAATTCTATATATTCAATAACTCATTTTATGCAAAGTTTCGTAGAAAAAATTACTCCAGCATTACTGAGTTTAGATATGTTTTACTATATATATAGTAAAACAAAAATAATACAAAAAGTTTTAATTTAGCAAGGACGTGGTTGTCTCCACAGCTTGTATAGAACATGATAATGTTGTTTGTAATCGGTCCTTGCGATGAAGTTTTGCCTTATTAATGTGCGGAATCTTATAGAAATTCCATCCTTTTGCTAACATGGTTGCTTTTAGAGAAGTTTGCAATGTTAGAAAAACATTATCAAGGGTTTGTATGTTTAATGCATTATATGCATTTGGTACGCATTCAATAAGTTCGTCGATTGTATTCGGTGAAGCTGTATGTTGTAAGTATTGTATTAAATTGTAAAAGCCAAGATCCAATACATTAAAATCTGGATTATTTGGCAGTTGTCGCACGCCTGCATAGTCGTCTTCAAGAATTCAAAGACCTGATTCAGAATACCTTGTATTAAAGATAGATCATTTCTTAATTCCTAGAGTTCAACCCAATTCCAACCCCCAAGTATCTAGCTAGGGGTTGGAATGGAGTTCATGACTCACGGTTGGATGTCAACTCCAAATCTTACGATTACCTTGCACCACACCTAATATTTCAGGGTTTCGTAGGTAATGCGCCAGAACCGGCATAGCTATACTATTAGTAATAAACTCATATTTATAAAACAAAATGCGGTAGCAGTTGTAATCAACGACAGAAATTTGGCAGTTGCAGTTAGCGCCACCGTCACCAGGCGTCACTACTTAACTTCAGACAAATATTCCTTACGAAAATGTTAGCAAAATCCGAGCAATCCGACTAATCTTGTAACGTCACCAGATCAATCTGAGCAATCTTGTGGATTGAATAAACGTAAACGCCTATTACTTTCGTTAATCTCACATTTTTTAAAGTATTGTATGCCATATTTTCTGACGATATTTGTTTTGTAAACTATTATTTTAAAACAAATTTTGCTATAGCTCAGTCGCTGAAACAGCGCAATTCATCATTTTGCGTCATAACTTCAATGACAAACTTAAAGGCGAAAAAATAACTAAATCAATTTTTTGCATGTGCATTATAGACTAATATGGCTTTTTACTCTTTTATTTTACTAAAACATACCTTTTGAAGTCATATTTAGTTTGTGTTCGATAGTTATTTTGAAGATTTACAAATTATAAAAGTGTTTATTTAATATAGGGACATTTGTATTGGTATCTTTGAATAAAACTATGTTTACATTGTCATTTAATAATACGTCTGTTGTGTTTTGATACTGACTTGTGTTCAAATATCTAACTTATAGTAATTTCTAAAAACCTTTTTTATTTAGTTTGTTGTTTATTTAGCAGTTTTGTGTTTAGTTATATATTTTCTTATAGATTTTCTTATTTGATTTTGTGTGTACTGCATAGTTTTTAGGTTATATTCAACTTATTTTTATTTTCTTTTCTTTGATCATATTTTTGGATCACATCAGTCCTTTGTAGGACTATTTTGCTTATTAGAATAGTTTATTTGTTTCTATTCTGTTCTTATTCTTATATTTTCATTTAATTTCGATACAAGTGACAGCGTACAAAAATTACATTCGTTAAATTGATGAATGTAAACGTATTAAACCGGACGTCACATTTTTTTGTGACGTTTCAAGTGACGCAACTGCACTGTTTCGCCGATCTCCCTATAGCATAGGTTAACAGAACATCTTTATCCGTATTCGTGTCCGGGATATTGTACAAAATAATCCGTATCCGTATCCACGGATATGAAATTTTTATGTTCCGGCATATCCCTAATGAGGACCCAGCTGAACTACCACGTTTGTTTCTTTAAAACTCCTATAATAACTCTGATCCTACAAAAACTGATGTTATCAATACACTAACAAAATAACTAGAGGCGACATCTAGTTGAAACTAGTCTACATAATTGACAAGCCCTCGATCGCCTTCCTACAACAAGCTAGCTGTTCAAATTACCTTCGCAGATTGCTAAAATCACATTCTGATCGTACGTCCGGTCTACCGTGTCATGAGGATTGAAGGGGAAATTTCCGGAAGAGGAAGGGGGGATTAATACATGCATATGAATAAATGGCGTAAGGATTTGAGCTTTCCATGAATGAACGTTGCCAAATTGCATAATTATGTTTTAAATGGAAATGTGCCAAAATTCAATGGAGCAATCAGGTTCATGTACAGAAATCAAGGTTAGTTGTAGCTAACATTATTGTTAAATTCATACCTGTCAAAGAAAATTCAGGAAAATTGGTTGGATAATTATGTTCTTATGATATATGTAATAGCAAAATTCGCAACCCGAGGTCTAATTCTAAATGATAACTTCATAGCAGCATTCTGTCAGTTCAAATAACTTGGCACTTGAATAAACAATCAGACCGATTTTGTAAAACTTTATAGAATTTCCAAAATGAAATAGCCACTCTCTCTTTCTGATTCCAATAATGACTGATAGTATAACCATTATACTTGCTGAGTTTATGGTTCTGTTAAAAATAGTTGCCAGGACCGTAATAATTATTTAAAATAAACGTGTTTTCTTATATACTATTTAGAATGAACTGTATATACTTACATGATATTCCTTCACATTTTTATCAGGCCTAGGCTGGCTATATTTGAATTATAAATACAGGCATGTTTAAAAATCGTTTTGTTTTAAAGTCTTTATAGGTTATATTAAATACTTCAAATTTGCACAAACAAAATTCTTTTTTTGCAACAAAAATAAATCCTAGCAACTTCAAATAATTATACCTATGGCTAAATTTGTCTTCAATTCCATCAATTCCGTCTTCTTCCAACTTTTTAATGACCGTCAACATATATAAAGGGAGGTATTGTGATCATAGCAATTTTGACGTTTCGAGATTTCGATGGATCTCCACGAATTGAGGTCCTTACATAATGTTTTGACTATTTTTAGCATGATGTCTGTCGGTCTGTCTGTCCGTCCGTCTGTCTGTCTGTCCGTCCATCTGTCTGTCCGTCTGTCCGTCTGTCTGTGTACACGTGCCGAGCAAATTCGGCTGAAAGGATTTTTATGAAACTTCATATTTAAGCTTCTGCCATCAATGGCACGAGTTGATCAACTTTTGGTAAAAATCGATTGACTAAAAATGAGAATTTACTCGTGTCGATTTTAAGTTTTTTGCGAATATTTCACAACAGAAAAATATTTCGAAAAAATTTATTAAACAAAAGTTGCTACAAAAGCAATAACTAATAACTTTTATTTGAGACGTTTTTTGATAAAACGAAAAATTTCGAATAATTTCTGTAATTTTTTTTTTTCATATTTATATGTAAACTTTCCATGGTCATGATAAATAATATCTCTGTTAGAAAATATTTGGTCAAGTTATTTCTACTCTGCTGCTAGAATATAATTTATATAAGTACTTTATGATGGCGATCGGTCCTTTGGTGGCCACAGCTGATTTTTTTATTAAAAGATGCACAGTCGGCACTATATTTTTCGAATAAAAGTCGTATATTTTATTTATTATTGTTTCAGACATGAAAATATCTATTATCTTGAAAACTTGTAAATCGGGTCGTTTTCGCTGCTGATTTTTGCCACGAACATTGATACGTTGAATTGTTCTGTATGGAACACTAGTTAATTCCGCAGTTCTAAGTACAGGTTTGTCATTACCTTCCGAAACTAACTTTTCATAAACCTTCATAAACGAACTTTGCAATCTTCTGACAAATGACATTTTTCTTTAGTAGCCACGTCGACATTTTCGCATTCCACATAACGTCCACATTTTCGCACTCCAAATCACTTTGCACAGATTTACTATTGTCACTACAGAAATTAGGAATTTCTTCAAAATCAAATGGTCGAAAAAGAGCCATGTTGTTAATATATGCACGCTATGAACGTTGAAAATTAATTAACAAACAAGTATAACAACCCATAAAATTTAGAAACAATAGGATTATAAATTTGGAAAATATCCTTAATGGTTTTTAAGAAACTTCAATTGAACTAGTGTTACATTTCAACTTCCTATGTTAAACCCTCTGGCTACAATTTCTACCGTACAGACAGACACATGAGTGACGTTATAAGGTTTTTTGGTAGTCATATCTACAAAACTCTAAAAATGTCCATATTTTTTATTCATAATTTGTATCGACCAGAGAAAAATAAAATTCAGGACATATTTGAACTGCCCTCTCATTTCTGCACTTTAAAATAATTCAAGAATATAGAGACACAGTATTTTCGAAAATTCTTTTCTATTATTATAGTATATCTTGTAATATAAAATGTGCACATATGTGTCAGTGCATCTTGTGTTTTCTATACAGGAGCATGCTAGTGGAAAACGTTATGCAAGATGACATTGTCAAGACAATTCGAAAATACGAACTTCACTTTTATTGTTTTATCCTGCAAATGCAGCTAATGTCCCCAGGGAATGCATTTTAAGACAGCTCATTAAAATAAATTTATAAATAAAATCTTTTAAATCTCTCTTTCTCCTTGGAAATTATAGTTACGACTATTGTACTTACTCAAAAAAAAAATCTCCATTTTGTTATATCTAGATAATAATCATTACTTGCTTTAGGGGGGGCGACCCTGGGCGTCAGACTAGGAGGTGCGGCGGACGGCCACACAGAGAAAAAATTAATTCAAATTCTAGTAAAAATTATTGATATTTAAGAAAAAAATTACAATGCTTTTTACTAAATTACAATTTTTTATACAATTTAAAAAACTCAATCCAATTCAGATATGAACGAAAATTTACTGTGTGACGAACTTTTAAGTTTTCAAACTTTTATCTGGAACAAAGAGGTTAAACCAGTGGTTCTCAAGCTAGAGTACTAAGTTATATATTTTTTCCGACCCCCAACATACATTCTGTCAGGAAAGTAGCGGGAATTGTTAAATAAAGTACACAATTTTTATTTAATCATCAAAATTTAATTTATCGCCTTCAAAGTAGGCCCCATTTGATGCAACATACATTTTTCAGTACAATAAACAAGTACTTTGTGATCGCGGTCGGTCCTGTGGTGGCCACATCTGATTTTATTTTTCTATATTTTTCCTATACGTGGATCAAAGAGAAGTACACGCATGCCAAATTTCAACTTTCTGTATTCAGCCGGTTGGCTATGAATTTTTCTGAACAAACAGACGGACAGACAGACACTTGAGTGACGATGTAACGGTTTTTTGGTCATATCTACAAAACTTTAATAACTTACGAAATACGGGCTAGTTAGTAATATGGGTAGGCTATGATATATAAATAAAATATGAAATGTCACGGTTGGCTGATTTATTTACTTCATTTCTACTTACTCTGTACATCCCTCAACTTTAGGTCTCCCTCAAATTATGAGTATCCAGACTTGCGAGCGGATCAAGTCTGAATCCCCCCTTAATTTGTTCGCTAGCTGGTTGCTATTATTCTTAGAAGGATTAAGGGTTGTTCAATTAAACTCAACATTTTAGCTAATCTACTTTATTTATGATACGGTTTAAATATTTACATGATTTACAATTTTACATACGACATACAATTATACGATGACTAAATCCAGAGAGACACATTCACACACACTAGGCGCACTACACCAAACTTTAATTTAACCCCTACATGTTCTAAATATTGTCTCTCCACTTTTTAGTTGGTCACTACACTAACGTTCATACGGAATTACTTGCTAATTTAACTCGACTTGATCGACAACACTAAATGACTCTAATCCATGATGAGTAACATCTTACTTTACTTAAAACACGACTTAACTTCTTCACTCTTTAGACTCAACTACCCTAAAATGACTGCCCTAACGTTATGACGGTTTAAAATCAACTCCCCTTAAAAAGAGAACCACCCTGAAAAGCTTACATCGCCCAACTGTTAAATATCATTTAACACCTCGGTCAATCGAGACGACATTTATTATCCATAAATTGTATCATCTCCCCCAGATAAGTAACTAACTAATATTTATTTTAAAACAGAGATTAATAGATTTTCCCATATGGTTCTAACACTTCAAATCTAATTTATTAACAGAGTTGTCTTTCAATATTACAATTTACTATTTCCTTTTCATGTTACATTTACAAAGTCTCAAGTTACAATAATAAACCAGTCTACCCTTATCTTGAATGCCCTTTCTAAGAAATAGATTATTTTTTATCATTTAACATTTTAAATATTTTACTCTAATTGAATGATTATACTGAATTTATTTATGAAATTTTATTTATGAAATAATACCAAAATTACCTTCCTTACTGTACTTATTACCTTCACAGAGGAAAAATGTTCAGTTTTTTGTGCTAGATCTGTATTCTGTCCACTTTTATTTTCATTATTTGTCCTATATACCGTAAAAACATCCATCAATTTTTTACAAAGCTTGTTTGTCTAGATTTAAAACAGGATGAAAAGAGAGTAATTTAATGGTAAATTTGGTGGTTTTTAGATTTGTTGTGTTGGTACCTGTGTGGTGATGAAATAAACGAAATGTCTGCGGGACAATTGAGCGCCGTGTATTGATTCTGGGACGTGATGTTGAGCGAATACACTCGCCCGTGTTAAAGTGGACAAACGATGTGTTAGGCAAATTACATATCTCGCCTGAAAGATCGACTGTTTCACAATATGTGGTATATTGATTTCACCTAACATTGAATACCTAATTTACACCAAATTACAACATCTAACACGTGAAATATTTCTTATTACATTGTTAGAACTAGCTACCCCAACAGGGTTGAATTTAACCCTTTGTGTCTTTGTGCTCACGCTGTGGGGAACACATCAAATAATTTTTATTCAGACGCCTGGTGAGTCTACGTTGTAAACACATACGTATGTAGATGCGCAAATGTGTCCTCTTTCACAAAAAATTGATGTGAAGTGTGAATTTTCACACATTTCAGGGTTTTGCAGGTATTTAGTAAGTGAATGATGATTATTTTGGATGCGGAAACAAATTTTATATTAAAATATATTTTTTTTTTAATTTTAATTCGAACGCCTAATACCATTACTTAGATTTCTAAATATGTGCAGTATTTTTTTTTTTTTACATATAGCAAGGTTCATTAAGAATGTTAAAAATTGCGCCTATGGCTTCCATTAGTTGTTATAAGTTCCGCCCCTCTGATTTCGTGTACATTGAAACAGAATTAAAATATAATTTAAACAATATAAAAATAAAAAAAAAAAAAACAAAAAAAATAATATTGTCTCTTCTCGCAGGGTTCGATCCCTTTCAGATCGAGTTACTTGGGTGAAAACCCAGCGTCAAAAACCACTACACCAGCATACACGTTCCAGTGTAGCGTATTAAAAAGCTATAACTTGTGTACATTATTAGCCAAAGATCACAAAAAATGCGTTTTTTTCCAAAAACATAATCTGATAAAAAATTCCTGTTGTACTATTCCGGTTCACACCAATGTACATTACTTAGAAATTTTTCAGATTTTTAGTTTAAACCATCTGGGCTACAGGGTGTGGGACAATTTTTTTTTTGCACAATTTTGGCAAAAATCGCCTCAAAATAATTTATTTTGCAAAAATAAAAATTTGATCGTTAATCCACGTACCAAGGGCTTTCATTTGATACCCTACACAGAATTTAAAAAAAATATTTTTTTTTTTCGATGAGCACATATTTGTTTATATTTTTAGGTGGATATGTTTTTTAGATGTTTTAGTTTTTTTCCTATGTGCGAGTTGTATAAGCATGCCAAATTTAAACTCTCTAGGTTTAGCCGTTTGGCTACAATTTTTACTGACAGACAGACATACAGACAAACATCTTAAATTTATTTCTGTATATATCCACAAAATTCGTCTACGTTACACTACAAAAAAGTTTTAGTAACTTCTGATGTAAATTTACTGTTGCACTGTTATAAATATTACAAATAAACTTTATATTTTCGCCTTTCTTGTATGAAAGATTATTTGTAGAATTCCTGCACGTTTATATTCACATGCTTTCAACAAGGGTTATCTTTTTTACTTTACATCAAAAGTATCGAAGGTGTGAATGCAATCCAGTGATATTTTGATTTTATTAAGATCGATACAGAAGTATTTTCAATATCACATTCTTTGTATTGAAGCAAGTTCTTTAGAAAACTGAAATACCAACTCAACCGTATCCATGACTTATATACGTGGTACACATAACTATCTGCAATTATGGAATCAGCAGAATTATGTCCAGTGGACCGCGAAAAATAAGAAATATTGTTGAAATCATCTAGCCATTGCTAATTTCAATTGTACAGTTTAGAACAAGAAAGACAAATTTCAATTTAGTGATAAAATTGCATTCATATTTCTGTAAGATTACAGCACAGTAGAACCTCAATTATCCGGACTAGGTCAGGGATGAAGGTAGTCCGGATAACGAAAAATCCGGATAATCGAAAAAAAGTGAGGAGAAATAGGAAAGAAAAATTACGTACATTAAGCATGAATCTTTTTTTATTGATATATACAGGGTGTTTGTCCTACACACTCAGCATGCCGCCTTCACTTATTATATACCTGCGAAACCCTGCAATGTGTGAAAATTCCTACTTCATATCAAGTTTTTTATGTTTCTTCATGTATATACTAAGTGTGTCCCGTAAATAAAAAGGTTGGAAAGCACTGCAATAGAATGACATTCCTACAACTCTGTTTTTTTTTTTTAATTTTTTATTTTTCCTATTTAATTTGTGTTCCACCTTTCCCCACCATTATAAATTGCCAACTTTATGTACTTGTTGACATTTATCAATATCTTTTACACGTGAAAACATTAAAACAAATTAGTAATTCCGCTGTACAGTCCAGTGAAATGCGTTCTTTTTAAATATTTACTCTTTGCTGTTTAAATTTTGTAAAGGATCATTTTGTTACTAGCTTCTTCCATTAGCTTCATTACCGCCCCTTGTAGCAGTTACCCGCAGTACACGTGTGTCGGGTTGGTTGCATGCGCCGGATAATTTTAATTAATTTAAAACATGTGATTTTATTACACTTTTTCCATTTAACGCGGTTTTTCTTATTATTAAAATAGTAAATATTTACAAGGAGCGTCAGTAATACGGTATAAGTGAGAAAAGTAAATTGATATTTAATTAGTTATCAATGTCAACGCAAACAGATGGTGTCACCTGAGAATATATTTGTTCTATCTGACTTTCTGTAAATCGTGGAAATTTCACTTTAATAATTTGTAGCCTTATATTGAAATAATAGTAATAATTATAGTTTTCTAACGTTAATACATATATCATATGCACATATTAGTAAATAATAAAATTGATGTGAAGAGTAAATTTTCACACATTTCAGGATTTTCTAGGTATTTAATGACTACGAGGGTTAGTTTTTATGTTTTTACAAACGACGACTAGATGGCAATATTGAAATGTGTCATTACTATATTCGTAAAATTTTATATTTGTTATTATGAAATCAGTGGCACCTTATAAATTAACCGAGTAGTTTGTTGACAGTTTAAAAAAAAAAGTTTGTGAAAAAATGGATATTACTCGTGAAGGTTTTCGTAGGATGATTTTTTACGATTTTAGTAAAGGCCTAACTCAACAACAGTGCATAGATTCGCTTCGTTCAACTTTTGGTAATAAAGCACCATCAGAAAAGACTGTTTATAACTGGATTGCAGAATTTCGTCGTGATCGTGCGTCCGTCAGTGATGAATCTCGTGAAGGTTGATCAAAATCGGTTGTGATTCGGTTGTGATCCATCAGGAACAGATCTATTTCACAGCTAAATGTTCATGCAAAATTGAATGTATTGCAGTCTGCGATATGCCAAAGGATACCTCTATCTCACGGCAAGTCACATGCCGATCTCCTTCAATGATTTTGCGCACAACATCGATGTTTTTTTGAATCACAACTGATTTTGGTCGACCTTCACGAGATTCATCACTGACGGACGCACGACCACGACGAAATTCTGCAAACCAATTGTAAACAGTATTTTCTGATAGTGCTTCATTACCAAAAGTTGAACGATGCGAATCTATGCATTGTTGTTGAGTTAGGCCTTTACTAAAATAAAAAATCATCCAACGAAAACCTACACCAGTAATATCCATTTTTAGGGTTTTGTAGGTATGACCAAAAAACCCTTATACCGTCATTTTGTCGTTTGGCTGGCTGTCTGTTCGGTAAAAATTGTAGCCAAACGGCTAAACCTAGAGAGTTGAAATTTGACATGCTTATACAACTATTTGACCCGCAGGAAAAATACTAAAACATCTAAAAAACACATTCCCCTAAAAATATAAACAAATATGTGCTCATCGAAAAAAATTAGTAGGGTATCAATGAAAGCCCTTAGTACGTGGATTAACGATCAAAATTTTATTTTTGCAAAATAAATTAATTTGACGCGATTTTTGCCAAAATTGTGCAAAAATTTTTTTGTCCCACACCCTGTAGCCCAGATGGTTAAAACTAGAAATCTGAAAAAATTCTAAGTAGTTAACCGGAATAGTACAACAGGAATTTTTGATAAGGTTATGTTTTCGGAAAATAACGAATTTTTTGTGTTTTTAACAAAAATATGTTAAATATTTAATTCGCTATGTAACACGGTAGATAAGTAAGTGCTCATAGCGTA
Source organism: Liopterus haemorrhoidalis (assembly GCA_963971575.1). Taxonomy (NCBI): domain Eukaryota; kingdom Metazoa; phylum Arthropoda; class Insecta; order Coleoptera; family Dytiscidae; genus Liopterus; species Liopterus haemorrhoidalis. The sequence continues at coordinate 65,707,078 of OZ020612.1, read as the reverse complement.
GTGCGTTGTGTCGTTACTTTGTAATTTGCTAACTAGAGTTCGATTCCTGTCAATTTTAATTTTTTTTAACTGTTTTTTTTGCATTTTTATTTTGTTTAAAGTATTTTGTCAAAATTCTAGTTATATTTTAGTAAATGTTGCATTTAATTTTTTAAAGCGTAAATTTAATAATCAGTGGGAAGTGTTGAAATTATAATTTAATTCTATGTTTGAATGTATACGAAATCAGAGGGCGGGGTTTATGAACCAATGGAAGCCATAGGCGCAATTTTCAAAATCTTAATGAACCTTGCTATATAAAAAAATACTGCACATATTTAGAAACTTAATAATGGTTTTTGCAAATAATCATCACTCAGTTACTAAATACCTGCGAAACCCTGAAAAATGTGAAAATAAACAGTCTTTTCTGATAGTGCTTCATTACCAAAAGTTGAACGAAGCGAATCTAAGCATTATTGTTGAGTTAGGCCTTTACTAAAATCGTAAAAAATCATCCAACGAAAACCTTCACGAGTAATATCAATTTTTTCACAAACTTTTTTTTTAACGCTCACTTTCAACAAACTACTAGGCCAATTTATATTATTTAGCTGCCACTGATTTCACAATAACAAGTGTCAAATTTTACGAATATAGTAATGACACATTTCAATATTGCCATCTAGTGGTCGTTTGTAAAAACATAAAAGGTAACCCTCGTACATAAGATATTGAAAGATAACATTGTTTTTTGTTTTACGTAACTTAAATTTTCAACGACTGCATTTTCGGCTTTCGCTATTGTCAAAGTTGCAACTTTGGCTCTAGTATAATCCTCTTAGTAGAGGGCAGTCTTATGAAAGTTTGTGCATGGGTATCTGACCCTGTTAGCAAGTTTGTTGTTTAAGATACTTGGAAACACCTGACATTCAACAGAGGAATGTGAAGAAATTGTGTGAGTGAAGTCAAATATCAATCCAACAGATAATTTAAACTCAAACCCAAAATGAGAGAAAGTATTCTTTGTTATATATTTGAAACTAATTTTACACCTTCCGTGCGTCTAGGTGAATTGCAATCGTGTTTTGCTACCTCTAGTTAGACACGGTCGCCATGGTAACCTAATGAAAAGATACTTGTACCCTCATCTTGGATACGAGGGCTTAAGCGTTGGACAACTCAAAGAAATGCTAATTGTAATTTAACATTGAACGTGCATTGCACTAGCAAACACAAAAGTCTTATTGGTTTCTACTATTTGTATCATCAAGTACTGATTGCTCTCAAATTTTTAGTATCAATGTTTAGTTCCAATTAAATTTCAAAACCATTAAACTTGAGAAGTTCAAGGGTTTCTCAAATATATTGGTGAAATTGCTGGTTAATTATTAATTTAACCAATCAGAATTTTAATTATATTTACTACAGTAATTGAAAGTAATAACAATCTAAAATTGAGGGAACTTGGCAACAAACACGTTTTTAAAAAATAAATTCTTTTAATTTTTTAGGATTTTGTAGGTATGACCAAAAAACCCTTATACCGTCATTTTGTCGTCTATCTGTCTGTCTTTCTGTCTGTCTGTCTGTCTTTCTGTCTGTCTGTCTGTCTGTCCGGTAAAAATTGTAGCCAAACTGCTAAACCTAGAGGATTGAAATTTGGCATGCTTATACAACTCTTTGACCCACACATAGGAAAAATACTAAAACATCTGAAAAACATATCCCCATAAAAATATAAACAAATATATGCTCATCGAAAAAAAAAATATTTTTTTAAATTCGAGTAGGGTATCAAGTGAAAGCCTTAGTACGTGGATTAACGATCAAAATTTTATTTTTGCAATATTATTTAGACCCGATGTTTGCCAAAATTGTGCAAAAATTTTTTTGTCCCACACCCTGTAGCCCAGATGGTTTAAACTAAAAATCTGAAAAAATTCTAAGTAATGTACATTTGTGAGAACCGGAATAGTACAACAGGAATTTTTGATCAGCTTATGTTTTCGGAAAATAACGCGTGTTTTTTGTGTTTTTAAGTAAAATATGTAATATATTTAATCCGCTATTTAACATAGTAAACGAGTGATCCTGTATAGCACAGTGGCAGCGTTCTCGCTTAGTGAGTTGAAACTACTGTAAGACACTGTGTTCGAATCCCGTCAATTTTTATTTTTTCAGTTTTTTTTTGCATTTTTATTTTGTTTAAATTATTTTGTCAAAATTCTAGTTATATTTTGGTAAATGTTGCATTTAAGTTTTAAAAGCGTAAATTTAATAACCAGTGGGAAGTGTTGAAATTATAATTTAATTCTATATTTGAAGGTATCAGAGGGCGAGGCTTATGATTTAAGCCAGTGCTTCTTAAAGTGGTGGGCCGCGGCCCCCTAGGGGGCCGTGGTGTGTGTTTTTTGCTTGACCACCTAAAATATTTAATTACTTATCTAAGACAATAAATCAGCATGCTTTGATAGTATAATGGCTAGGATGCTCGCGTTCTAATTTGCAAACTAAGGTTCGCTCCGCTCTCAAGGCAATTTTTTTTTGTATTTTTATTTTGTTTAAATTATTTTTTCAACTTTCTAGTTATATTTGGGCAAATGTTGCATTTAATTTTTAAAAGCGTAAATTTAATAATCAGTGGAAAACGTTCAAATTGAACACGAAATCAGAGGGTCGGGGTTATGACTTAAAACAACCAATGGAAGCCATAGGCGCAATTTTCAAAATCTTAATGAACCTTGTTATATAAAAAAAAATACTGCACATATTTAGAAACCTAAAGAAAAATTAGGCATTCGAATTAAAATTAACAAAAAAAATATTTTAACATAAAATTTGTTTTGGCATCCCAAATAATCATCATTCACTTACTATAGTCTATCTCAGAAAGAACGATAGTAATAAAATTTATTATTTGTAAAAAGTTATTGTTTTTTCACACAGAAGCGGCACACAAAATATGAATAGTTCGAAAGGAAATATTGTTAAAAACAACCGAGTGTGCCGCACATCTTATATGGGAATACGAACTAGGGTTAAACACAATAGATCATAAAAAAATTACCCTAAAATTTTGAAGAAAAATATGGTCACAGGCGTGAGTTTAATGATATGATAAATATGATCACAGGCGTGCCTTTAATAAAATGATAAATAGTAATATAGAAATACACAAAACCAATTTAAACGTGTTTAAAATGTGCACGCCACTGGTAACTGCCAGACAGATTTATTACTATCGCTCTGTCTGAAATAGACTATAAACACCTTGAATGGCTAATAATGTTATAAACTATCGGAAATAAGACGATTTTTTTTTACATATTTTTTTGCGAAAATTCCTGATAAAGTCCAAATTTTGGGCAACATAACCGTTATAATTTATAATCGTTGTATTTATTAGTGAAGCACCAAAAAAAGAAGGCCATTCTGTAATTATTTTTCATACTAACTGATGTTGAATTAATATACCATAAAAGTAAGTATAAAAGTTAAAGAACCACTGTTTTACGGTATGTGAATTCCTTATTATTTCATTAAAACTTCGGTTTGTTCAGTTGTAAGGTCGAGAGTTTTCTGTAACGATTATTTACCATTTTTAACCGTAACCATCTACATTTAGATAAGAATAAAACGCTGTTTTCTCTTCGCCCGCATTTACGAGTAAATTTTCCTCAAATATTTGAAGGTTACATTGTAACTTTTGTTTTATAATTAACAGTTGAAAAGGAGATTGTTAAATTTTATATTTTACAAAACAAATTACAAGATGTTTAATCATTAAAATTAAAAAGTTTTTGATAAAGATGATTCAAACAGAAAAATCAATATTAATCAACAATACATTCTTAAACGAAACTGTCAAGTTTCACTAATAATATAATTTTGTCATTGTTGAAAATGACAGTCATGATTGCTTTGAAAATTTTAAGAGGATCATAAGAACTGCAGCACCCCCAAAATTAAGATAATTTAAACATACCAGAGCTAAAAATATCATAAATATCTGTATTATGATATTTTTCATTCTCGCTATCTCTAAATTTTCTTGATTTTTGATTAAAAAGCCTCACTACTGCCGTGCATCATGAGTAAAACAAGTAATTCGTCTGCAAGTTTATGATATACTGTGTGTTGTAAGCACTGGCAGCTCGAATTATCATGGTAACGTGACGATTGGTAATGTGTGTGGATAACGCATTGAACTGGAGTACTAAGTCAATTGTTTTGGAAGCATTATTCATTTGTGTAATTGTTGGCAGCAATTAAAGACCAAAGTCATCACAATGTTTATCAATACATTATAATGTAGTTCAAAACTTATGTTGACAAACACGCAACACTCTGCACATTCTTTAATGCCCAAAACCGTACGTCAGCAACCATAACCTACACAGCATAAAGGCCGTTCAAGGAATTGGGACATTAGAATACAATTATATCATAATTGTAACAATATTTTATTTAAAAGTTTGCAGACATAATAATCCCACAATAGTTAGGAATAAGAAATAAACTTTGAGATGCAGTTAGACGGAATCTGCAATTTCTCTTCATTTTTAATTTAAATTCCTTTCCTCTTACATTTTTTGTGTAAGAAATCCCGAGCAAAAAAATCTTTCAATTAAATTTTGAAACAAGATCTCTCTGAATTCGATGTTCTTAAGTAAAAGAAATATATTAAATTTGAAGTGACTGTTTGTAATTAAAGTCACTTAATATTGATTTTTATATCGAGTCAGGTGCACACCCAGAGGGGAGTCACGGGCCTACCCCCCCCCCCCCAGCACTCAAAAACCCGTTTTTAAAGGACACATTTGTCTCCTAATCTAGAAATATTAAAATCAATATTCTTTTCACTCTTCCAATCGCATATAATCTGATCTTCTAGCTTGGGGACACTCTTCAGCTGCTGGAAGAATCTTTTCCCTTCAACGTAGAGCTATAAGAGTTATTGATGGTAAATCTTACAGAGAGGATTGTAGACGCTCTTTTATAACTCTAAAGATCATGACCCTACCTAACCTATTCATTTACCTATGTATCCTCTATACCTACAATAATAAAGACAAATTCGTTTCCCATTCTGTATATCACACTCACGACACCAGACACAAAAATAATGTAATTCCCAAATTTTGCCGTATCAATAAAACAAAAAAATTACTATTCTTCTCTATGTTTTAATAGACTACCAGAGAATCTCAAAAATCTACCTGTACGGAGTTTCAAGAGCTCTGTAAGAGATATATGAATTTCAAATCCTGTCTATACAATAGATGATTTTGATCTCCATATTGAATGAAACTATTATATATGTACCTCAGTTTCAATTCTATTTCATGTGATAATCTTTCTAGTTAATTAGTAGCTGTGATTTATATTAAATAGTATATTTTTATTTTACTTAAAATGTCCTAATGTTTTTGACTGACTAGAAACAAATTTGTATTGTAATATGGTCAATAAATTTATATTATTATTATTATTCCTAATTGAACGTGAGCCCGCCCAAAGAAAAAAATATCTGTACTCTGTGTTTTAAAAATATTTCAAATAAATTAAAAAATAGATTAGAGATTAATTTGGATGTCTAAGGCCCGATCTTTCCACCTTCAGATAAAGTTCCAGGTAACTATCTGACAGATAAGGTTATTTGTAACTTCATCTGCTGAATAAATGTCAATACCAGTCAGTGAATTCAATACGTCAGTCTCATTATCTGTTAGATAACTATCCGATAGATACATTTGTATAGAAAGAAGGGATGACATTTACTCAGCAGATGAAGTTACAAATAACCTTATCTGTCAGATAGTTACCTGGAACTTTATCTGAAGGTGGAAAAACCGGGCCTAAATGAGCCTTAAAAATAAGAAGTGTTGTCGATCTCATTTTGTTAGAGTCTAATTTTCGGAGTCATATAAAAGTATTGGGCAGACCATAGTTTGATTGAGGTCGATAGTTTTTTTCCGTCACGAGAATTCAATGTCAGCGAAAAAATCTAATTATAATAATTCAAAAATTTCTCCCTTTTGATAGGTAATTGTAAAAATGTGTGTTTTTCAGTGAAATAAATGAAATGTCATAATTTCAGCTGTATGAATCATTTGTAACTTGGCGTTATCAATCGTATTTGAAGCGAGTAATTTATATCAAATGTACTCGTTTCATGTTTCAATGAAATGTTTTAAAATTTCCGGTTTTAAAAATTACTGTGAAATTAATGGTTAATTCTTTCCTAGGAATATATTTAACATATGAATACAAACACAAAATTTATAACAAAAAGTTGATTAAAAACGATGGGCAAGTATTATGTCCTACTAATCTAATAGACAATGGTTCGACATTTTTCAAGACATTGAAGAGACATTTTTTTATTAGTGAATATAAAATGTAAGAAAACGCAAAACAAGACATAAAAATATAATTAAATTCCTTCTAGATGTCAGATTACAATACATCAAAAAGTTGTTGTTGTCAACAGAACTAACTATCTAGGCCAGAGGTCGGCAACTTTTCGGTGACAAAGAGCCAAATCTATATTAAAAAAAAGAAACAATAACATGGCCCGCTAAAAAATATATGCTATATTTAAGAAAAAAACGTAAAAATTGTTTATTTGTTTTAAAATAATCAAGTATTACAATAAATTAATATTTACTTATACATTTAGTTTGCGATACCTATTGCACTTGCCAGTATATTACAATATAATAATTTTTTAATGACTTAGATAAGAATTTATATTTGGTGAATATTCAGTAATCTTTAACTTAAGGCAGCACTTTAGTTTCAAGTCAGTAAGATTACTTCTTAACTGACTCTATTAATTTCATGTGTGAAAAGACTTGCTCACAGTAATGTGTGGATCCGAAAATTGTCACTAGTCCAAAAGCATAATTTTTTAAATGAATGAACGATTCTGGAAGACGGTTCCAAGCTTCGAAAACAATTTTATCTACATTTTGTTCTACAAGATTGTGAATTTCGTTTCAATTGGTTTTCTGAAAAAAGCTAGTGTAGCTTTATATTTTCTAAACTCTTTCAATCTTTCTCCAAAAGCTTCTTGCATGTTAACAATAGTATGCAAATTATTTTGAATTAATATCGTTGTTATAGTCCTTATGGTTTTGTAAATTAATAAAATATAAAAATGATTTTTCACGTAAATCATTCACAAATACAGATAACTTTTTTTCGAAACAAATTACATCTTCTAAAAAGAAATATGCAGAATTCCCTTTTTACAGGCAGAAAATTAAAAAATTAATTATATTAAAATAAAAAGCAGCCAATTTTCAAAGACCCACAAAATTTTATGAAATAGCCGCATGCGACTCCGGAGCCGCAGGTTGCCGACCCCTAATCTAGGCTTACCTAATAAGGTTGGTTTCAATTTTGCCACTTTGTTGCTGCAATGAGTTACCTAAGGCCAAACTCGCAAGGTACTGTAATAACACTAACATTAAAACCTTTGGTTTACCTTTTTAGGGTTCGGAATTATGACCAAAAAACCCTTTAACGTCACTCTGTCTGTCTCTTCGTCTGTATGTTCAGTAGAAATTTTGGCCAAACGGCTGAAAAAATCCAAATTTTTATTTCATCATTACTTTTCTCCATTTTCAAACGCAAACAACTTTCCAACCACTGCACAAATTTTTATGTTTAGACACTCAAAGTAACGCTCGAACTGTCACCTTTCCAACGAGTGCTTAGTGGTGTCGCTGCGATCTGTGTTTCCTAGAGTTATTTACAATAGGGGATAGGCATGATTTTTTTTTATTTTTTTATTATATTCCTCTTGTTGTATATAAACATAAAAAACAGTTTTTAATTTTTTTTTTTTTAATTTGAAGGCTTTAAAAAATCAAAAATGTATGTAGCGCGCGAAAACGACGTGTGACGTCATAATCCTTTCTAACTGACGCATGAGACTACAGCCAATCCAGCGAACGGTTGTTTATGCAGCGAACATAGTCTGTTGTGAATTATTTGTTTGTGTAACTTTTATAGGTTATGTAAAGGAGAGTGATTTTAATTAAAATAAAGTTTAATTCTATAAAAACAATTTATACATGTTTACCGAATTAAATTTTATATTAAAATATGGAATATCCAGGCCCCAATACTTCGAAACATTATCGAAAATATTGTTCAGTACCGATGTGCACAATTAGTTCAACTAGAAATCCAAAAAAACTATTTATATCATTACCTAATGGCGAAAAACAACAGAAAAGGCGAAATTTGTGGCTGAAAACTATGAGGCGAAATAAAACCGATATTTCAGAAAAAAGTAAACTTTATGTTGTGTGCATAAATGCATCAATGTTGGGTAAATTATCACTCTGAGCCCTAACAAAATCTTTATCTGCCATTTTAATAGTAAATACGTGAAAAATTGTTTAAAAACAAATACAAAACTCTCGAACAATACAATACACACACGTGTGAAGATTATGTTGTAGCTGTCTGTATCTGTGATGTGAAAACCCTATCGTTTGACGTCATACTCAGTCGTTTCTACTCGGCAACCTTCGCCCCGTGCTCGGAATATTTCAAATTTACAATATTTTAATTAAAAAATTTGGCTATAATGTTAATTAAAATGTGATTTTTGTTTTGTTAGGTGACATAACTAACATTAACATATCAAAATAATGTAGTTTTAAGGAAATACAAATTTTATGCGTATCCCCTATTAGCGGCAAAAACGCCACGAACTTTTTCCCAGACCTGTATAATAATTATAATCAACAACAAGGGAGAGGAGCCCTCCAACCATACTTGTGCAGAAGGGCCCTATATTCCTAGCTACGCCACTGGCTGGTACAAATTGTGGGACCCGAAAATCGTACAATTTTGGTGAAACATCTCTTTGCTTTTATTTATTTATATGAGCTATTTAATCAGATCTTTGGATTTGGCACAGTATCCTTATCGATTTATTGTCATGTAAAGAATAAATAATTCGTCCTGAAAGATACGACAACAGCATAACGATGTCCTTAGAGATATGTCCTGCCAGAGGGGGGGGGGGGGAGATGGTGGATAGAAGGCTTCAAGCCGTTAGCTGGCGTCTCTGCATCAAAGGGCCATTGTTAGGCGACTTGTTATTCATAACTTTACTTCTAGTTACTTTAACAATAGCGGTACTTTCAAAAGATATAATAGCTACATTATATTATTTACAAATAAAACCACAGAGGTTGAGGGCAATACACTTTGCGCTAATCTTGCAATTTAAAAAAATAAACAGATGAAATTATTCCCAAGTTTTACCGCTCGACATTCCTGTGGCGTGGGTTGCTGTACTATATTTAGAAGTTTTGATTTTGTAGCAAAAATAACTATACAATACAATACAGTGGCGCACTCAGGAATTATTGTTAGGGGGGCCCCGGAAGACAAAATTATTTAAATTATGACAATATAAAGTGATGACCTAAAAAAAAGGTCCCCACTTCTAAAATACAAGTAACGACTTAAAAAAAAGGTATTCATCTCTATTTTAAAAATTTTCTAGTGTGTTTGTGTGTTTTTATTTTTATTTCCTTTCTTCTTAGGGGGGGGGCTGGGTCAAGCCAATCAAAAGCGAGGTCAAACAGCTCCTATCTTCTTACACACTCAATTCTTGTTTAAAAAAGAGTATAACAAGTCATCAATATCGAAAATAATTATTTCGCTTCAATGAATATAACTTACGAAGTACTTGTTTAACCGTTTGTTCATTACCATTTCCATAGAATTTCCTGAATTTCCATTATTGTTTGATATTTTATTTATTTATTTTTTTAAAAGCATTTGCATATCATGCCTGAATTAAGTTCATTTGATAATTGAATATAAATAATAACGTGTTGGAAAGTAAAAGTGATCTATCAGATAAGAAACATGGAAATTTTCCGTATAATTTAGTTCACGCAACAAAATCGTATTAAAACAACTCTTCCTTCATGAATATACATACATACGATAAAATGAAACATAACAAACATAATCTTAAGTGGAAACACTATGTTCCACCAGAGCGTACTCTATTTATTTGACAATACTTTCGCACTAACCTTCATATACAGTGAATTTATTTTTTAATGCAACATGTACTATGTCATTACCATGGTTACAGTTTTTGACAGCAATATAATTCGTGTTCATTTTCATTTGCAACATAGACAATTAGTGTCTATACTTTTGCTCATTGCTGTTTAAAAATGAATCAACATGTATACAGATGAAGAAAAAATAATGATGGTAACTTGGTATAACTCCCAAATGAGTTTAAGAGAAGTTTCTGCTGTATTTAGTGCAACTTATCCAGATCGGCCAATACCAAATCCCTCTACAATTTCAAGACTAGTTAATAAATTCCATCGCGAAGGATGTCTTGAGTCAAAGCATAATAAAAAAAGAACAACATCCCAAGTGCTTACAGAAGAGAAGCAGTTGGAAATATTATTACAAATGGAAGAAAACAATCAAAATACTTTAAGATCAATTACACAAACCGTTGGTGTCAGTATTGGATCTATTTTTAGCTTCTTAAAAAAAAACAAAAGTTTCGATCATACAAATTTCCAAATCATCAAGAATTGTTAGAAAGGGACACAGCAGTGCGTGTGGATTTTTGTTTTCAAGTGTTTGAAATAATTAATTCCGACCCAACAATGCTCCAAAGAATTTTATTTACTGACGAAGCAACGTTTACTCTAAATGGTGAAGTGCACAGACAAAATTTTAGGTACTGGAGTCGAGAAAATTTACATTTGTTTCATTCCTCCCGAACTCGAAGGCCGCAAAAATTAAATGTTTGGGCAGGGATAATAGGAACCAATATTATAGGGACTTTTTTTATTAACGGTAACCTTAATGCCGCAAAATATCTAGCCCTTTTGCAAAACCAAATATTACCTACGTTGCGAAACCTGAATATTAATGGACAAGTATGGTTTCAAAGTGATGGCGCACAAGTCCATTATTCCAGAATAGTTAAAGAATATTTACATAGAGCTTTCCCAAATAGCTGGATTGGAAGAGGAGGGTAGATGAATTGGCCAGCGAGATCTCCGGATTTAGCACACAATGATTTATTTTATTGGGGATATTTAAAGGCCAAAGTATATAATGGAGAATTTAGGGATGTTGCTGCACTGCAAGACAAAATTAAACAAGCATCCAACAATATACCTCAAGAGCAATTGCTGAATGTTTTGAATCATTTTTATGATCGCTTAATATTTTGAATGCAAGTAAACGGAGAAACTTTTGAACATTTGGAGAAAGTTTTTATTTGTTATTTATTTATTATTATTTTTATTTGTATTTTCAGTAAAATATTTTGCTAGTAAATATTGTTTTTTTTTTTTTCTATGTTGCAAATAAAAATGAACACAATTTATATTGCTGTCAAAAACTGTATCCATGGTAATGACATAGTACATGTTGCATTAAAAAATAAATTCACTGTATATTAATGCACGATCTAATGAGGAAACGTCGTGAATTCTTACCATTCTCCTTGGACGATTCCTGAATCCTGCTGATTTATACGTTGCACTGTATTTACCTTCAACCTTTGTCCTTTACCCGTTGCATTTAATCAACTGGCCTTAAAAATCCTTTGGCAGTGTTGCCAACTGTTTGGGAAGATTAGCCTAGTTGGTGAATAGTCTGTATTTAATGTATACCAACTGCATTATATGCGGGCTGCAGATTATCAGCGATCTATTTCATATAACTGCTTGAACTGTTTGATCTTACCGCCGGGAGCGGGTAACAAAGCTAGGAGAGGGTTTGCAATTACACTTTATCATCATATTCTATCAGCAATACAGCCACTACCCAGAAGAATCTAATTGCGTAGGTTGGTACTCCTGTTCCACAGACAACTTACACCAGATAATTTTAATTAGATATCTTGGTATCGTGTTAGAGATGTTAGATTACAAATATGTATCAGAACAAGAATTTTCTAAACAGACAGTTTCATTAAATTATGGAAATGTATTGGTATTGGGAAAAGCAACTTAGCGGTGTGTTTTGTGAAATGCGTAATTTAGGTAAACTGGAGTAAAATGGTAAAATAAATCTTACTTTAGTTGCTGATGTATGAGTTATGTGTTAAATCAGTGGTTCCCAAACTTTTCGGTTCCCGGCGTCCTTAATGTATCACTATTTCTATGCGGCACCCCAAGTCAAAACATTGGCCTAACTAACGCAATTGGAGGAATATTGGAATATTTCCGCGGCGCACTGTTTGGGAATTACTGATATAGTGTCTACTACGCGCATGCGCGCATAATCTCCTGCTACGATGTGTATGAAACGGCAAATTATTAAATCTTCCAGTGACGTCGTCTCGCCATTAAATAATCACTCTGTATAAGGGAGGTATTGTGATCATACCGATTTTGACATTTAGAGATTTCGATTGATCTCCACGAAGTGAGGTCCCTATATAACATTTTGACTATTTTTAGCATGATGTCTGTCGGTCTGTCTGTCTGCCCGTCCGTCTGTCTGTCCGTCTGTCTGTCCGTCTGTCTGTCCGTCTGTCTGTCCGTCTGTCTGTCCGTCTGTCTGTCCGTCTGTCTGTCCGTCTGTCTGTCCGTCTGTCTGTCCGTCTGTCTGTCCGTCTGTCTGTCCGTCTGTCTGTCCGTCTGTCTGTCCGTCTGTCTGTCCGTCTGTCTGTCCGTCTGTCTGTCCGTCTGTCTGTGTACACGTGCAGAGCAAATTCGGCTGAAAGTATTTTTATGAAACTTCATATTTAAGCTTCTGTCATCAATGGCACGAGTTGATCAACTTTTGGTAAAAATCGGTTGACTAAAAATGGGAGTTTACTCGTGTCGATTTTAAGATTTTTGTGAATATTACACAACAGAAAAATATTTCAAAAAAAATTATTGAATAAAAGTTGCTATAAAAGCAATAACTAATAACTTTTATTTGAGACGTTTTTTGATAAAACGAAAAATTTCGAATAATTTTTGTAAATTTTTTTCTCAATTTTTTCATACTTATATGTAACGTTTCCATGGTCATGATAAATAATATCTGTGTTAGAAAATATTAGACCAAGTTATTTCTACTCTGCTGCTAGAATTTATTTTATATATGTAAATACTTTACGATGGCGGTCGGTCCTGTGGTGGCCACAGCTGATTTTTTTAAAATTTTTTAGCTGCAAATGTCAAAATTTTAGACCTTAACTTAATAATTTTAGACCATAACGGAATATTTTGGAACTTAACGGAATAGGATTTTGTTGGATGTGGCTCATTTAATTGCATTGTTTGTATGTGTTAAAGTGAAGAAAACTTTAATAAAATGTCTTTAAAATCGCAACAGAAAATTAACTGCAATGTGAATTGTTGTGTATCAAATGGCAAATGTCATAAATATCCTATTCCAATCGCCATTTTGTAAGCGACAACAGCGCCTCCATAGGTAATGTTTATTCTCAATAGTTTTCCTATATGTGGGTCAAAAAGTTGTACAAGTATGCCAAATTTCAACTTTCTGTTCAGCCGTTTGGCTACAATTTCTACCGTACAAACAGACAGACAGACAGACATGACAGAGTGACGTTATAAGGGTTTTTTGGTGGTCATACCTACAAAACCCTAAAAAAAGGCATTTAATAGCAAGTATACTTTTTTAGGGTTTTGTAGGTATGACCAAAAAACCCTTATACCATCATTTTGGCGTCTGTCTGTCTGTCTGTCTGTCTGTCTGTTCGGTAAAAATTTTAGCCAAACAGCTAAACCTAGAGAGTTGAAATTTGGCATGCTTATACAACTCTTTGACCCGCACATAGGAAAATACTAAAACATCTAAAAAACATACCCCCCTAAAAATATAAACAAATATGTGCTCATCGAAAACAAAATTTTTTTTTTTTAATTTTGAGTAGGGTATCAAATGAAAGCCCTTATTACGTGGATTAACGATCAAATTTTTATTTTTGCAAAATAAATTATTTTGATGCGATTTTTGCCAAAATTGCGCAAAAAAAAATTTGTCCCACACCCTGTAACCCAGATGGTTTAAACTAAAGATCTAAAAAAAATCTAAGTAATGTATATTGGTGTGAACCGAAATAGTACAACAGGAATTTTTGATCAGATTATGTTTTCGGAAAAAAACGCATTTTTTTGTGGTTTTTGGTTCACAAAGTACAAAAGTTATACCAATGTAAGACATTCACATGCAAGGCGTGCGATAGCGTAATGGGTTAGAGCACTGGTGTCGTAAGCTAAAACTCGCTGGAGATGAAGGGTTTCGAGTTCGAGTACGGAGTGAATTTTATTTTTTCTGTTTTTTTTTTTGCATTTTTATTATGTTGAAGTTATTTTGTCAAAATTCTAGTTATATTTTGACAAATGTTGTATTTAATTTTTAAGAGCGTAAATTTAATAACCAGTCTTATTATATGATTAACAGACGATAAATTATTTTAAAAATATCGTTCATTTTGCCGTGATTACTACAAAGTAAAATTTGTCCTACACACTCAGCATACCGCCTTCACTTATTATATACCTGCGAAACCCTGAAATGTGTGAATATTCACGCTTCACATCAATTTTTTGTATTACATGATCTAGTAACCCCATGCACAGCAGTTTTTAAATTATTTAAATCATTGGTCCCAAAGATGAGTTTTATGTTTACCGCAATTTAAGAAAAATTCCAAGTTTTCCAGAGTTTCATTTTGGTACCGGCTGTTACGCCTACAGACCTTGCGTCATCAAATGACACAGGCTTGGCTCTATGGCCAGCTCAGCTGTTTGTCCGGATAATTCAATATCAAACATTTATAAAATACTGTTTTTATTGCTAAACAAACGTAACCTAACGTAACTCATATGTCGTCAGCCACACTCACCAATCGACATACACACACCTGTTACTGTAAATAATAATTTTACTTCGTGTGATCGTATTTCATCGAGAAAATATGAGAAAATTTCAGTACAAGATAAATATACGTATAATTGCTCTATGACCTTTAAGACAATTTTAGATTTCGTTGAATAATGTACACGAGAAACAAAAAAGAAATTATGTTGGTCTGCTGATTTAGCGATGCGTCTACATTACTCTTTATTTATCTGTTTGTCTGTATGTATATTTATATTCTTGTCTGTCTTATTGTCTACCGTGATGTTTATTTTATCTTGATAAGTAAATAGATACTGGTAGCCGTAGATGCTGTGTGTCAGACCGTTAACTAACTTTAATTTTAACTAACAGTTTTATTATCTATCTGTTTCTATTAGTGGTGTGCCGAATCACATAAAAGCCAGATCCGCGGATGCGGATACGTATACGGATTATGTGCAGGGAATGGAGACATTTTTGAACATTTAATAGGCATAAAAACAAATTTCTTAAATTCTCCATAATATCTATGCCAAGAACATAAATGAACGTCTAAATATGTAAATAACAGGGATGGGGAGTCGGAGTCGGAGTCGGGAGTCGGGAGTCGAGGAGTCGAAGCTTTTTGGAGGAGTCGGAGTCGGAGTCGGGAGTCGGAAAAAGTTATCGACTCCCGACTCTTTGACTACATATTTATCAAGGATGAGAACAATCCGAAAGCGAAAGCAAAATACCATACTACCAGAATTTGTTAAAGAATGGGAACAGGAACGACATTTTTTCTCTGTTCATGAACGAAAATGAAATTAAAAATATTCAATTCCGGTTTCCTTCATGCTTTTCAGTTAAAAATTTAGTTAATTTTTAGTAATATCTAATTTTTCTTTTTTTGTATACTTTGTTTATTATGTTAAAACGAAACTAAACTGGATTTTTATTTTCTCAAGTTGTAACGGGCGTTGTGATTATTTTATGTTGGCAGCTAAAATCTATATGTCAAAAGAAAAAAGTGACATGTTATGAAAAATAAAGTACAGTCTGTTCCAAACGATTAAGCGGAACTAACTGGAATTTTCATTTTTGTAAGTTGTTATTAGCTATTTTTTTATATATTGAAGTTGGCTTTTCCTGAACAAAATGATCAAAAGCTTCAATCAAACGGTAAAAGTAACTAGTATTGAAAATCTAGTACCGCCTAAACCAAAGGAACAGACTTTATATAAATACAAAACATTTTTTTTTTAAAACTAATATATTTGAAAATTTGTATTAAAAATGACTCAATAGTCAAGATGAAATGAAAATGGCATTTTATAAAAACAGCTCGCCCCAACCCAAGATATTTAATGTAAGTATAGTCTGTTTGCTTGGTTTAAGCGGAATTAGGTATCGAAATCTACTAACTTTTAAGGATTGAATGAAGCTTTGTATCATTTTGTTTAACAAAAGCCCACTTTGATAGTTAAAAAGTAAACTCGTGATAATTTGAGAAAATAAAAATTCCATTTAGTTCCGCTTAAACATTTGGAATAGACTTTACAATTTACCAGTGAAAGGAGTCGGGAGTCGGAGTCGGAGTCGGAGTCGATTTTCAAAAATACCGACTCCGGAGTCGATAATTTTTCTGTCGACTCCCCATCCCTGGTAAATAATAACAAAATATACTCACGATGAAAATGATAATTTATTCAAATGCACGTCACTGAATATCTGTTAACGTGGACTAAAAACATATTTTTTTTACCGACCGCCAACATATATAAGGGAGGTATTGTGATCATACCGATTTTGACATTTCGAGATTTCACTGGATCTCCACGAATTGAGGTCCCTACATAACGTTTTGACTATGTTTAACATGATGTCTGTCGGTATGTCTGTCCGTATGTCCATCTGTGTACACGTGCAGAGCAAATTCGGCTGAAAGGATTTTTATGAAACTTCTTATTTAAGCTTCTGCCATCAATGGCACGATTTGATCAACTTTTGGTAAAAATCGGTTGACTAAAACTGGGAGTTTATTCGTGTCGATTTTAAGATTTTTGTGAATATTTCACAACAAAAAAATATTTCGAAAAAATTTATTGAACAAAAGATGATTTTTAAACTGATGAGCAGAAAAAAATCGTAATTCGTAATTTTTTTAACTGATAAGTAAAAAAATGGGGGGGGGGGGGTGAACGCCCAGAACCTCTCCCCTGGCAGCTACCTTGGTATGATTATCACAAAATTAGGAATAAAGTGTTCTTCTGAATTATAGCAGAAAATAAATTTCTAATACAAATAAAAGCATTTAAAAATTTATCACTCGGAACTGAACCGAAAACCGAAAAAAATCGTTATTTTTGCAGGAACGAAAACCGGAACAGAGCTGATATATATTTTTTTAATTGAACCGGAACGAAAACCGAAACGAAAAAAATAACGGTTCGAAGCCCTGTTTAAATCAATCAGACGCAAGGAAAAACAGTTCCTATCTTCTTAATCACAATATTCTTGCATGACATAGGGTATAAACTTTGAAAACTAGTAGCTTTTAATGAGGCTTTTGATCATTTGGTTTAGTAACCGCCTATTGCAATCGTTAAAAAGAGGGCTCATGAAAACAAAAATAAAAATTCCATTTAGTTCCGCTTAACCGTTTGGAATAGTGTATACGAGTTCGTCAGCTAGTCTTTAATAAAACAGTGGATAGATAGTGAGTGAGAGTGGTTGTTGAATTATAAACTGAATATATGAATGTGTATCGTGATGTGGAAATATATAACAATATGTCAATAATATGTCCATATTGATTATGATCCATTCTGTCGTGCAATTGTCATGGAATGTAAATGAAATCTTGCTGCTATGACGGTTGAACGGTGAAATCGAAGCCAGCCATTAGTGATAATGAAATTCAATTATTATTCAAGAGCATCAACTAAAGGGCTAATTATCTTTATTTCTAATTCAATTTATCTAAAATCTAAAGTGTTTACTTTAAAGATAGCATGACGACGAACGTTTCAAGTATCGATCACAAACTATCTTAACCTTGGGGAAAAAGACAACAATTTTCATGAGATTCAAAATCACAACAATAAAAATTAGCAAACGTTACCAAGTTCTCTGGAAATTTTTAATGGGTTCTCTAAACCGACTCTCTATCTCTTTGGCTCTTTATATGTATTTCTGCTGTCTCCATATGTTTGTCTGTATTTCTACTCTCTCCATGTTTGTCTATACAGGGTGTCTTAAATAACTTATTAAGCATGGGGAACTCGAGAACAGTAAAAGATACGAGGTCGTTTAAATTGTTCTCCTTAAAAAAAATACATACGAGGTGTGTAAATTAAGTAACCGGACTGATTTTTTATTATTTTTTTTTTAATCGAATAGTATTACAATTCAATATTGTCTCCCTCAAAATAACTTCCTTGGGAAGCCACACAGCACTGGAGACGGTTCTTCCAATCCTCATAGTAGGGATGGGAAAAAAACATCGATGTATCGAAAACATCGATGTTTGTTTTAAAAACATCGATGTTTTTACCATCGATGGTCAGCTGGCGATAGTATCGATAAAACATCGATGTCTACTACCGATGTCGATGTTTAAACTTTGAAATTCAGAAACTACCGCTAGAGGCGTTGGAATCTTAAAAATTTAATTTTTATTAAAATTAGTACACAAAATATAAGCGCCATCTATTGTGATATAACAATACTAATAGTGTTAGTTCTTATTCTTCTTAGCAGTTAGCAGAACACGAAAAAATAAGATGAAACTTCTAATTTTTGCAAGCAATGCGAACAACCAACGACGCCAACACACTTTTTCTTTTTGAGTCTTGTTGACACTTTCCCAGTTGTTATTCCTCCAATCCCTGGATTTTTGTAAGTTGTCATTACCTATTTTTTATATATTGAAGTTGGCTTTTCCTGACCAAAATGATCAAAAGCTTCAATTAATCGGTAAAAGTAACTATAATTGAAAATCTAGTTCCGCCTAAACCAAAGGAACAGACTTTATTTCAACTTAAAAAAGTATGAAAATAATTGTGTATGACAGTGTTATTTTTATGTTAAATAATATAAAATTAACATTAAGATTACTATATTAGTATTGTAATAAAATCCAATATTTCATTTTAGATATGTAAAAATAGTAAGGTCTGTTCCTTTGGTTTAGGTGGAACTAGATTTTCAATTATAGTTATTTGTACCGATTGATTGAAGCTTTTGATCATTTTGTTAAGGAAAAGTAAACTTCAATATATAAAAAAATATCTAATGACAAATTACAAAAATGAAAATTAGTTCCGCCTAATCGTTTGGAATAGACTGTAGGTACAAATTAGGATTATTATATTGGGTATAATAATGTTAATGTCAAATTAATTACTATTAAAAAGGAATATTTTTATTTCAAAATCTAATAAATGCTTTTTGTGTATTATATGTTACTTTTTTCGTATTTTATCTTTACATTATTAAATAAAACCTATATAACATAAATAAATAGCTTTTTTAATATTAATAAAACATCGATGTTTCCGATACATCGATGTTTCCGATACATCGATGTTTTGCCTTCGATTTACAACCCTACCTCATAGCAGTGCTGTAACTCGGATACTGGAATAGATTTCAGGTTTCGGACGTTTGAATGTTTTTGAATGTCCCAAAATGACGTCCCTTGAGGTGATTTTTCAATCTTGGGAAAAGGAAAAAGTCTCAAGGTCTCAAGTCAGGCGAATAAGGAGGCTGAGAAGCCACAGGAATGTTTTTACTGGCCAAAAACTCGTTTATTGAAATTTCTATGTAACAAGGTGCATTCAATTCCCCAATTAATTGGTCAAAATCTAATGAACGGTAGTGTGAGTCAATTTTAACTCCTCCTCGATTATTCTGACTGTCAACCGACGATCTGAACGCACAAGATCCCGGATTCTGTCGACATTTTCATCGGTTCTTACCAAAATAAAATGAAAAATTAAGAAAAACTTTTTTTGTCTATCAATATAATCGTTGTATCATGTAACCCGTTGACCGATCTGGACCAATTTTTGCACAGGTACTCTTTAGGACCCTGCAGAAGTAATAGGGAATAGATGTATGTAGGGTTTCGTAGGTATAACCAAGGAATCCTAGACAATCCTACACCCTTTGACGAACTGAATTAAATTTTGCACAAATATTCTTTAGGACCCTGCAGCAGTAATGGCGCATAGAATAATCTAGGATTTCGTGGGTATAACCAAGAAACCTTAGACATTTGACCGATCTCGACCAAATTTTGAAAATATACCCTGTGGAATAGATATTATAAAAAGTTTTTTTTGATGATTTTAGTTATATTAGTGTGTCTAATAGTTTTAAAAAATACAGCGAGAAGACAGGAATTTCCTTTGAATATTTTATTTGATGGCTGTTTTAACACCGTGCACCTTCGTACAACACCGAAATTGTTTGTTTCGGGGGAGGATCTGATGACCAGTTCCTGTTTACGTGCTTTGTCTTCAGCCCTAAACAATGACAACATATCAAGTCTAAACAATTACCCGTGCAATGCCGGGTAAAGCAGCTAGTTTTAAATAAAAGATAACATACAATTTTTTTCTTATTTGGTTTTAACTTTGATTCATTATCTTCTTTTTCTTGGTCTCTTCACTTCGATTCGTTATCTGTTTTTTTAACTAGATAATGCGTCATAATATTATCTGGTATCTGGATACAGCTACTTTGATGAGTTATCTGCCTCTTATCAATTATCTAAATTTAAAAAGAAAAATGGGTACAGTAATACCCCGTTACTCGACTGCCTCTTAGCTCGACATTTTCGCCACTCGACGTAAGTGTCGAGAGTGAGAGTCGACGGAAGCATCGCTATCCGATGCGTGATCGAGTACCGATCACATGATACATATTTTGGTAAACAAAACAAAATGAACACATGGCCAGCAGTTCGCGCCAAGATATCTTGACGACAACAACTCAGATTTAGTGCAGCTATGAACTTTTTGTTTTTTGCTAAAATAAGTGATTTATATTTATAATTATGGGTCCAAAAGATAGAAATGCAAAGATAGCTAAAAGGAAAACATATACATATATGTATATCCTTATATGTATATGTATATATGTATATATGTACATATGATTCCCTTTATTTCTTATGGAGAAATTCGACTTACCACTCGACGTAATCGCTACTCGACGCTTTTTCAGAACGAATTAACGTCGAGTAGCGGGGTATTACTGTACTATATTTTGGTAAAGCCTTATCTTGGTGTTTTTAGAAAGTACCGCGAATCGAAAGCGTAATATTAGCAGCTTGAATTCGGTTTTATTTTTTATTGAAAGAGATTTTCTGGCTTATCTTAATACTTAGATAGTAAAAATATCATAATTTATTCTGTTTGACTTTCCATTTCATTTAAATTAATATATTTATTATTTTTTTTATCTTTATTTTGAATAAAATTACCACTTTTTTATTGTCATCTCTGTTGCTTTTTTGAAATAGATATGTTTTGTCAAATTTTATATGAGCGCCATCTATTGCAGATATGTAAAATAAAAATGTCTCATACTGTGAACAAATGTTTATATAAAGGCAGTAAAGCAGAGAATGATGAGGACGGTAGTAAGTAGATCTACTGAAGGAACATTTTTCTTTGCAGGTCTCTATCTGTACATGCTGGTCGTCGCAACGTTCACCGGAGAAAATATAAAACTACGAGTTTATGCTACAATTGGATGGGGTAAGTCAGAATTTCTCAACATTTTAATTTAAGGGCTCGGTCCAAAATACCGGGTAGCTCCAATATTTTAAATTTTACGCTACCAATAAACAACTGATTTGAAATGTAAATTAAAGAATAATAAGGACATATAAATAATTGTACAAGATTGAATAAATATACATTGCACAAGTTTATTAATATTAACCGCTTATGCAGAAAAAAAAAAAATTATCATTTAGAAAACCACACAAATTATTGCGTAAATATTGCACAAAATATATAATTTTATACTTGAAATAGTTGTGAATGGAATTTTACAAGGAAATTTATACTTATATTTTTTTTACTAGAAATATATTTGAAATACACATTTTTAATCTCAATTTGCTTTAATTTTTTTTTAAATATTCAATTTCGCTCCGTGGGCCGCAAAAGTAAAGCTGGAGGGCCGCAGGTTGCACGGGCCTGGTTTAGATCGTCAGCCCTATTACACTGTTAAAATATTGTTTTTAGTCCAAGTTGATAGATGTTCAGTGTCGTACATTGGAAATATATATTATTTAATTTTTTTCATATATTTTGTTATTATTAACATATTTAGACTTTTACTTATATTCTTGGCGTAGATTTTATGGAGAAAATTCTCCATGTAATTTGTTTTTACGCAGTAATATATTTTTTAGGTTATCTGACATATAAATATTTTTTGACACTTGACAATTAACAGATCAAGAGAGAGGACTGATGTGAGGCCAAAAGACAGCCCAGCTAATTGTGCCCAAAGAAAAAGTTATTGATATAATTTTTAGACCTTCATATATTCATATATTTTTAATTTTTATTTACAATAATTATTTAAATAAGAAACTTTAGCTCTGAAGATATATTGTTTGTTTTATTGTTTTATTTAAATTCTTTTAGCCAAATTTCTATTTTTATATATAGTACATAATTTTTAAAATTAATATTTTGTTAACTTTTTCAAATTTCCCATTAAACTGAATTTATATCGTATAAATAACGTAAGTGTATTATCTGCCTTGTTTATTTAAATATCTTATTAACCTTTTTTAAATTTAAACAAAAATCACTTGCTAACCCAGTTACTACGCCCATGCCCTAGTTGTAACTTATTTTAAATTTTCCGCTATACTGTATTTATCCAGTGTAAATCGTAATCGGTTCGCAGCGCAATCTACTTTTTTTAAATTTGAAATAGACCATAGTTGTTCTGACATTTCAGCTTTCAATAAATATAAGTTTATTGTTATTAAATTGTAAAAAATTAGACCGGACAAAGGAAAGATCTTCGGAAAAACCTTCTTCAAGGAAAAGTAAAAGCTATGAGTCTGTTCTGATATTAAACATTAAACTAATAACTAGAAAATTAACACAGTAAAACATATTATAAATAACGATATCACAGCTCATAAAATAAAATAAAAACGTTTTTCTTTTATTCATTTCTTTTTCATTCCTTTTACAATAATAAATTTATATTATATAATCAAACAACATACCTGATTAAATAATTTGGTATGTGAATGTAATGCCTACTAGTTTGTTTGGTTTGTGGTTATCAGGGGAGCTATCAATTATGTTCTGTAAAATTTACACGTTCTTGTACAAATTTTATAAATTTTATGAAATAAAATGTTTAGTGCCATAACGAAACTCATTATAACACTCAATTCAGTTTCATAATGACTCTCTTATTTATGCAAAATAGAAAAAAATAATTTTGACATCTTTTACACCCTTAAAAATTTTAAATAAAACTAAATAAAAATAATAACTACAGTAATGAGTAAAATTAAAATGAGATGAATGCAAATAATCTAACTCATTAAAATTAAATTTTTACATAGATCCACCCAATTAGTGAAGATTTCGATCTTTGATTTGTAAACATAGTGTAAACATAATATTTTTTTCGACAATTGCACCACAATAAGTACAATCGGTTTCCTTGCTTTAAGCGGAACTAGATTATCTTGTAACTTTTACTGTTAGATTGAAGCTTTTGATTATTTTGTTTATTAAAAGCCCACTTCGGTTAGTCCGCTCGGACAAATTATTTACCTATGACAAACTTTCACAAACCACCCGTCGCTTTGAAATGCATTTTTTAGGGATTTTAAAGGGCACTTTATAGTCAACATTTGTGAGAAATCGGATAATAAAATAGAATTAGAAACCTTAGGTTTACAACATGTAACTTTAAAAATATTTTTTAAAAGTTTATTGTTCAAGGAGACTTTTCATCAAAGTTATGTTACCCTTCTTCCTGGAAATGCCTAGCAATTCCTTATAAAAACACCCGTCTCTCTGAAGATGAGGATAGAAAGTATTCGGTCCGGTTAAGTAAATATCCAAGTTATTGAATTCTTAGAGGCACTGTGTCGGCATTCTGGTGGTCTAACCAATTCTATTTGTTTTAATCTTTGTCATTATTTTTACCTATATTTTAATCCTTCAAACTTACTCTTGTAAATAGAATATTATAATAAATCAGATTCATTAATTTTATACCGTCTTACATAACGTGTGTAAACCTTCACCTTACAAACGTTAGTGAACAGCTAAGATTCAGACTAATTACTATGCCTGATCAGTCGGTTAGTAATATATATCATTTAATTCACATATCGTAATTAGAGATGGGTCGTTCATGAACGAACCGGCTCACTGAGCCGGCTCAGTACACTGACCGAAGTGACACGGTTCACCAAATTGAAATGAGCCGGCTCACGGCTTACTGTATAGTTTCAAGTTTCAAGGATACGATTGGTCGGGCGATTGTGAACAGTGACCGGAGTGATCCGGATCTGGATCGATGTCATGTTGAACTTCGCGAGAACTTGGCTTGTAATGTATTATCATAAAGTGTATTTTGTCATCAATTTGTAGGGCACTTTATTTGAAACTAATAGGGTTAGTCTGTATTTTCTTACAACCATACTATATAAAAATATTAAAAATATTGCCCAAATCCCAGATGTCCGATTTATAAGGGCAATAAACATCGCCATAAACTTAACACATCTGGTTTAAAATACAGTAGCTACATAAAGTGAATTGCTTGTTTCAAAAATGTTAGATAAGAGTCGGGGCTAAGCGACGTTCTACCTACGACCGGCAACTGACTGACCTGTGTCTCGGGATCATGTTTAAAAGAACCGGCGCTAAGCAAGAGTCGGCTCTAAGCGACGTTCTACCTCTAAGCTCTAAGCGACGTTCTACCGAACGACCGACCGACCTGTGTCTCGGGATCATGTTTACAAGAACCGGCTCTGAGCAAGAGTCGGTTCTAAGCGACATTCTACCTACGACCGAATGACCGACCGACCTGCGTCTCGGGATCATGTTTACAGTTCATATATTGCAAGAATCTGCTCTAAGCAAGAGCCGGGTGTAAACGACGTTCTACCTACGACCGAACAACCGACCGACCTGTGTCTCGGGATCATATTTACAGTTTATATATTGCAAGAACCGGCTCTAAGCGACTTTCTACCTACGAACTAACGACCGTCCTGTGTTTCGGAGACATGTTTACTTAACCGGATCACTGAGCCGGATCAATGAACCGGCTCTACAAACTGAACGACCTCCACTGATCCGGTTCCGCAAACTGAGCCGAAATTCCCATCTCTAATCGTAATGATGAACCCTGGATAACACTCACGCCTAGTACCCGAACTACTTTAGTCGGAAATCTCATTTCAGTTTGAGATTAGACTTCATATTATATCACAGGCTCGCTACATTGCTACCTAGTTGATAATAAATGATACGTTGTAAATAAACTTATCAAAGGCTCGCTACAGAAGCACTAGTGTCTAAAAGTGCCTCATTTCAAAACAAAAAAACAAAAACTACTGGAATATTAGTTATAGAAAAATATATTTTTAGCCGATAAAGTTTTTCCACTCTTAAAACTTTTTCTGTAATAATTTTTTCGTATCCCACAGTTTGGGAAGCCCTTTAGGTAACATATCCATTTACAGTTTATTGTTTTGTTCTCGATAAAAAGGTTTGAAAGTTGTAGCAAAGAGACGAAGATTTCAACCTTGTGTATAGCTTTTAACAGTTTTGACACATCTGTCAAAAGATATTGAAAATTTTATGAGAAAATTTGATAGTTTATAAAAGGTTCTAAGCTTCTTAATATGCAACTTTGTTTATGGCAAGCTTTTAACGGTGACAAGAAGTTAATAAACTTGATAAGGCGCTGTGGGAAACGATATAAGAAACAAAAAACAACGCCGAAGCTTGATTTTAAAAAAAGATTGATTAACACAGAAATTTTAAATTGAATAAATGGACTACAACAGTGTAAAAAATATGCTATTACTGCTAATATTTTGAACAAATGCATGATGATTTAAGCTCCATTCAGAGCTCTTTAAATTAATACAAGGTGTCTCAAAAGAAATTTTATATTTAGTGGATCGATTAAAAAAAAAGTAAGCCGTATATTGAAAAAATGTTTATTAATTATTAAAATACACTTTTTGGGGATTTATTTCTTAAAAATAATATCGTCTAAATGTAGACCCTCGCGTTCTCGGCACTCATTTAATCGAACAGTAAAATTACTTATGACGTCTCGGCAGGTGGACTCAGGGATGGCTGCCATTTCATGACGGATATTTTCTTTCAAATGCGCCAGTGAAGTCGGTTTATTGGCGTAAACTTTAGATTTAAGATAACCCCATAGGAAAAAGTCCATAGGGGTTAAATCTGGACTGCGTGGAGGCCAATTTATGTCACCTCTCCGGGAGATCAATTTGCCTGAGAAAATTTCACGAACACGTGGCAGAGACATATTGGACGTGTGTGAAGTGGCTCCGTCCTGTTGGAACCATGTTCTTTGGTTGTAGCCAGGAAAGTTTTGCAGTTGCTCTGAATTCACTGTAACTGTACGCCCCCTTTCGTCTTCAAAAAAGTAAGGGCCGATAATTCCTCGCGCCGACATCGCAGCCCATACGGTCACTTTAGGCGAATGTAGGGGTTTCTGATGTTTGCGTTTCGGATTCTTTGCACTCCAGTAGCGGCAGTTCTGCTTATTTACGTGGCCATTAAGATGAAAATGAGCTTCATCCGAAAACAAAATGTTGGTAAACGTTGAAAATCGCTCAATCACCTGATTTACGAAATTAAGCCTCTGACTGGCATCTTGGGGCTTTAATTCTTGCACCAATTGAATTTTGTAGGGGTGCAGCTTTAGGTCTTTGTGCATAATGCGATGTAATGATGATCTATGCACATTTAAAGCACTTGCGCGCTTCCGAATTGAAAGGTTCGGGTCGTCACGAACAGACGGATTAACATTCTCCACGTTTTCTACCGTTCTTGATGACCTAGGTCGCCCGGATTTTGATTTATCCAGCGTTGTACCAGGACCCTGGGCGCACTAAGGAAAAAGGCGCTGACGGGCTTTACTAAGGGGCGCCATTGCGAAAGCGAGGACCTTTTTTTTGCTCGTCACTTGGATTTTGGGAGATGAGGACCTTTTTTTTTTGCTCATTACTTAAATTTATTTGCCAAGGGCGTCAAAACACGGCTTTGCCCCTAGCGCAAGTTTTCCTTACTACGGCTCTGCCGATATCTGTGTCCGAAATCTGTCTATCTATTAATATGTGAGCTGTGAAAGAGAAAAGTGAATTTATATTAACTAAAAAATCTACCCCCTCCCCCGTAACATTACTTCTAAACACCATTAATTTGCAAGACATAGGGTAGGCCTAGGGGCTCCGTCATAGAAATTGATTCAGAGGAAAGAAATTGATTAAAAAAGGGCTCCGCAAGTAAAAAAGGTAGGGAACCATTGGTCTAGAGAAAAATTGGGCTTTAATCGTTTAAAACGTTTTGAGATAATGACAATTTTTTGAATGGCATAATTTACATTATTTGTGAAAATTGTAAAACAAAACAAATCACAACTCAAAAACGGTTAGAGATAGCGACCAGCGGTTGAAATTTTTGGATTCCTTGTAGTTTATTTAGTCTAGAAAAAATTTGAGACTTTACTCGTTTTGCGTATTTTAAAATTATGACAAATTTTAATATGGCGTGATTTATAGAAATATTCATCTTCGCATGGATATATCTCAAAAACGAAATGCAATAAAGACCTGCGGTTGAAATTTTTGAAATTTTGAGGTCCTTATTTACTTGTAACCAGATTTTGAAACAAAAAATTTTTTTGAAGTTATTTCATTTTTTTTAAATTTTTTTGATAAATTTGAAAATTGCTAACTAAAAAATGGTTAGGGATATAAATATGCGGCTTGAAATTTTAAAATACTACTACACTGTTTAGTCTAAGAAAAAAATTGGGCTTCAATAAACATATTATTAGGTTTTGTAGGGGCAGTAATCCAATATCCTTGAAAATGGCCAAAAATCGAAAAAATCGTAAGGGGTAGACCTTAAAAAAAACGTGATTTTGAAGTAAAAAAATTTTGTCTCCAATTTTATTGAAAATTGGTACAAATATGTATTTTTGGTCAGAGATCCAGAAAATTTGGTCCATTTTGAAGTTTGGGCAAAATTTTTGGAATTATAGGCAAAAAACTGACCTAAATCAGATCTAACTCAAAAACTAGAAAAGCATGAATTTTTTAAATATTTTTTTCTTAATCCTCATCCCAAAATTAGCCTAAAACTATATTTTGGCTAAAATTGGAGTCAAAAAAATTTGGACCAAAATTTTCAAAATTTTGGAAGATTTTTTTTTTTTAATTTGTTCGAAAATTGGTATACTTATATATTTTTAGCCTTAGATCACAAATATATGGTCAGTTTTGAGTTACGGTCTAAAATTTCGACATTTTCGGCAAAAAAAGTTAGAAAAATACAGTCCACAAAAAGGCTCAGAACCGATGAAATGTTAGCCTGCCCCTTTTTTTAATCTTTATAAACTAATACTTACTTCTTATCTATCATCTATATCAGCGGTTCCCAACCTGTGCTCCGCGGAGCCCTTAGTGCTCCGCGTGCATTTAAATTTTTTCGAATTATTTTTCTGTTGCTAAATATTTGCAAAAATCTTAAAATCGACACGAGTAAAGTCCCATTTCTAGTCAACCGATTTTTACCAAAAGTTGATCAACTAGTGCCATTGATGACAGAAACTTAAATATGAAGTTTCATAAAAATCCGAATTTGGTATGCAAGTGTACACAGACAGACAGACGGACGGACGGACAGACTGACAGACGGATGGACGGACAGACAGACCGACAGACATCATGCTAAAAATAGTCAAAACGTTATTTAGGGACCTCAATTCGTGGAGATCCATCGAAATCTCGAAATGTCAAAATCGGTATGATCACAATACCTCCCTTATATATGTTGGCGGTCGGTAAAAAGAAAAGTAAATAATTAACATGAAAAGCGAAGGACTTCAAAGTACACTAAAAAACTTTTAGTGTACCATGAAGTCCTTTTAACGTTACTTTTTTTAGAGTGTAGCGTCATTATACCCTTTTCACACTAGATCTTTAAGATCGGATGTTTAAGTGAATGGATCTTTAAACGCTAATGTGAAACCGTACGGCCTCGTCTAAACACGACCGATGTTTAAGACAGAGATCTGCGTCTTAAACTTCGCCCGCATTGCCAACTTAATTCCCATTATAAAAAAATACTCCTTGAATTTGTGCTTCTCTTCTTTTATCTATGTTCAGCTGTTATCATTTTATATATCGAGGTTATGAGAAGATTATTTGCGTTATTATTTAAATAAATATAAAAAATAAACTTCTCCTAACCTCGATATACAAAATAATGACAGAATAAATTCAAACGATATGAAATTATGTTGGCAATACATACTAGCTTTACATGGAGATTTCTTCTTCAAATTAAACATCAAGTGTGAAAGCAAACCGATATTAAACATCGATGAAGTTTAAGTTCAATCGTCTTAAAGATCTAGTGTGAAAAGGGTATTAGCGTCATAGTAAATTCGCCACTGCACAGAGGTTTGAAAGTTAATTTTCACGTTTTTACAGCATTTTCAGTTAAACTAATGATCATATTATTTATTAACAATTTTTTTGTATCCCTGAACGCAAGGGAGAAATATCGTATTCCCTCTGTCTCGTACAGTTTATATATTATGTATCTTTCAACAAAGAAGGCATTGAATAAAGTTGTTTGTCATATTTGTCGGGCATGGAGAATGGTTCGATTTTATTGGATTATTGGCAGTTATTGCTACATTCCCTGGCGAGCATGTTGCGGAGCTGTCACAGGAAATATTGGACAACACATCAAAACAGATTATAAAAATACTCTCTCTGGGCTGACGAAATAATACAACAAGATTTAAACTTAAATTGAGAACTTATGACACCAATGGGAAACTACATCTGTGCGAAAATCAAAAATTTGTTGAAATTATTCGTTACTTTCATTAGGCAGCAGTCTGACTGATCGAGCGCCGTCGTGTAACGTAGCGCCGAGTCGTGTAGTGTCATTTAAAAATTTAAAGCTGGTCTGACTGATCAAGTACTGTCGAGTATTATCGATCATTCAGTGTCAAGTAAATTTGTTTCTCACTTGTCAAATAGTGCATATTCCAACCTAAAATAATACTATCAAACAGTTAATACTAATTAGCGAGTCCATTTTACTCTATATTGTAATTTTGTTTTTTTTTGACGTTCCAACTGTCAAATAATGTATGGTTATGAACTGTATATGCTTAAATACGCATGTGCTATTGCCTCGAGCGTCGTGTAAAATTCAAACCGGTTTGAAATACAAACAACTTGATGCTACTTGACAGCAAACGATGGTTCAGTGCGACTCATGCCCTCAGTTAACGTGTGTTTGAAATTTGCTCGACAGCAAACGGTCGACAGCACTCGATCAGTCAGACCGCGGCCTTATAGGTCTGTTCGTTTGTCTTGTTCTAACTTGTCCTTAAAACAAAGTCGTGACGTCATCAGAACATTATTTCACAGGAAATAGATGATGGTACAAACGAACGTACTTTGAACAAGTTATTGCATTTTAACCTGACCTTTTGATTTTTATTTACTTTTATTAGACTATTTTCTATAAAAAATATATTAGTAAATAAAATAGTCAACATTATAAAATCGTTGACTGAGCATATGATTTTTCAATCAACGATAAAATACATAATTTGGTTATAGTTGATTTTAAATGTAATTATTATATTTTCCACAAGAAAATATCATTCATCCTTGATTAAGGCTTCACCTGTTGAATATTTCACCAAAAATGCTTTCTTCAAAATTTTTTTTTACGATTTTAGGTTATTTAAACAAACAAAATAAAGTCAAAAAAGTTAAAGAGTGACGTTGCTAGCTTATTCTAACTTGTCCGAACTTGTACTTCCTCTAGACGTAGTACAGTTTAGACAACTTAGAACCTGTTCTGAACTGACAAACGAACAATACTTGGACAGTTCAGAACATACAAACGAACGCTCTTTTGGAATTTAGACAACTTAAAACAGTTTGGATAACACAAACGAACAGACCTTATGTTAGATCAGTGTTTCCCAACTTTTTTCTCCTCGCGAACCCCTTATAAAATCCGAACGGATTTGGCGAACCCCCTATGTCAGTGTTTCTCAAACTTTTTAAGTACGCGGCACACTTTGGACGTGTAAACATTTTTTTTCGGCACAGCTATGAGTTATTGAATATAGGTTAAAATGGAAAATTGTAAAATTTCGCAGCTCATTCCTAGAATTTCACGGCACACTTTTTTTGTGTTTATTTTTCTTTGGCGATTTAAAATTCCGCCATTACAATATTATTTTCGCGAACCTCTTTGTACACCCCGCGAACTCCCAGGGGTTCGCGAACCACCGGTTGGGAAATGCTGTGTTAGATTGATACATATTAGTAGTGGCGTAGCCAGGACCCCCTCCCTAGGCCAGCAAAATTAGCACAACTTTTAGGGTTTTGTAGGTATGACCAAAAATTCTTATACCGTCATTTTGTCGTCTGTCTGTCTGTCTGTCTGTCTGCCTGTTCGGTAAAAATTGTAGCCAAACGGCTAAACCTAGAGAGTTGAAATTCGGCATGCTTATACAACTTTTTGACCCGCACATAGGAAAAATACTAAAAAAATTCCAAATCTATTTTATATGCAGATGACTTTAATTTTGTTTTGAGGTCATCAGACTATGATCAGCTATTAAATGATACTGGTCACTGTTTCGAGGAAGCTAAGCTCTGGTTTATATCTAATAAACTCTCTATGAACGACGACAAAACTCAAAATATGCTCATCAGCTGTAGAAAGCACATTTATGAAAATGAAGCATGCGTGAAATTTCTTGGTATTTACGTAGATCCGAAACTAACTTGGGAGCAACACATTAATCATTTATGTAGTACTTTGTGTAAATCAATTTACTTGCTAAGGAAACTGGCTAATTCGGTTTCAAATCCTATTCTCCTGATGGCATATTTTGGGTTGTTTCAGTCACACATGTTTTATGGGATATTAGCCTGGGGACATGCGTCATTGTCATATAGAGTTTTTAGGCTACAGCGCCGAGCATTGAGAATAATTGCACTTTTCCTATAGGGCTGATTGCCGTTCACATTTCGTTAATTTTAATATTATGACCTTGCCTTCTTTGTACATTTTTCAAAGTCTACTGTATGTACACAAAAAAATTTCAGATCTATCTACATATGAAGAAAATCATAGTTACAATACAAGAAATAAAGGTAACATCTACCCAAAATTTTTACGTCTTGATAGATCTAAAAATAGTGAAAATTATTATGGCATTAAGTTTTACAATACATTACCGAGCAAGCTCAAAACTCAAAATTTTACAAACTTTAAAAAAGTAATAAAAGATATTTTAACAAAAAACCCGATGTATTCGATAAGTGAGTTCCTCGAATATTTTAAACAACAGTAATATTTTATCCAATTGACTATATTTCTTATATCTCTGCATATTTGATGTTATATTTTATATTTATGTTTATATCTATGTCCTCATTGTGTAAATATTATATATTTGTAATTTTGACTTTGATATTGTAATTTAGTCAATAAATATATTATTATTATTATTACTAAAACATCTAACATCTAAAACAAATATGTGCTAATCGAAAATATATTTTTTTTTTTTAATTCTGAGTAGGGTATCAAATAAAAGCCCTTAGTACGTGGATTAACGATCAAAATTTTATTTTTGCAAAATATTATTTTGACGCGATTTTTTCCAAAA
Organism: Liopterus haemorrhoidalis; assembly: GCA_963971575.1. Taxonomy (NCBI): domain Eukaryota; kingdom Metazoa; phylum Arthropoda; class Insecta; order Coleoptera; family Dytiscidae; genus Liopterus; species Liopterus haemorrhoidalis. The sequence continues at coordinate 65,674,219 of OZ020612.1, read as the reverse complement.
TTGTGCAGAAAAAAAATTGTTCCACACCCTGTAGCCCAGATGGTTTGAACTAAAAATCTGAAAAAATTCTAAGTAATGTACATTTGTGTGAACTGAAATATTACAACAGGAATTTTTGATCAGATTTTGCTATCGAAAAATAACGCGTTTTTGTGTTTTTTGCTTGACCATGTAAAATATTTAATAACTTGTGTAACAAAGCAAACCAGCATGCTTTCATGGTGTAATGGTTAGCGCTCTCGCATTCTAATTTGCAAACTAGGATTCCGGTCTCAAGACAATTTCATTTTTTCTGTTTTTTTTTTGCATTTTTATTTTGTTTAAATTATTTTTTCAAAATTCTAGTCATATTTGGGCAAATGTTTCATTTAATTTTTGAAAGCGTAAATTTAATAACCAGTTAAAATTGTTGAAATTGAATACACGAAATCAGAGGGGCTGAGTTATGACTTAAAACAACCAATGGAAGCAATAGGCGCAATTTTCAAAATCTTAATGAACCTTGCTATATAAAAAAAAAATACTGCACATATTTAGAAACCTAAATAATAGTATTAGACATTCGAATTAAAATTAACAAAAAAATAATATTTTAACATAAAATTTGTTTTGGCATCCCAAATAATCATCACTTACTCAATACCTGCGAAACCCTGAAATGTGTGAAAATTCACACTTTACATCAATTTTTTTAGTATTTATACTTACACTTAGAAGTTTGAGAATATGTATTAGACTGAAACATTCACTGCAGGTTACTTAAAACATCCTTAATTTATAATTATAAATATAAGTGAAAAGTTTGGAAATTTCAAACTTTATGGTTGTACTTAGTACTTGTGATTAGTGAGTCAGATGAGTTGAGTCACATGACATAAAATATTGTCAATATTGAGTCACATGACATAAAATATTATTTTTTAATTACATCCGTTGGGATATAAAACAATTTGATCAATTACTAATTGCCGATTTAATAATTTATATTAAGCTAAAATTGACAGCACATTAAAATTATTAATTATAAGTATAATAATAATAATAATAATAATAATAATAATAATCTTTATTAGAGTAAGACATTTTTACATGCATATCATCGTCATAAACTGACAAAGCAGTAAATACATATGTAATTTACAATATTTAGTTAACAAAACTAGTAGAAACATTACTACAGAGAAATTATTGCATAGTGTAATAGCAGTGTTCATGTAGGAAATTACTAATAATAGTTTTAAACTTAACAACTGGAATATCTTTGATGTCCTGCGGTAGTTTGTTATAAAATATTGGTCCCCAGTAGTCGGGGCTGTGCGTGGAGCCTGCTAGTCTTACTTGTTTGGTAACTAGGTGATATTTTTGTCGCGTATTATGAGAGTGTATGCTAGCATGGGTGGAAAATTTATTAATTTGTTTCTTTGTTATAATTTGGATGCATAATTTTGTTAGTTTTAAGACGCACTTTAAAAACAATTATAAGTATAATTTAGGAGTTGTGAATGCGACTTTATGATAACTAATTTCATATCGAATAATATAGATCAAGGTCGTCAAATAGATATTATCTACTTGGATTTGAGTAATGCATTTGATAAAGTCCCACATAAAGTTTTAGTGAATAGTTTTAACACAAATGGTGTCTCTCGTCATAACAGTAATTGGGTTATTTCATACCTAATGCAAAGGTTTCAACATGTTGATTACGAGGGGACTCAGTCACGGCATTACTCAACACCACCTGGAGTACCACAAGGCTCTAATCTTGGACCCTTGCTGTTTTTGTTCACATTTGTTTGTCATTTGCAGAGATATATTGGCAAGGTTGAAGATTTCTGAAACTCATGGACGCGCTCAGTAAGGGGTAAGAGGGGGCAGTTACCCCTCCCTTGAGTCTTCACTTTTAAGTATTTTATTTCAAACTCTTACGCTTTATTGCCCTGGAATTTATTTATTTTTATATTTGTCTATTTATATATTATAACTTTTTACTATCGAGCTTCTCGGGCCTCGAAAAGGGTTATCAAGGGCTCGGAGAGAGAGAGCCCGGGCGGATGACGGATGACTGTTTATCCGGTTTGCGTGTTAAGTGTGCACAGTGAAAGAAATTCTTAGGATAGAGTAGATTTTATAGAAAAAGTCCTTAATGCTCAGACACCTTCAATTTCTATTTAAATAGTGTTCTATATTTATAAAAATTTATTTTTCAAAAATATGCCATATTTTATTATGCCTTGAAAAAAAGGGGCCCGTGATAACACTAGTAAATAATTCTAACCCTGATTTGGAAAGATTTTAGTTGCGAATAAATGTTAAATAAATTGAAAACAGTTTTCTTAGTAATTCAGAATGACGTTACTAAATTACTTAATTGTTATTATGATTCAAAGAAACGTTCCGTCTTCTTTGCCCGTCACAATTTGTTTGTTTTACAAACAAAAAGGACTGATATAAGTTGTACTGAACAACAGTGGCGTATTCAGAGGGGGGGCACAAGCCCCCTTTGAAGGTCCAATGAAATGAAAATTTAACAAATTTATCACAATCGTACAGCAAAATAACTTATGTATTTTACAATAATAATAAGCTATATTTTATTATGATTGGTCTTGAAACTAACAGAAAATGCTAATTTACATGTCATTTTTAGGTTTTCGTAGGTATAATCAAGAAATCCTTATTCCGTCACATGAGTCTGTTCGTTCGGTACAAATTGTGGTCAAGCGGCTGATTTAGAGAACTGAACATAAGTAAGAGAAATATTGAGACAAAAATATATCCCGCGAAAAATATAAATAAATATGTATTTATCGAAGAAAAAATCAAAGCGAAAGTTTTTGATACATGGATTAACAATTACATTTTTTTAAGAACAAATAATGGAATTATTATTTGATATAAACATCAATATCCAACAGCAGGGGTGTCGAACTAATTTGGGTCCAAGTCTATTTTACATACAAAATTTTAAGCACTGACGGAACTTTAAATATCCCGAAGGGTTTCTTGACATTTTTTTATAAACAGAAAAGGGAAAGAGAGTATATTTTACATTTTTAAATATATTTTTCCCCTAAATAAGCTCAATTGATTTTTATTACCGCTTCAGGGGCCACAAAAAATTAAGTTGAGGGCCGTATGCGGCCTGCATACCCCTTGAAATTTGATTCGGCCCTCCCCAAGACAAAATCCTGGCTGCGCCACTGTGGAAACCTATACATATTTGCCAAAGGGTCCAAGTGATATCATATTCGTTGTGTAGATAAAGTTCCGTAAAAAATATGTACGTATCCTCGAAAATACGTTAAACGGATGTACGTTAAGTGCCCGCTCCCTGTAAATGTAAAATTTGATTAGTTCTCCATAAACTATTGTTTTCACACCATGTTATTGATGTTAAAAGAAATAATAAAAAAAGTTGACGGTAAGCAACTGTGAGAACATTATCCCGTTGGAGAGATATAGTCTAGACAAGAGAGTATTCTCATATTTCTAGGCATATTCCACGTGTATTACGCTTTAAATATTCAGTAACAACTAAACAATCCCTCGAAGCTAAACCCTACGCGAGTACTTCAATTTTGTTTACATTACCGTTAACAAATACCAAGAGAATATTCAACATATTATTTATGCAGTACCAAAAATATCCATATATTCAAAAGAAATATATACTTTTAATGCCGAATATGAAAATAAAAAATTTTTAATGAAAATAAAACTTCAATGAGATAAAAATAACATTTATTTTGTACGAGAGCAGTTTCAGGTGTAAGTTGGTTTGGTTACACATAGATGGCAATCGCATAGAGCAAAGTATTTATGTGGTTATATAGTTTCCTTCTTTATTATAACCCACGCAAAGTTTCAAGTCATTCCGCTATTATTATTTGTTCGGTATAAGTCAGCGGTTCTGGTCACCAGTGGTACGCGAAGCATCTAGTTGTGGTACATTGTGAGTCCATTAATAACATCAAATTCTATTGTCAAATGCTTTCTGAAGCTTTTAGAAAATATTTCCAAGAAGACTATTCCGAAATGCTGTGGATAAGGAACCCATTTATTATTGAAAATTTCCGCCAATCATCAGTAATAACGATAAAGAGATTGATAGAACTATCTTGCGATGGAGGTTTAAAAACTGAGTTTAGTGAATCAAAACTTGACAAGTTTTGGCTTAAGGCTAAAACCGAATATCCCGAATTGACCAGAAAAGCATTGTTGTTTTTGATACCCTTTTCAACAATCTATCTCTGCGAAACCGGATTTTCTTCCACGGTGACCATAAAAACAAATTTCGCAATAAATTAACTATCGACTCCGATTAGAGTTTAAAATTAAATACAACAGAACCCAACTTGCAGCTTCATCCTTCTCACTAAATTTATTTTTTTAGTGTATTATCATAAAAAATATTAAAAAATGTTGAATTAATTCTAATTGTTGAGCGATTTCCAAACTGGGAGGCGCGTCGAAGATTAGTGCGCGAAGTATAACGAAGCTTAAAAACCTTATTATTTTCTAATATGCGTATTTCTTGTAGTAATATATTTTTTACCATTTAAAAAAGTGTCTGTATTACTTTATAAAATAAGGGAGGGAGGCGCCTAGATTATTTGTTTTTAAAGGGAGGTGTAGTAACCTGTTATTTGGAAACCCTTTGAAATGTGAATTTGTAGGTATGTACGACCGATTTATATTTTAGACAACTTTGTCAAAATGTGACTTAGTCTCGATCTAGACCTGTCAGTGGTACGCGAAAAAAAAAGTTTGAGAACCTCTGATATAGGTGATCCACAATATTATAGATTTTACGTCACAAAGTTTGCAAAAAAAATTTAATATTTTAAATATCAAACATTTTCAGTGAATCAATACATTAATTTATATGATTTTATTAATGTGAAGGCCTCCGCACTCCATTAATATTACTGATCAATAATATTGAAGGTGTTTTATTGATCAATAATATTGATCGTGTGAGGATAAATATTGACAATAAAGGGACGTTAAATATATTGAGAACCGTTCAATAAAAATTGATTTGGTTTAAAATTCAATGACGAGTCATCAATATTATTAAGTAACATGTCAAGAAATTGCGGTAATCTGCTGACTTTTTTCGTAGCAAGTTACCATAACCATGTGCAGACTGCTGTAAATAAGTTTATAGTATTTCTTATGGATCTTACAATTTTAAAACATACTTTTCGTTTTTATGTTCATCTCGTCCTTACATATATTGAGACAATAAACATGTTGTTTATTGTCTCAATATACAATATTTAAGTTTTCGAATTTCTTTAAAACTTTATAAAACTTAAGTTTTAAATTGCATAAATGTTAAAGGTTACTCTGACATTTAGTGGCGTTGAGCTAACAGCAGATTGTCCTGTTTAAACTCGTTACTCTAACAAGCTAACTGATGGAATCGAGCCAGGTGGTTTGGTAAACGAAACCTTCATCATTTATTGAAGGTAGGCGGAAATACCGCGATCATTCAACAAGGGTGAAAAATATCGATTCACTAATGGACAACTATTTTTTTGGGAGAATAGAGCCATTCAAATACGTTTAAGGGGGAAATTACACTCATTTCTTTTGAAAATGTTTGTTGATAATGATAAAAACATTAGACTTATAAGTGGATAATGATTTACTTCCATTACTTTTTCACCTTTAGCATTAATAATGGACTAGATATATTTATATAGAAGCAAGCCTGTGGCACCAAGCATTGACTTGTTTGATCGCTAAGCAAGGGCACGGACGTTAGTTCAACCACTGCTTATGTCAAATAATTTTTGTAAAAATATTTATATAAATTACAGGTTCTGCTTGGCCTTTCGCAACCGGCTATAAACTGTATGTGCCTTTCTGTGTTCCCTAAAATAAAATACCATATTACTCCTGAATGTACATAGATTGAAAACATTGTCATGAAACCTGGAAACAGGAGGCCTAGGCTCACCTCGGGCAGTCGCGCCAATGATGTTGATGATATTTATAGTATTTTTAATATAAAAAAAACAAATTTATTTTTCAAAACACTTAAGAAAAAGTTTCTTACAGCACTTATTACAAATTGGCATTTTATAAGCATCACATTGGATAGCTGTTTTTCTGGGGTATGTGCCACATCTTTTTCTTTTGCTTTTATCAGTAAATTGCCTGGTCTTTTCTATAACAAGAATACCAAACTTTCCGTACTGCCAATTCTTCGTCCTGTGAGTCGGAATATTCTTGCTATCATCTTCGGCGTCCTGGTTGCTACGTTTGAGGAAATTGTGCGATTTGCCGATGAAAGTAACCAGGACGCCGAAGATGATAGCAAGAATATTCCGACTCACAGGACGAAGAATTGGCAGTACGGAAAGTTCTGTTTGCAGTACTGAATACTAATAGAAAAAGAAACGCATCTTAAAGTTGTCAAATTGGCATCATACGTGTTTGTCCCAGTGGCTGCCTGTCAAACTATTATTTTAATCGCGGGAATTTTAAATAAAATAATATTATTGGGAAACTTATTGATATCAACTAAAATGACGTCACATTTTTCAAGTATTTTTGATAGTTCTTGCCATCTAATGGTCGCCTGGCAAACTAATCTAAGCTTCCCGGCCTATGATGGAACTGTCAAGCAAATGTCACAATTGAATTGAAGTTTGTCCAGATCGTGTATGACTAATACCCTTTTCACACTAGATCTTTAAGATCGGTAATTTAAACGCTAACTGTATGGCCTCTTCTAAATACAAGCGATGTTTAAGACAGACATCTGCGTCTTAAACATCGTCCGCATTGCCAACTTAATTTCTATTATAAAAAAATTCTCCTTGAATTTGTGCTGTCAACATTTTATATTATCATAAACAAGAATACTGTATTATATCGATGTTATAAGAAGTTTATACTTGTTGTTATAATAAAATTATTTATTTTAATAATGTGTTTAATAAAATACAGAGCTACAATAATTGAGATAAAATGTATCGACTTACATGTTAATACAGGTGTAATACATTCTTTATTGTAGTGTCTTTATTGTAGAATGAAATAAAATATCCTTATTTGTTTATAATAATTCAAAATTTGCGTCTGCGCAGACAGTTCAAACTGGTAATTTCATGACGGTAACTTAAGGACAAAATTACTGTAGCTGATGACAGCACCAGAGATTTAAACATCAAGTGTGAAAGCATACCGATCTTAAACATCGGTGAACTTTAAGTTCACTCGTCTTAAAGATCTAGTGTGAAAAGGGTATAAGACTCGTAAGCGACATTGAAAAACATCTTGTTTGCAGTACAGGACCCTTTATGCAACACTTAGGCATTATAAACCTCAATCTCAATATTTAGGACAATATTTTAAGAATACATACTGTGACATTAATATGTTTTGAAATAAATTAGCATAAGAATGGTATATTTCAGTATTTTTAGCGCAGCCAGACGGTGACATTTCATATATTTTAATGTCATTGTCAACGTACATAAAAAGGAGCATGTCGAAGCATCGTATAACGTCTACAATAAGTTGACATCGACTAGGGTCGCATCAGCAATATCTAGGACAAATACAGGGTCGCACCACAATATAACAGCCACAAATAGCCAAGTTAAATTTTTTTAAAATAATTGTTAAGTGTGAAATTTTGCACATTGCAAGGTTTCGCAGTTATTTAATACGTAAAAGGCCAAAGTTATTTAGCAAAAATCGTGTGCAGACGGCATCAATGGAAAATATATATATGGGTTTTGGACGAATATTTGGGAAATTACGGGGGGACAAAATCCTACCAATCGTACCTACAGGAAAGGAAACAACAAGTGCTAGCTAAAGACCATAAATCTGATCTCCTGACAGTTAATAAAAGGGGTCCCACAGGGTTCCATTCTTGTTTTTTTTTCCCTTACTGTTCCTCATTTATATTAACTCTTCCCGACTTACGCATATCAAACCAGTATACTCTATGCAGACGACACAACCTTGGTTTTCAAATCGCGCTCCCTGATTAACGCCCTTTCACGCAGTGTATCTACGTTAGACAAAGCTAAATACTGGATTGATACCAATAAACTATCGCTAAACCAAGACAAGACCCAACAAATATTAATAACACTACGCAGAAATTATTTCACTAGCCAGGACCAGATAAAATTCCTAGGGTTGCATGTTGACCCCAACCTAACTTGGCATCACCATGTAACCTGCTTATCAAGCAGACTGTGCTCAGTTATATTTCTATTCCGAAACTTAGTACAATCTGTAACCAAGGATGTTCTGATGGTGGCGTATTATGCATTATTCCTCTCTCACATATCCTACGCGCTCTTAGTATGGGGACATTCTCCTGCTGCAGAGAGCATATTCGCTCTACAAAGGCGGGCCATTAGAGTTCTGACTTCTACTTCTTACAGAACAGAATGTCGACACCAATTTAAAATGCTAAATATTATGGAGCTACCTTTATTATCGTACATATATAATTAGCTACCGTGTGTTAGTGATTTTGTAACACTGTGACGTCATTTTTCCTAAGGGTCTCGTGATTGGCTAACTGGGAAACAGGGTGTTCCCAGTTTGACTTGTATGACAGGTATTTTGCAGATTTATTCTCTAAGAATCTACGAATATAATAACATATGGAAATTTGTAGGATTTCGTAGGCATAAATAAGAAACTCTAGATACTCCTATATCATTTGACTGATATCAATAATATTTTGCAGATTTATTCTGTAAGAAACTGCGAATAAAATAACATATAGAAATGTCTAGGGTTTCGTAGGCATAAACAAGAAACTATATACACTGCTATATCCTTCGACCAATATGAATAATATTTTGCAGATTTATTTTCTTAGAATCTACAAATATAATTATTTACATAAATGTCTAGGGTTTCGTAGGCATAAACAAGAGACTCCTATATCCTTTGACCGATATGAACAATATTTTTCAGATTTATTCTCTAAGAATCTGCGGATAAAACAACATACAGAAATATCTAGGGTTTCGTAGATATAAATAAGAAACTCTAGACACTCCTATATTCTTTGATCGATATGAAAAACATTTTGCAAATTTATTCTCTAAAAATCTGCGGATAAAACATCGTATAGAAATATCTAGAGTTTCGTAGGCATAGATAAGAAACTGTAGACACTTCCATATTCTTAGATCGATATGAAAAATATTTTGCAGATTTATTATTTAAAAATCTGCGGATAAAATGTATAGGGTTTCGAGGGCATAAACAAGAAACCCTAGAGTACTCCTATATTCTCTGACTGATATGAACAGTATTTTTCAGATTTATTTTCTAAGAATCTACGAATATAATTATATGCATAAATGTCTAGAGTTTCGTCGTCATAAACAAGAGACTCTAGATACTCCTGTTTCCTTGGACCGATATAAACAATATTTTGCAGATTTATTCTCTAAGAATCTACGAATATAATTACATACATAAATGCCTAGGGTTTCGTAGTCATAAACAAGAGACTCTAAATACTCCCGTTTCCTTTGACCGATATAAACAATATTTTGCACATTGATTCTCTAAGAAGCTACAAATATAATTACATAAATAAATGTCTAAGGTTTCGTAGGCATACACAAGAGACTGTAGATACTCCTGTTTCCTTTGACCGATAAGAACAATATTTTGCAGATTTATTCTCTAAGAAACTGCGGATAAAATTTTATTTATAAATGTTTTGGGTTTCGTTGGCATAAACGAGAAACTCTAGACAAGCCTATATCCTTTAATTGGTATGAACAATATTTTGCAGATTTATTCTCTAAGTATCTACGAATATAATTACATATAGAAATGTCTAGGGTTTCGTAGGCATAAATTAACATCTCAAATTATTTTTAGTTTTAACAATATAAATGTAATGTGCTAAGTAAAAATGAATCGATTTCTCATCTTAAAAAGTTAATGAATAAATAATCTAACTATATAATTAGCAAGTGTCTGTATGTAGTGTCGGTAACATTATGACGTCAATGTTTCTAAAGTTCTCGTGATTGGCTAACTGGGGACACCCTGTTTCTTGATTGACTGACAGGTGACGCCCTCTCCCGTGATTAGCTGTCCCATGATTCGCAGACGGCGACGAAATTAGGATAAGTTAAAAAATTAAACCAAATACACATACAAACCATTGAAATTTTTATATTATAAATCCGTCATTGTTGACGGGTAATAACCTAGTTTATCTATAACTCTCTATTACACTACACGTACACAAAAAACAAATAAGCAATCTTCTCACTTACAGTAGTGTTCATAACTATCAAACAAGAAATAATTCCAACATATATCCGAATTTTTAAAAACTGAGTAAATCAAGAAATTGTGAGGATTATTTTGGAATTAAATTCATGAATAAACTTTTGAAATATTTCACTCATTACTGACAATAGCAAAAACGTACATGACAAAAATTATTTAAAATAAGAAAACAAATCTTTTATTTTTATACTTTTTCGATTGGATGAATATTTTAGGAATTATGGAGGACACGCAAAAAAAAAATCATGATATTATTCACTTATTATTTCCTTTACTTCAAAAATGTTCATATCAAAAACTGTACGAAGTTAGCCAGCTAGTGGTTTAAAAATACTTATACTGCTTATTGCTGCACAAATCTAAATAAAACTAAAAATGAAAATTGCTATTTATAAAAGTAATTAAAATAATTGCTAGAATTAAGTGTTTTGTTTTATTATTTTTTATACATTTATTTTTTCTCCGCAGGGGTGTCACTATTTTCTCTAAACAATACTCTGTCACGTAGACAGAAAGGTTGAAAATCTGTGGGTTATATCTATGAAACTTTAAAAATTAATATCTGCACTAAAATATTAATTTAATAGCAAAAACTGTGTTCTTTTGTTGTTTTTCTTATGTGTTTCGTAGTTTACTAACTACAAAACTTTGTTCAATATGTTGGTAGTCTTGAAAAGTTTCAAGGATCTGAGATATACAAAATAAATAACATTATATTCTATGTGTTTTGGCCCGACTTCCTATCATAACTCATAAATTATCTGATTTATAGTTGAGCAAATATTATAGAGAAATTTAATACCATTTTGGAATTAAACTTCAAGAGATGGAGTTTGATACCACCAAAAAAAATAAGAAACAGTAACTATTAAGACGGTAATAAAATGCTGTCCGGAACAACTTTGTCAACACATCTATCGTACCAAAAGGGTTATGTTTGTTGATAGAGCCAATAACAACTTGACTGACATCTGTGGCGCAGCGAAGGGGGGGGGGGGGGGGGCTCCCAGGATTAGCAGGTTACACGGCGCTGCTCGGGGAGGTGAAGATAAAATTTGTTAAACACAACCAGTGGCGCAGCCAAGGGGGGGGGGCGACGGGTCTGGGCCCCTCCCAGGACTAGTAGATTACACGGCACTGCTCGGAGAGTTGAAGATAAAATTTGTTAACCACAACAGTAGTTAATTTTTAAATTACTTCATTGTAAACAATATTGGCATTTTTTATTATTTTTTTTTTTTTCGTATAAATAAACATTTTTTTAAGATTGCCTACACTTGATAGGGGCCGTTATTGTTCAAGTGAAAATATATCACTTTCCAAATATGCTCCAACGAATTATATGAAGGGGAGCGTTGATCCTTTTTCCCCCTGATACATCGACTAAAACATTCGCCCAGTCAAATGCTAAAACTGTTTTAAACAACTAATTACTCGATTCAGATAAGATAAAGTGGAAATCTGACTTCGGTATAACCTTCACACGAGTCTGTTCGTTCGGTACAAATTGTGAACAAGCGGCTGATTTAGAGAACTGAACATAAGTAAGAAAAATATTGAGACTTCAAAAATATATCCCGCGAAAAATATAAATAAATATGTATTTATCGAAGAAAAAATCAAGTGAAAGTTTTGATACATGGATTAACAATTACATTTTTTTATCAACAAATAATGGAATTATTATTTGATATAAACATCAATATCCAACAGCAGGGGTGTCGAACTGATTTGGTCGCAGTCTATTTTACATACAAAATGATAAGCAGTGACGGAACTTTAAATATCCCGAAGGGTTTCTTGACATTTTTTTCTAACCAGAAAAGGGAAAGAGAGTATATTTTACATTTTTAAATATATTTTTCCCCTAAATAAGCTCAAGTGATTTTGATTACCGCTTCAGGGACCACAAAAAATAAGGTTGAGGGCCGTATGCGGCCCGCGTGCTCTCGAAATTTGATTCGGCCCTCCCCAAGACAAAATCCTGGCTACGCCACTGATTGACATACAAGAACTTTGTAGCTGTCAAATTGTGGACCGATACAACTACCTTGCATCGTTGATTGAAAACAGCGAGAATTGTGAAGGTGAAATTCTCAGGCGTATAGAAATCTCAAAGCTGCAATGGGGAATTTATGGGAGATATGGAGAGACAGCGATGTAACCCAGGCAACAAAGTTATGCTTACTAAACGTTCTTGTATTTTCCATTCTAACCTATGCCCCTGAAACATGGACAGCTAGGTAAAATAACTGTAAAAACTCAAGTCCTTTAAGGTGTGGTGCTTTCGAAGGCTGTGGAGCATTCTTTGGATGGTGCATAGGACAAATGATTCCATACTTGAAAAATAGAGAAGAGGATATATTCAGGAATAAAAACGAATGGATTGGGTAATGTATTAGGTTGGAGGGAAAGTTCTGTCGTATTTTAAATAAACAACTGATTTTGCTTGTAAATAAAAGACACATGTCTAAAAAAATATACTCGATTTGAAAGACCATCCAAGATCGATAATAATGTTTTGCGGTCCATGTTGGAGCAAATTCCACATCTAACAACTAGAGAAATTGCAAAAGAGTTCGGCATCCATTATACAACTGCTGGTGACCACATTAAATCTCTTGGTTTCGTCTTAAAGCAAAGCATTTGGGTCCCCCATGAATTGACCCAAAAGAATTTATCAGATCGTATAAGAATATGCTCATCATATCTCATTATACACAATGTGGAGCCGTTTCTGGACCGGCTGATTACTGGAGATGAAAAGTGGATTCTTTACGAGAATATTAAGCGAAGAAAAGCTTACTGCAAACCTGGAAAATCGTCAGCAACACTTGCAAAACCAAATATTCATAAAAAAAATTAATGCTCTGTTTGTGGTGGGATAGAAAAAGTCCAGTGTATTATGAGCTGCTAAAACTAGGGCAAACTGTACTGCAACCATCTCGATAAATTGCATGCAGCTATCAAGCAAAGAAGGCCAGTATTAGCGTCAAGAAAAGAAATCGTGTTCCATCAAGATAACGCTAGACCTCATACCGCAATGGTGACACAAGAAAAACTTAGTGCGTTTGGGTGGGAAGTTCTTAGTCACTCACCATATTCATCTGATATTTCACCATCAGATTACTACCTATTCAGATCTCTGCATAATTAGCTAACGGGAAAAAAAAATTAATTCTTGTTTCTATGGCTATAGTTACTCACTATTTTCATTCCAAGGACGAGAACTTTTACAGAAGAGGAATTGACAGGTTACCTGAAAGATGACAACAAGTTGGTACAAATAATGGAAATTATATCATTGAATAATATTATTATATTTAAATACAACAGAATTTTCCCTGCAACCTAATAATTTCAACTAGTCTGAATACACCAATTTATTAGTCCTGTTCAAATGTTCCTGTGCCATCATCTCGGTCTTAAAAAATAAAACAGCTTCATATAAAAATAAATCGAAATATCGAATTGTACATTTTTTATGTTTCATAGGTCGTAATCCATTGATTTGTAGATTTCTGTTTGGAAAAAAACATTTCTTGTGTAGATCTGTCAGAAGATAGAGTATGCTTTTTATTTGTAACTTCCTGACGAAAAATAAAGTAGATTTTTTATGTTATCGACATGCCAGCTGCGAAAATATCTCACGCGAATATATAGAAAAAAATACCCCTTAACGCCAAGTTTCAAAATACATTTCCCAATAAATTATTTGTATGTAGTGAAAGTAATGTCCAGTGAATTAGATGATATAAATAAAAATTATTCGGCTTTTTGGATAAAATATTTATTTTACAAACTAAACGTTTCGATAAAAATTGTTCAGCTTGATTTGAAAACGGAATAGCGAGCTAGGACGCTGGTGGTTGTTGCACGATAATGCACCTTCATATCGGCCCATGGTTTATCAGGAGTTTCTGGCCAATAAATAAAACTCTAACCATCGTATTCGTCTGATTTGTCACGTAACTATTTTATATTCCCGAAACTCAAAATTTCGATGAAACTAACACGTTATAATGGCATTACTAAAATAAAATTATACAGCAGTAACGTGAAAAGTATCCTGCTGTATGGAGCCGAAACGTGGAAAGGAGACAAGAAGGACATACAACGTATACAAACATTTATAAACAAATGTTTAAGGAAAATCTTGGGAATATTCTGGCCCGAAAAAATAACAAACGAAAAATTGTGGGAAATGACAGAACAAGAACCAGTTAGGATGACTATAAAATATAAGAAATGGAAATGGATAGGACACACGTTAAGAAAACCAATGGAAAACATAGCAAGATAAGCAATAGAATCTAATCCAAAAGGGAAACGGAAAACTGGAAAACCGACAGAGACATGGAAAAGAAGCAAACAGGGAATATAGTAAAGGTGGGATAGATGCCCCAGTTATAGAAAAACAATCGTGTTGCATTAATCTTAATTATTAAACTTTATCTGTTACTTTGCTATAATTCTTAAATAATCTTACTACACAATAACATAAGATTAAATCACTTATAATTATTCTATATATATATATATATATATATATATATATATATATATATATATATATAAATTAATGATTTAAAATAGTACTGTAATTGGCCATATATCCCATATCGATGGTATTTTTTGCCCCATATGGTGGTATTTATGCCCCACTAAAATAATACATTTGATTTTGACCAACAATTTTAATATTTTTTTAAAATAACAATTAAAAATTACAATTTAATCAAAATTACTATTTATTTATTTTTTTTACCGACTGCCAACATATATACGGAGTGGTCATACCGATTTTGACTATTTTTAGCATGATGTCTGTTAGTCTGTGTGTCTGTCGGTCCATGGAGATGTGTAGAGCAATTTTGGCCAAACGGATTTTTATGAAATTTCATATTTAAGTTTTTGACATCAATGGCACCAGTTGTTCAACTTTTGGTACAAATCGGTCAACTATAAATGTAAGTTTACACGTGTCGGTTTTAAGATTTTTGCGAATATTTCACAACAGAGAAAATTTTCTAAAACATC